>CM077159.1:170552091-170903274 GCA_039583875.1 Platanthera guangdongensis | reverse complement strand
CAGGTTTCTGGTTTCAACACAAGTAATATAAGTGGTGAGATAAATGGTCTTAAAAGTTTAAATTTGAGGGAAAATCCATGTGCATACTACATTCATTATTTTGCCCATCACTTTGGTTAACACAGGTTGCGGTTGCTAAGATTAATGATGACTGCCAATGGTTTTTTGAAGCAATTGCAACTTTATTAAATGTGATTGAAGTGTCTTGTAAGCGACATGAAATGCTTAAAGAAAGTCATGTTCAAAAGGTTGTCAGGGCACTAGAAGATGGTGAATTGAAAACTGGATCAGGTTTGAATCAAGTGCTTCGTTTGAGTCGGCCTGGAGACACTCGTTGGGGATCACATCACATAACATTAATGCATATTATTTCATTATATCTGGATATGGTCGCTACACTTTTGACAATTGGGAAGAGTAAAGCAAATGATCGAGTGAAGGCACAGAGTGTGTTGTTTGCATTGGAATCATTTAACTTTGTGTTAATGCTTCACGTAATGACCACTATACTTGAGTATACTCATGAGTTAAATCTAGCTCTTCAAAGAAAGGATCAAGACATTGTTAATGCAATGTCTTTTGTTAGTTTGACAAAAAATAGTTGCAAACCTTAAGAGACGATGGATGTGACACATTATTAAATAAGATCTTGCTTTTTTGCGGCAAACATAAGATTCATATTCCCCATATGGATGATGAATATACACCTCGAGGAAGATCAAGATGGTTTGTTGAAGACTACACAAATTTGCATCATTATCGAGTACAAATATTCTTAAAAGTCGTCGATTTATAACTACAATAGCTTAACAATCGGTTTGATGAAGTGAGCATGGAGTTGCTTCATTATATGGCTTGCTTAAATCCAATTAACTCATTTGATAGTTTTGACAAGCAAAAAATGATAAGACTTGCGGAGTTTTATCCTAATGATTTTTAAAGTTTGGAGATGTTTAATTTAGATTTTCAGCTCAACAACTTCATTGCCGACATGAGAAGCGATGAGAGATTTTTTGATTTGAAGGATCTTGGTCATCTCTCCACGAAGCTTGTTGAAACTGGTAAACATATTACTTATCAACCGATCTATAAGCTTTTGAAGTTTGCATTAATTCTTCTGGTGGCTACTGCAAGTGTAGAAAGAGTGTTCTCGGGCATGAACTACGTCAACAACAAGTTGCGCAACAGTATTGTTGAAACCAAAAACTTGGTCTCTCGTGTAGAGTTTCGGGGTCCCTTAGAAAGGGTGACCTCACACCTACTGCACTCAGGAGAACGTCACGGACCAAATAGGCTCAGGAAACTAGGAACAGACCCTCGACTCTAGCGTGGAGATCTCACCTCACCCCCGGAAGACCTTTGAGGTCTCCCCCTCCCTAGCCAATGCTGAGCTAGGGTGCCTTGGAGGATGAAGAGAGAGTGAAGAAGTAATGCTCTACAAGAACCCCTAAGGGCCTATTTATAGTTTTTCTGGGAATGTCTGCAAATAACCAACCTCTACTGCTCTGAAATTATTGAAATTCCCCAAATTGGTATGTCAACAACCAAATCTTGTTGTTCTAAAAGCTAAAATGCACAGTCCACTAGGGGAAGCCCCTCGAGCCGAGCGAGCAGGCGGCTAGGGTGAGCTCGGAGGCCGGGGTTGGGGCTGGGGGAGCTCGACGGGCCTGGGGTTGGGGGATCTCGGCGGCCTGGGGCTAGGGGAGCTCGGCGGCCTGGGGCTGGGGGAGCTCGGCAGCCTGGGGCTGGGCGAGCTCGGCGGCCTGGGGCTCGACGAGCTCGGCGGTCTGGGCTGGGCAAGCTCGGCGGCCCGACGGCCTGGGGCTGGGTGAGCTCGGCGGGCTGGGGCTGGGTGAGCTCGGCGGGCCTGGCGGCTTGGGGCTGGGTGAGCTCGGCGGCCTGGGGCTGGGGAGCTCGGTGGCCTGGAGCTGGGTGAGCTCGGCGGCCTGGGGCTGTGTGAGCTCGGCGGCCTGGGGCTGGGTGAGCTCGGCGGCCTGGGGCTGGTGAGCTCGGCGGGGTTTGGGTGACCTGGGGTTGGGGAGCTCGGCGGCGGGGTTGGGGGAGCTGGGGCTGGGTGACCCCTCGAGGGGGTGGGGCGGGGGAGGGGGCCGGGGGGAGAAAAATACTTTATCCCCCTACTAGTATAAAACACAGATTCACACTAAATTGACCACTAAGAGTGCCAAACCCCTCAAAAAGCTTTTAAAAGCATAGTTGGTCATATGCCTGCCGGGGGGACCCCACTATTGTGAATACGGGGTTGTACACAATCCCGCTCTTTTCAAGGTTGGCACAAGCTCGGAAAGAAACATCCAACTCAATGTATTCGCTGAGTGTAATTTCCTTGAGTTGAGTTCATGCAACCTCCACGGGGGGTCATCCTGCCTGCCAGGTAATGAGAGCTTGGGTGGCGAGATCCTCCCTGGGGTAGAAAATACATGGCCGCCCGAGGAGTCAACCAGTCACGCCACCTAATGGTAGCCTGGGTGACGAGACGGTCCTCGGGGTAGAGAAAACACTTGGCCTCCCCAAGGGGTCAACCTGTCACGCCAGCTAATGGTAGCCTTTGGGTGACGAGACGGTCCCCGGGGTGGAAAACAATTGGCCTCCACGAGAGATCAACCTGCCTTGCCAGCTAGGAGAAGCCTGCCAATTAGTGGGAGTCTGGTTAAGGGGAGCGAGCGGAATCATCTCGGAGCTAAAAGGACTTAGACTCCACGAGTGATCAACCTGCCCTGCCAGTTGGTGGGAGCCTGGTCAGCGGAATCGTCTTGGAGCTAAAAGGACTTAGCCTCCACGAGAAATCAACCTGCCCTGCCAGCTAGTGGGAGTCTGGTTAGCGGAATCATCTCGAAGCTAAAAGGACTTTGCCACCACGAGAGATCAACCTGCCCTGCCAGCTAGTGGGAGCCTGGTCAGCGGAATCATCTCGGAGCTAAAAGGACTTAGCCTCCACGAGAGATCAACCTGTCTTGCCAGCTAGTGGGAGCCTGGTCAGTGGAATCATCTCAGAGCTAAAAGGACTTAGCCTCCATGAGAGATCAACTTGCCCTGCCAGCTAGTGGGAGCTTGGTCAGCGGAATCATCTCGGAGCTAAAAAGACTTAGCCTCCACGAGAGATCAACCTGCCCTGCCAGCTAGTGGGAACCTGGTCAGCGGAATCATCTCGGAGCTTACAGGACTTAGCGTCCACGAGAGATCAACCTGCCCTTCCAGCTAGTGGGAGCCTGGTCAACGGAATCATCTCGGAGCTAAAAGGACTTAGCCTCCACGAGAAATCAACCTGCCTTGTCAGCTAGTGGGAGCCTGGTCAGCGGAATCGTCTCGGAGCTAAAAGGACTTAGCCTCCACGAGAGATCAACCTGCCCTGCCAGCTAGTGGGAGCCTGGTCAGCGGAATCGTCTCGGAGCTAAAAGGACTTAGCCTCCACGAGAGATCAACCTGCCCTGTCAGCTAGTGGGAGCCTGGTCAACGGAATTGTCTCGGAGCTAAAAGGACTTAGCCTCCACGAGAGATCAACCTGCCCTGCCAGCTAGTGGGAGCTTGTTCAGCGAAATCATCTCAGAGCTAAAAAGACTTAGCCTCTACACGAGAGATCAACCTGCCCTGTCAGCTAGTGGGAGCCTGGTCAGCGGAATCATCTCGGACTTAGCCTCCACGAGAGATCAACCTGTCCTGCCAGCTAGTGGGAGCCTGGTCAGCGGAATCATCTCGGAGCTAAAAGGACTTAGCCTCCACGAGAGATCAACCTGCCCTGCCAGCTAGAGGGAGCTTGGTCAGTGGAATCATCTCGGAGCTAAAAGGACTTAGCCTCCACGAGAGATCAACCTGCTCTGCCATCTAGTGGGAGCCTGGTCAGCGGAATCATCTCGAAGCTAAGTCACAGATCACAAATGTTTTCCGACGGTCTTTTTCATTAATCATAGTTAATACAACACAAGCAAAGTTCAGTACAAGAGATGATCCACTTCACTACCTTCCTCTTCCCTCGTGAATCACGGGATCCCTCCCTGGGTGCCCACATCAATCCTATCCTCACACCTCTCCCCTGTTTCCTCGGGTTGGACTTCTTCAATCCGTACTGGATCTTGCGGTTGGTGAAGATGTGGCGTCGGAGCTCTTATCCCTCTCAACTCCTGGAATTCGGGGCAAGTAGTTGTTGCATGGCCCTCCTCCTGGTGGAACTCACAGTAGGCTAACTCTACCCTGACTCTTCCTCTTCCCGCGCGGTTCCTCCTCTCCCTTCGACCGATCGCCATCGCTTGTTGCGGTGGGGGTAGGAGCTGTCTAGGGGCTTGCCTTTAGAAGCTGTATCTTCCTTGGCCTCCCTGAAAGTCTCCCCCCCCTTGGATGAGAGCTCTTCCTGGACCATGGGAAGGTCCTCCCTGCTGCCTCCAACCTGGCTCTGGACCCTCCTGTCCCTGGAATCCTAGAGCTCTCTACTTCTCCCTCCGTCTTCCCTCCTGATGCCTCGAGACGCCATGCTCCTTCGGCTCCGCCTCTGTTAGTCTTGCCAGTTTCTTGACAAATGTCATGTTGGCTGCCTCCATGGCTATCTCCTCAACCGCCTTTTCCATCAGCTCCTCGAAGGAAAGGGGGGCCTTTCGAGTCAGACTCATCTTGAAGAACCTCTCGCGCAATCCCACTGTGAATGTCATATGGAGGGCATACCCCGACATCTCCTGGATATCCAGGATCTCCTCTTGGAACCTGTCAACGTAACGAGCCAGCGACTCCTCGACCCCCTGCCTTATCAGGAAGATGAACTCATGACTCTTCTTCCTTTTCTTGGAGATGGAGAAGCGAAGCTGAAAGCTCCAGCTCAAGTCCTCAAACCCATAGATCGATCCTGGAGGGAGTTGGTGGAACCAGTCCCTTGCCTTCTCCTTCAGCATGATCGCAAAGAGGCGATACTTGAAGGCATCCGTCATCGGCCTGATGGATACGACATCCTCGAACCACTGTAGGTGCTGGACGGGGTCATTCTTCCCGGTATAGTAGGCCATGTCGGGCTCTCGGAACCCTTCGGGAACGAGAGCTGAGATGATCAGCTAGCTGAAAGGTGACCCCATGAGGGGTGGTCTCGCCACCTCTACTCGTGTGACCTGCTCACCTGGGAGGCTGGCACTCGCCAGGCTGGAGAACAACTCCCGGTCGGTGAGGCCTCGCTCGACCCCATCTCCCATCCTCTCCTTCCCGGGTCTTCTTCCTGGTGCACTTCCTTCTCCCCTGTTGGGGTCACTTCGCCTAGGTAACTAGGAGACAGCTCGCCGAGAACCCTGGGAGCAGTCTCGCCAAGACCCCTGAGAGTTAACTCCCGAGGGGTGGGGGTTGAGCAGTTACCTCAAGGAGCAATACTTCGCAACATCTCTATGATGTCTTGGATGGATTTCATGAACTCTTCTCTACCCACAAAGAGTCATGGGTTGGGGAGCTCGTCGAGATCGTCACTACCTCTCTGATCTTCAGCCATGACACTCTCCCGAGATCTTCTGTGCTGGTCACTCTCCACGCTCACCGCACCAAAATGTTGAAACCAAAAACTTGGTCTCTCGTGGAGTTCGGGGTCCCTAGAAAGGGGTGACCTCACACCTACTGCACTCAGGAGAACGTCACAGACCAAAGGCTCAAGAAACTAGGAACAGACCCTCGGCTCTAGCGTGGAGGTCCCACCTCACACCCGGAAGACCTTTGAGGTCTCCCCCTCCTTAGCCAATGCTGAGCTAGGGTGCCTTGAAGGATGAAGAGAGAGTGAAAAAGTAATGCTCTCCAAGGCACCCCTAAGGGCCTATTTATAGTTTTCTGGGAATGACCTGCAAATAACCAACCTCCACCACTCTGAAATTACTGAAATGCTCCCAAATTGGTCTACTAACAGCCAAATCTCGCTGTTCTAAACAGCTAAATGCAGTCCACCAGGGGAAGCCCCTCGAGCCGGGCGAGCAGGCGGCTAGGGTGAGCACGTCGGCCTGGGGCTGGGGGAGCTCTGCGGGCCTGGGGCTGGGCGAGCTCGGCGGCCTGGGGCTGGGGGAGCTCGGCGGCCTGGGGCTGGGCGAGCTCCACGGGTCTGGGGCTGGGCGAGCTCGGTGGCCTGGGCTGGGCGAGCTCGGCGGGGCTGGGGCTGGGCGAGCTCGGCGGCCTGGGGCTGGGCGAGCTCGCGGCCTAGGGCTGGGCGAGCTCCGCTGCCTGGGGCTGGGCGAGCTCGGCGGGCCGAGGCTGGGTGAGCTCGGCGGCCTGAGGTTGGGGGAGCTCGGCGGGTTTGGGGCTGGGGGAGCTCGGCGGCCTGGGGCTGGGCGAGCTAGGCGGGCCTGGGGCGGGGTGACCTCGGCGGCTTGGGGCTGGGTGACCCCCCGAGGGGGCCGGGGGAGCAAAATATTTTATCCCCCCTACTAGTATAAAACACAGATTCACACTAAATTGGCCACCAAGAGTGTCAAACCCCTCAAAAAGCTTAAAAAAGCATAGCTAGTCATATGTCTGTCGGGGGACCCCACTCTTGTGAATACGGGGTTGTACAAGTATGAGCGATCAAATGTTGAATGATTGTCTAGTTACTTTTATTGAGAGAGATGCATTTTTGAAAGTCCGTGACGATGATGTTATCGATCGTTTTCAAAAAATGAAGACTCGTCGTGGACAAATGTAATTTTCTTGTGTAATTTTATATTTTCTGATTTGGTGAATTAAATGTAGTTTTGTATGAATTTGCAATGTCAAAAATTTTACATTATTTTGTTGTTTCATTTAAAAAAGAAAATTGTGCCCACCATTGCAAAATTCCTGAATCCGCCAACTGCACATGAGGTAAAAGTTCTTTAAGTCCAACGGTCCTAAATAAATTACCACTGTATTATATGTACTAAATAACAAAAATGGCCAAGTTTCATAATTTTTTAAGTTCAATTTCTCCATAAACACTATTTAAGAATATTGGTCTATAATGACATTTAACAAAGGAAGTACGCATAATTTGACTTGTGCATATATCACTATATCAGCACATAATATCACATAAAAATATTTTTATATCTTCTTGTGTATATATATATCACAGGTGTATACATATCACATGGACACGTGTATATATATCACATGGACACGTGTATATATCACATGGACACGTGTACATGTATCACGTGTGTACATATATCACGTGTGTACATATATCACGTGTGTACATATATCACGTGTGTATATATATCACGTGTGTATATATGCATATAGCACACGTTACATTTTTGTGTATATATCATGTGTACATTTTTATATCTCCATGTGTATATATATCACTATATCACATAATATCACATGTTCTTACAATAGAAACTATACATAACAAGCTTGTAAATTATTTTTCTATAATGTTGATTATGTTTGTACACTAAAAATCGACACTGATCCGTAAAAAAACAGACTAAAAATTGAACCGACTTTGAACTGAACTGATCAAATTCGGTCCGGATCGGTTTAGATAAACCAAATATCGAGACATGTCGGTCCCATTTTGATTTGACTCGAAACCGAACTAGCAGGCCGAATGTTTGCCTTTTCTTTAGAGCATAGAAGTTCAAGAACGTTTGAACCGTTTAATTTTAATTATATTTTTATATTATTCAATGTGTTCTGTTCCTAACATTAATTTCTTTTAATGGAGTGAGATATAGACATATAGTGATAGCAGCGCAGGATTCTGAATACAGTGAAAGTTGCTTCCTTCTCTTTAAACAAATTTCAAAGAAACTCCTAATCTGCGAGTGATGGGAGCTCGCTGGTCGAAAGTCACTCTTTGCCTGTGCCCGGCGGTGTCCTTCAAATCCCCCATTCTGGAGTCGAAGGATATCGGTGCGTTCTCCCCCGTCGCAGGATTCTCTATGTTTCTTGATCGCATTGGCATTTGGTGTTTCTTGCAGAAGGGAATGTGAGCGGAGGCAGTTGGGACACGCTGCCGGCGTTCATGGTGTTCAGCATGGAGGAGTTGCGGGCGGCTACAGATGGCTTTTCTCCGGACCTCATCGTCTCCGAGCACGGCGAAAAGGCCCCTAACGTCGTCTACCGCGGCCAGCTGCTCGACGCGAATCGCACTGTTGCAATCAAACGTTTTAACAAATCCGCTTGGCCCGACGCTCGCCAGTTCCTCGTTCGTATCTTCCCCCTCGTTATCTCTCTATTTCTCACCATCTTTATAGATTTTCTCTTCTTTCGTCCTTGAAGGAGGAGGCGAAGTTGGTTGGGCAGCTCCGGAGCGAGCGGCTGGCGAATCTGATCGGCTGCTGTTGCGAGGGAAGCGAGAGGCTTCTTGTGGCGGAGTTCATGCCGAACGATACCCTGGCTAAACACCTCTTTCACTGTGCGATTCTCTCGAGCTTACACTTGAAGAATGAAAGTTCTTATGATTTTGGTTTTCTATCCTTTAGAATCAATTGAGTTTTTGAATGTGACAGGGGATGCAAGGCCTTTGAGTTGGTCGATGAGGATAAGGGTGTCGCTGTACCTGGCGCAGGTGTTGGAGTACTGCAGCAACCGAGGGCGTGCTTTATATCACGATCTCAATGCTTACAGGGTTCTCTTCGACCAGGTTGGCATGACTCAGAATTTTGAATTTATTTTGTTGGCAGTTGTCATTGTGCTCTTCTTCTTCTTCTGATGGCCCTTTGATCTCACTCCCGCCCCTGATTTTCTTTATGATTGCAAGCAGAATGGCAATCCTAGGTTATCCACTTTTGGTCTCATGAAGAACAGCAGAGACGGGAAAAGCTATAGTACAAATTTGGCCTTTACTCCTCCGGAATACCTTAGGACAGGTGAACTTCTTTCTTCATCATTAGAATTTTAAGGCTATGTTTGAAACAATTGTTGCATTTGAGGGAGGGATGGTTGTGTGAAATTATGAAACAATTGGGGCTGTCACTCGACATCCCCCATACACAATTTAGCACACCAACAATACTCGTTTTTCGCCCGACATCCCACACCGCTCGCTGTCCACCATTAAATTTGAGTGAATATTGATTAGGTCCTCCACCATTATATGATTATATCACAAGAACATAAAACTATTTCTAGGAAACTGATTTCAAAAACAAATTGTATTTGGCAGGAAGAGTGACATCTGAGAGTGTTGTATACAGCTTTGGCACTCTGTTACTTGACCTTCTCAGTGGGAAACACATTCCCCCTAGTCATGTAAGTTTATTTTCTTCCATCTAATATGATACAATAATTCCGATACTTTAAAATTTGCCTTGTACAATGTAACACATATGGGGCAGTTATGAAGACCGCCTACCAGCTGAAATCTCACACTATATCTATCTACAAATTGTGATGCAATCGTCCATGAGAGTAGAACATTGATTATGCAGTGTAGCAAATTAATGCATATGCATGTTTGCTTATTTACATGGATGTTCATCTATAAACACAAATGTATAAAAAAATTGTTACAATTTAAAATATGTCTATTTTTAGTTTATTCATAAAATGATATCAGCACAAGTCCTAGGTTATCTTTACAGTTGAATAACTTTTGCTACACTATGTAGCCCTAACAAATTACTCAGTGAGTAGCCTAATGAGTACCCCTGATGATTTGTCTTACTGAGAAACTCTAACGAGTATCCATGTTGATATTTATCTTTAAGTTGTTTATTTCCTTATTAATTGTCTTGGTGCCGTATGTTCATGATTATATAACTTTGCGGGGCTGTAGTTGAGGATACGAAGAAACAAAAACTTTTTTAAATTCTACTCTTACCGTAGTACTCCTTGCCTCAGGCCCTCAACCTCTTTCCAGGAGTTCCTCCTCTTGCTCAAGAAGAGATCTTATCAAACTATGTGCCTGTTGGCATTAATAAAGAAGTTCGTTTGGGTTCATTGACTTATTTCTTTGTATAAGAAAGCTAAACTATTAGGTGATTGTTATCTGCAAAGCTATTTTAGATATGTGTAGACCTATTTTAAATGCAGACTAAAAAATTATAAGTGCATATCATTTTGTTACGTTCAGACCAAAATCAATTCATTCAAAATCTCCTTTGATTGCAATCCTAACCAATTCAAAACTTGCAAAATTAGTACAAGTTTGCATAAATTAATCGCTCGGTGCGAAGGCAGGCAGGGTGATCTCCTCTTCAAAACTCTCAATGTATGTGGAAACTTCTCCTTCCTTGACCTGTAGAACATCACGTGATAATCAGCATTATCCATATGAATTGATTTAAGGAAGAAGAAAAGAACAAGAACACCATTCACATATAGAATCCAATGTGCCTGATTTTCTTCTTGTAGGAATTGGGAATGGAGGCGATTGTCTTCAAAGCAACTGACATTCGGGCCAGAACCTCTTCAAAGCCAAGGCTTCAGAACTTCTTCTTGCAGGAATCGGGAAATCGGTCCAAGGAGCTAAGGAAAATGACAATCGTCGGTGTAGGTGAGTGCAAGAAATCGGACCGTCGGCCCAGGCGTGCGATTGGAGACTCGATGTTGATGGGAGGAGTGGCGATCGGGTGGCTTGCTGTCCATGGGAGGAGAGGCGATCGAGATGGCTCACTTTAGGATATATTTTTAAATAGTTTATGTGGAATTTCTAATTAATTTTCTGGTCTAAACATATCCAAGATAGGTCTGCACATAACAATCATCAACTATTATAGTAATGTTTAAATTTATTACTTAATGCTAATCTACAACTGTGCATTTTTTATATTTATGTTCATTTATGTAGTTGATAATTCCAAAAAAACATGTCTTACATATCTTTTTATAGGCGATTGACCTAATTCGTAGTAAGAACTTTCTGACGCTGATGGATTCTGGTTTGGAGGGGAATTTCTCGAAAGATGATGGAACTGAGTTGGTACGGTTAGCATCTCGCTGTTTGCAATTTGAACCACGTGAGAGGCCAAATTTTAGGTCCCTGGTGTCTGCACTTATCCCCATACAAAAGGAAGCTGAGGTAAAATTTTACTTTCAGGTTCACCTCCATGCTTCATTATAAGGAACAAAATTAACAATTTGAAGATATATCTGCTAAAAAACATTGTAAATGTATGCATTTGTGTTCTATCTTAGAAAAAGCTTTTTTGATAATGGTATTAATCTTAATCAAGGATTATACATTTTCACTTTTCTTATTCTTAAAGCTTCAATTGTTGAATGTTTGCTTGCTCATGTCAGTTACAGATCATTGTCCGACAATTGATATGTGAGGTCTATTTCCTCTTCTATTTTATTATGTTTCTGTCTGCATCTGCAACACTTTAGGGAGAGGAGGAATTATCTATCTTTAATTTCAAGCTTGATGCAATTTCCCTAACCACTACATCCAACAAGTCTGATTCAAAATTCTTTAGTAGGTGCCATCATACATATTGATGGGTATTCCAAATGCATCTGCAACCTCAATAAAGCAACTAAGTCCACTTGGAGAAGCTTGCTCTAGATTGGATTTAACTGCAATTCATGGTATGCTAGAGAAGGTTGGATACAGGGATGATGAGGGAATAGCCAATGAGGTATTGCAATATTTTTACTGCGCCTATTTCCACTTCTTGTAAGAATAAGTGTGATATTTGATGCAGATTGTCGTTTTTTCCACTATTTTTACCGCTTTCAGATGACTGGCGCTGAATTTTTTGGCATATATTTAAAAATTGAAACAAAGGAAATACATATAAGATTGATATTTGAAATTTTGATAAGGCTAAAATCATGGCTAAATGTGTGTTAATAGCTCCTTGAATCAATTGAGTCAAAGCTTGAACAAAAAATTGATGCTTGCAGATGATTAAGATTTAGGCCAAACATGTTCTGCTTTATATGTTTTACCTTGAACAAATTAGAAGAAAATTTAGTTATGTGATACAGGACATGTAGGTGAGTGTGACTCTATAGACTATGCAAACCCTAAGATGCCGTGCCGGGAACATGTTAACTAAACCCTAGGATGACGCAAGCATGCAAAAAAAGTCCAACAATAAATTGCAAGTAGCAACAAATAAAGCAAAGCCTATTGCAAATATCATAGTTAATCGCGGACAATTTAAAGATAATTTGCAAGATTCAATGCATGTGCGCGAGAGCGCTAGAAATCAATAAAAAGTAGAATAAGCCTTGTAAGCCAAGCAAGATCATAAAGAACAATAATAGCCACAAAAACTCGCATCCATAACAATATCGTATTCAGTTCTTAAAAAATGACGAAAAAAAAAACAAATAGCAACACACATGAGTAGGAATCCGTACGAAATGCAGGAAGGAGATGTGGTGTCAGTGGTGTTGTGGGGGCTGTCGAGGAAAGCTTTAGTTGGCTGTGGGAGGGCTGGATGGAGGGACTGCAGGAGGTGGTGGGTCTGAATGGGTGCTGGCAGTGGTTTGGGAGGCTGTTGTAGGATACTGGATGGGCAGGAGCTGACAGCAGGTGTTTGTAAGGGGATCTCAGCAGTTGTGGGTGGCCTGGACAATGGAGACAGGAGTTGTAGGGGATGGAGGAGGGTCGGTGGGTGACTGTTACGAGGTTAGGGTGGTTGATTGCTGCTGTTTTTGGATGGTAGAATGAGGAGAAGCTGTTGTTTTGGAGGGGTGAATGGTGTTGAAACCAAAACTTGGTCTCTTGAGGAGTTCGGACCCAAGGGGGTAGCTTGCACCAACTTCTCTCAAGCGAGAGCAGCTGACCAGCTGCTTGGAACTAAGAGACAGACCCCAATCTTCAGCGAGGAGGTCCCGCCACGCACCCGAAAGATCAAAGAGAGCTTACCCTCCCTAACCAATGTTGAGTTGGGCATCCTGGTGGGCCTTGAGAGCACTCGCCAAACAGAGTCAGCCTGGGGGGGGGGGAGAAGAAGCAGTCCCCTCACCAAGGTGCCCATGGGGGTTTATTTATAGTTTTCCAAGTTTGGCATGCAAATAGCGGAATCCCTCCTTCTGTTTTTTACTAAACGCAGCCCAAAACGGTCTGCCAACAACGTAACTCCGTGATTTGGAGGACTAGCAGACCTAAAGAGGTATCCTGGGGTGGGCGAGTGCCCGATGAAGCTGGGACTCGCTGCTTGCCCCGAACCTGGATCTCGCCCCTGGGGGCTGTACTCGCCCCAGGGAGTCTGGATCTCGCCCCTGGGGGCTGCACTCGCCCAGGGAGTTTGGATCTCGCCCCTGGGGGCTGCACTCGCCCAGGGAGCCTGGACTCGCCTCTGGGGGGGGGGGGGGGGCTGCACTCGCCCCAGGGAGTTTCGATTTCGCCCCTGGGGGCTGCACTCGCCCAGGGAGACTGGACTCGCCCTAGGGAGTCTGGATCTCGCCCCTAGGGGCTGCACTCGCCCAGGGAGCCTGGACTCGCCCCTGGGGGGTGGGGGGGGGGGTGGGGTGGCTTCACTCGCCCAGGGAGCCTGGATCTCGCCCTTGGGAGCTGCACTCGCCCCAAGGAGCCTGAACTTGCCCCTGAGGGCTGCACTTGCTCCAGGGAGCCTGGATCTCGCCCCTGGGGACTGCACTCCTCCCAAGTGGGCAAGAAACTTCTAGGTCATCATCGATTGCATCTGATCTCGACGAATTACGGGTTATACAAATGGGGTGGCTGTTCTGAAGGGAAGGATGAAGGTGGCCGTTGGGGAAACTTGCTGGAGGGTATTCGGTGGTGGGAACATAACTGTAAATGATCTGCCCTGAGGGAAGGCTGAAGGTGGTAGTCTTGAGGAAGGGAGGGGCTGGAGATGGTATGTTTGCGCAGGAAATGATTTCTTAGGGGCTGTCGACAGTGAAATATGAAGGCTGTATGGGGCTGGGCATGAGGAGGATAGGAACGAGGGTATGGTAATACCCAGGAGTCAGTGCCTAGTATTTGTTGAGCAGTCAACAAAATTACGGGAAAACTTTGGGAAAACTTCCAAAATCTGCGATGGGCTGAAAACCAGCCCATATGCTCATATAAATAGATAAGAAACTCTGGGGCAGCTATCCTGACAGTAAATATTCAACGGGTGTAGATACATGTTGGATAATAAAATATAACGATGAAGGGTGTGCTATGCCTGCGCGTACTACCGGAGAATGTTTGTCCTCGAAATGGGGTCCGTTTCCGCGCCGCCTTGATTTTGATGAAGACACATGCGCCGTGTCCTTGTTCCCAACCCTCTTTCGTTTTTGTAACAACGCTACCCTCTCAAAAATTCTCTTTGTCCTCAATGCCGAAGTAACGTTTTGAACGCATGACAACTGGAGTGGTGGTAGGGTGGCCCCGACAAAGAGGAAAGGGACTTCCGCTTGAGGAAAGCTCATCGTCATGTGAGCCTAGTTGTGTAGGTTTGGAAAGTGGCCTCCATTTGTAGTGTGGTGGCCGTCACCTAAGCAAACCACGAGAAAAGCAGGAGACGGATGAATGTTGAACAGTGACACCAAGCACGGGGAGATAAAGCTGTGGGCTTGTGGCTGACCCCACTATCAACCAACATAGTCAGGGGAGTGTCAGGCCCCAGAGAACATCATAGTGAGGGGGGCAGAGGGGTCACTAGTCGTCGAGCAGAAAAATTCGACACGATGCAGCCGCACGTGGGGTCCCATGATGGCGGGAGAGTCATCACACTCCACAGCTTCAAAATCCCCCATGGTGATCTTTGTGTCTTCCTCGCCAATGGTGATGCAGAGCTCCTTCAAATGATCGTCATGAGTCGGAGAGTAGGACTGTTTACAGCAAAAACCTTAATATGAAGATCGTGATAATCTTGGTTAGTCATCTAGGCCATGTTGCGGTCGGGGGGCCGAGGCGGTGGATCGAGACGCATGGGAGTTGCAGTAGGCACCAGGTATGACCGTCAAAAGGGTGCTGGAGGGAAAGCAACTGGACTGGGCGTCGAACTCCCCATTGTCTGGTCATTGTCTATGGAGGGGACATTGTCGTCCGCTTCCACAAAGCGCGCAAAGTTCATGGCCTCGACAATAGATGGCGGGTAATGTGTGCATAGACGGACAAAAATATGCAGGAGGAGCCCATGCATGATGAAACTTAGGTAGTGATCTGGAGGAAGGTCGGGCACATGCGTGGCGAGAGCGATGTATTTGTCAAGGCATCCCGTCTGGTGGATGCCACAAAGGCGCTCCACAACGGAGCCTGAGTAGCGAGTATCATATCGACGAATGAGCTCCTGTTGAAGAGCGGACCAAGACAGAACTGGTGTGGATTGATGAAGCCAACACACCCAATGGAGGGCGGAGCCCGCTGATCAGAACCGTATTGACTTTGTGCGTCGCCAAGATTTGTTGAATATCAAAAAATTGATCTGCACGTGCAATCCATCCCGTGAGATCAGTTCTGTTGAAGGATTGAACGTCAAATGACTGAGTGACCAGAGGAGAAATGGCGGCCGGTGGAGTGGGCTCCTTGTAAGTGTCCGTGGGTGCCCCGAGAAGGGACGAGGAATCCGCGTTGGAGGTCGCAAACGTGCTTGGGCGACCAACCATGATGGCATGAAGCTTTGCGTCCTTCCGCAACATGAGTGGTTGGAGCCTGGAGGGAAGCAATGTCGTCATCGTGAGCATCAAGGTGACAGACGATGGTCGAATCCATTGAGATGGCATGGAGGTGTCAGAATGTGTCATTGATCGGAGTCGTGGTGTCATGCATGCTGAAAAAGGTGTGGCGGCTTGCAGGTACGATGGGCAGGCACCGGAAGTGCGGAGCAGGTGGTGTGAATCGAGGCGCTGGCGGGACGACAACAAGATGGTACAGAATCGCAGATGGATGGCAACAGGGAAGTGGTCTAGAAACCACAAACAGAACTGGATGGAGGCGGTGCTGCGGTCTAAGCTGTCGTCAAGAGATGAGGTCGGCGCATGCAGCTGGAGACGCAACAAACGACATAATCGTCTTTGAAGGCAAGAAGGTACTGTGGCGCTGGTAAGAATAACTGACACGGGAAGAAGTCGACATGTGGGAAGACAACAGAATTGGTGTGGTGTAAACGAAGTCGATGCAGGACGGTGTCGATGCGAGGGGAGATGGCGCTGACAGCAGACAACAAAATCGGATTGATGCGGACGAAGTCGGCGTGTGGGGAGATGATGTGGCAGAGTGGATGTGTGAGGACGATCTTCTAGGGCGGGCTCGTGGGAGGCCTCAAGATGATCTCGTGCTACGGATACCGTGGACGGAGAGTGGCAGGTCAAATCAAATGTTAAATACTGGCTTGAAGAGGAGGAGAGGAAAGAGATTAGGCAAAGGGGGAATAAAAAGAGAGATGAATCTAGCCTCTAGGGATCCTTCAAAATAGTTCTTACCTTCGATGCTCAACATGAAAAACAATGTTAAACCCTAAATCTTAAACCTCAAACATTAAACCAACAACTCAAGATACATGTTTGATAATAAAATATAACGATGACGGGTGTGCTATACCCACGCGTACTACTGGAGAACGTCTGTCCTCAAAATGAGGTTCGTGTCTGCGCTGCCTTGGTCCCGATGAAGACATATGCATTGTGTCCTCGTCCCCGACCCTCTTCCATTTTCGTAATAGGCCCCCCTAGTGTGACTTTAAGGGCTTTTGTTCATTTTATCCCTTCCCTGCCTGATATTCCATCAACCGCATTCCACGAATCCTTCTCCGACCGTAATCCCGCCTACTTTGTCGAACGGTTGCATTCCCTCCTCCCACATTGATATAACCCGGAATCTTGATTTTATTTTTAGATTATAAATTTCAGGTAACTTTGAATTTAATAACGAAGCTCGATTTTACGGCCAACAAAATGAGATAATTAAACCACGCCGCATACGATGCACACAAAGGGCCTAATGATTGAGCATAGCCAACAACTTGAATTATTTCACCCACAAGCATAAGTGAAGACGAACAATGAAGTTTTCTTTTTCACATTGATGACAAAAGTGTAAGAATACAAATTAGAGCAAACATACTCTGAAATTGTTGATCAATTAATTAAAGCATTAAATTATTAATAACAATAATTAAGCAAGAGAGGAGTATATTGTTGGCTCACAAATGTGGTGAAGAATACGTGGGTTCTCAGTATTCGGAAAAGGGTGGTTCAGAGGGCTGTGGGGGTTGGTACTTTCTCTGTTTGGCGATGGTGAAGGAGGTAATGTTTGGATGTTATATGGATTGGATGAGGGAGGTGGCGACCGGAAGTTTTGGGCAAGTAATGTTATCAGGGCATTGGAGGGAGAAGTCTTGGAGTTCGAACAGAGGGTGAGGAAGTCATAGCCGGCTGCAGAGGCGCGAATGTTAGCTCGCATAGAACACGGGATGCTCCATCCCGACGGAGGAGGACCAAACAGTTTTGAAGGGCTCAAAGGAGTGGTCATCGGAGCTCTAGGGAGTTAGCAGCGGATGAGGCGAGGCTCGTCGAGGAGACGTCGGCAACTGGGGGCGAGGCTAGGGTCCGTCATCGCGTGAGGAAGGAACTGTCGGGACTAGACTTCCGAAACAAGGAGAAGATTTCTCTGTTTCGATTTATCCAAGTTTGTTTTTTTGAACGGAGCGATCCTTTTAACTATGGGATAGGAATTTTAGGTAATTTGTTTTTAAGGAGGGATTTTGAAGGCATTTCTTTTATTTTTGCCTATTCCCAAAAAATTTCTTGTGCTTTAGTATGAGATTTGTAATGATCAAAAAAGAGGGATTTCAAAGAACTTTCTCCCTTAGTATCTCCCACCATAAATAAATAATTTATGAAAATAGTACTTAATTTTAATTTTAATTAATTTGAATATATTTCATTTTAATTGGTCTGTTCTTTGTGCTTACCTTAATTAATATATTATCTAATTTGACGGATCTTTCTAATAATGGACTTTCTGGACGATCACACCAATAAACCATAACAACGAGCTCGAGCGATGTGTGCGATACAAAATAAACGTGCATAAAATGAAAATGCAAGAAATAAAAATTACAATAAAAATGTGACTTTGGTTGCATCACACGCCCCGCTACTTCTTCCATCAGTAAACCCAGTCGACACTTTCACACCCCAGTTCGACGTTGTCCAGTCCCCTTCTCAACCCGATACCAATCAGCCCACTTCCACCCCCAACCGACGACGTTTAGCTTCTTTCCATCTCAATCCCCACCTCTACCCTATGTCGACGCCGACTATTCTAGCTGCTGAATCTCTTTCTCCATCCCCTCACACCACTAACTGCTGCCAACCTACCCTCCATTGTACTGCTCTACGCCTGATTCTACCCATTATGTCAATCCCCTCCACAAACTTGTCACTCAGGCACTCCTCCAGGCTACATCTCTAGCATTTCAGCAGCCCCCTCTTCCCTGTACGGATTGCAGCCTTGTTTCAGAGTTTCCCCAAGACCCTCTTGGTCTCTCGCATTCCCTACAGTATGCTATGTTTATGTGAAGTCGTTTGATTTGAAAGGCTTATTCGGTGCACACTTAAAATAATTGCGCCTCAATTATTTGCGGATTAACGTTTGTTTTTCCAATTCACTTTTTTGTGAATGAATGTGCTCCCGGCTAAATTTTATTGTAATTAACTGCGTACTAATAATTTATAATCAGACTGTTTCTATTGCATTTGCCCCAACGTTAGGTTTTGTCGTTAAGTGCACTGCATTCCATTTAGGGTTACATTTTAGGGCATTTACCTTTACAATCTACCTCTGCATCAAGATTGGTATCCTCTCAATGTAGGCTAGGTAAGAACCGATGTGGCTCCTCGGACGTCATCCAAGTGTCGATTATGGATTGGCGTCCTCCAATAAACCAAGTATCTCAATGTATCTCTGTTTCGCTGCTGCAATGGTCTCTGAAGACTAATCTGTGGTAGCAAATGCTGAGGGAACTGTTGATGCCAGGATGGTGGGCAGAGGCTAAGGCTTCATTTGTTTTAGCGGTAGCGGTTGTAAAAGGAGCTTTTGTAAAACCAGGTTTGTAAAGGGAGCTGTTGAAACTGACTGTTGGATCTGTTTGGAGTCTGTGTTTGCAGAGCTGTTCCACAGAGAATATTTGGCAAAACCGGTGGTTTGGATTTTTTTTAAGTGTCTAAAATATGCGTGTTCTATTATTTTTGAGCGCAAAATATAAGCTAGTTCAAACAAAAAAGTTTTCTTCAAAGTGATAATTATTTGGTGCATTAACCATCCTCTACATGTGTTGTACCTAATTTTTTGCTCTACATAATTATTTTTGGTGCGGAATACACCATCACATGTGTTGTACACTCAAAAAAAATTAGAATGTTATGGTGTTTTACTAAATTTTTCTTCACCCACTTCTGCTATTTGAAAATATCATAAAAAAATCGAATCGCTGTTCCTCCGCCGCTCGGCATGCCATCAGCTTCCACCGCCATCCGGAGAAGATGGGAGGAGAAGTAAGATCTCTCTTGTTGGAGAAGATGCGGCGTGAAGGAGGCAAGAAGGTCGCCCGATGCCGCCGGAAACACGAACGAGATGTGATGCAAGGACACAGCCCTTGTGAGCGTGGATGCCGCCGGAGTGCGACCCCTGAAAGCCGTCGGAGAAGACCAGAGTCGTGGATGCCGGAAGAAGACGACCAGCCCTGGATTGAGCCGTGGATGCCGCCGGAGTCGCGACCCCTAAAACTTTAAAAGATTGATCTCTCTCCCCCAAACGCGAAGAAATGGAGCTCGTGACTGGGTTTCGATGGTTTTTCCTACGCGCGCTGCGCTTGGAAAAGTTGCGGGAAAACAAATGAGAAAAGTGGGTTAGGAGCGTTTTTAGAAAACGAAACGGGGCTTAAACGCGGAACCAAACGTACCCTAAGGCTCATGGAGTAGAGTGCAGATACATATACAGGTGGCTCAAAATATGGTTTAAATCTTCAACATTAAGTATGAGGTGAATTCACACACTCTTAGAATGTCTAGCTCATAGGCATTCATTCCAATCATTTGCACAACAATGCAAGGACACATTCGCCTGACATTCATTTTTTTGGTCACTCTTTAAACGATTGATCTCTCTTGTCACTCCAAAATTTTATGTTTCATTTATAGTATTGATTTAGGAGAAATTTTTTATGTTTTGGAAGTAGCAACCATCAATTAAGGTTTACACTTGATTTTCTTTTTACAAACGAAAGCAATGACGGATTAAATTCAGTTACGGATCCTTTACTCTTCTTGCAGCTCTCTTTCCAAATGTGGACCAATCAGATGCAAGATACTCTTAACATCAAAAAACTTGGAGATGTTGCTTTCCTGGCAAAAGATTTTGGCGGTGCTATTGATTACTACACACAGGTTTTTGCTCATCTAATTCCCAAGTTTATTACAACTAATCTGTAAAGCCCCAAAAGTGGTTTATGCTATTGCCTTGATCGCTTTAATTTATTACTACAGTCAGGCTCCCTAAAATGTTGCTGTTGTGGTTGAGTCTTACCTAGATGTTATGGTTTAAGTACTTTGAATCTTCATACAGAAGAGTATGAATATAGATGAGAACATGACTTCTGTGTTGTACATCATTACTATTATACGATAAGAGTATATATTACGGAGACTTGAAAGTAACTTTATAAAAAAATTATAAGACAACTATGTTGTATGAATTTAGGTGTTGGATATTGAAAAATGTTATTTGGAGACGTTATTAAATGAGAGTTTTAAAGAATAAAGTACTTTGGAGGAATATAATGAATAAAATAATGAAGTAAATTATAAATCAACCCAAAAAGTAACGTGAACATAGCATTAAAGAAGGTATAGCTTTTTGTTGAAAGGAGAACAAGTTAACTATTATTCATCCACATATGGGCTATTTAAAGTATTACAACATGACACATAGAAGAGGATTGACAATGTAGGACTAAAACATGAAGATAAGACACGGATAACTCAACACCCCCCGTCAAGTTGGGCATGTGATGTTAGTCATGCCCAACTTTCCAACAAACTCTTTAAAAACACTTGTACATAATCCCTTTTGTGAGGATGTCTGCCAATTATTGTTTCTCTTTAATGAAGTATCTGTCGATCTCAATGTGTTTTCTTCGGTCGTGCTGCACTTGGTTGTGAGCAATGCTGATGGCAGCCTTGTTATCACGGTTTAGTCTGATAGGCTCATTTCTTTTAAGACCGGGATCTTTTAGGATAGTTAGGATTCATAACCCTTCACAGATCCCATGAGTCATAGCCCTGAACTCTGTCTCAGTACTATATCTGGCGACCATATGTTGTTTTTTGCTCCTCCATGTAACTAAATTTTCACCCGCCATAGTGCAGTATCCTGACATGGACCGTCGATCAAAAGGCGATCCAGACCAGTCTGCATTAGTGTAAACCTCAATAGTCAACTCATTATATGGTGAAAAAAGGATGCCCCTCCCAGGTGAGGCCACTTGTGGTAGAAAATACAATGAGCAACATCAATATGATGAGCCTTTGGAGAGTGCATATATTGGCTAAGCACTCCCACAACATAGGAGATATCTAAACGAGTATACGACAAGTAGATCAATTTTTCTACAAGCCTCTAAAATTTGGGGATGTCTTCAATCATTTCACCATCACCTCTTCCAAGTCGGTGGTTAGCTTCAATTGGGGTGTCAGCCGGTCTACGTCTACTCATCCCTGAGGCTTCAAGGAGGTCAAGTATATATTTCCTCTGTGATATGAAAATCCCATATTTTGACCTCGCACCCTCAATGCCTAAACAATATTTGAGGTTCCCCAAATTTTTCACTTCAAATTCTTTCGCTAATCTCTATTTCAGTGTCTGGATCTCATCTTGATCGTCTTCTATTATAATGATGTCATCCAAATAAACCATCAGAGTCGTTAATTTCCCTTTATTGTTTTTGATGAAAAAGATTTCATCCGCATTACTCTGGAAGTACCCGAAGCATTTCATGGTCTTGTGAAATCTTCCAAACCAAGCTCTGCGAGATTGTTTCAGGCCATATAAAATCTTCTTTAGCCTGCACACCTTAGCTTCAAATCCGGTAAGAGAAAGGGCAAAAGGTATAGCCATGTATACCTCTTCTTCCAGATCACCATGAAGAAATTCATTCTTCACATCCAGTTGGCTGAGATCCCATCCCTTATAAGCAACACAGGGCAGGAGAACTCGTATATAATTCATCTTAGCGATCGGGGAGAAGGTTTCCTAGTCACAATTCACCAATCACCCAATACGGAACTCGGGAACCCCTTTTATAGGGTTACAAATATCTGAAACAAAATTAAAATAAAAAAACAAACTCTAAATCGACAGCCATGGCAGAAGTTGGAACATGAAGCTGAACCGCCGGGGAGGAGGGCGTCGTGCTCTGCGGTTGCAGCCGACGTGGTCGCTGATGTCGTCGAGGAGCGACATCGGGCGAGTGGGGGAGCGTGAATCCCACTTGGTTTGAGGCCGAAAATGGCTGAATAGGCTGCGTCTGGGTTGTGAGCCCTAACCTGCGGGTTTCACAAACCCGGGAAGAACAGTGCTCTGCTTCCGCTGTTTTGAACCGGCCTGTGCTGGGTGTTTTAAACCAAATCAAATTATATATATATAAGTATAAGTATTATATATATATACATAGATATCCACATAAATTACAAACAACAACAAAAATAACACAAATAAAATATGCAACGCTCCGGGTCGATAGAGATCCGGACGAGTGCGGCGTCAGTCACATTTGCATCGACCTGATCTGGGCTGGTCTCCACCAACTCTCCCCCTCTCGAAATCACTTATCTCTGGTGAGTGTTCTGATCGGTTATGTTATAAAAGATCAGCATCTATGCACTGTAACTCCTCGGCTAAGATCCAGCTGGTCTCGATCTCTGGTCTGTCATGCCAACGAACCAAGTATCTCTGAAATCCACCATCAGTAGTGATCACTGTCTCGTCATCCAATATCTCCTCGGGAACTAAAATCTGTCACGGAAGCCTATCAGCCGCTCTGGGAACTGGTATGGCCGTTCGGTAAGAATCTCCCGGTACGGGTCGGCTCATTTTGCTCAACCTGGAAACTGTGAATGGAAAAAGGAGGAACTGCAGTGGACGTGTCAGTAACTGAATGAATGTTGGTATGTCCTGAATGTGGCTCTTCACTCTCACTCACCAACCTAAAATAATCAAATGGAGGAGAAGACAATAGAAAATATAAAGATTCATGCGGATAATCGTGGAATAAAATCAGATCGGGTACGTTAAAAACATGATTTGTTCCCCAAACGGAAGACATTTCAAGTTCATACGCATTTTGCCCAATCCGTTTTACCACTCGAAAGGGTTCAGTTCTACGGTCTGCTAACTTCTTTACGGTTTCTAAACTTAGTCGTTCCGGATTTAGCCGAACCATCACCAAGTCATCCACTTTAAAATTAGCAGCTCTTTTGTCTTTGTTTGCTTGAGTTGCGTATAAATCGTAAGTATTATGCAATTTCCGCTCAATTTCACTATGTAAATCATGCAAATGCACTGCATAGTCATGTGCAAACTGGCTAATCCTAAAAGTGGGTGGTAGTGGAGCTAAGTCTAGCGACACTCGTGCAGTGTGACCATGAACAATCTCATTGGGAGATAAACCTGTGGATCTATTCTTCGAATTATTGTATGTCAATTGGGCGTGTAGAAGAATTAGGTCACAATTTCTCTGGTGATCTCCTACCAAACATGACAATAAATTTCTTAAACTTCTATTTACTATCTCAGTTTGACCGTCGGTCTGTGGATGATAGGCAGTCGTAAATATAAGCTTAGTCTCTAATAGTCTCCAGAGTGACTTCCAGAAATAACTAATGAACTTGACGTCTCGATCGACAATGATAGTCTTAGGTATTACTCGATGTGCGACAACCTTTTTATAATAAATGCGGGCTATATGAGAGTCTTCATCGGTTTTGTTACAGGGGATGAAATACGTTATTTTAGAGAACTGGTCGACCACTACAAGAATGGAATCGTGTTTCCTAAAAGTGCGCGACAACCCAAGCACAAAATTCATGCTAACATCATCCCAAGGAATATTGGGTACCGGTAACGATGGGTATAATCCAGTGGGCTGTTTATTGCCCTTTGCTACCCGACAAGTGCGGCAGCTACTAACAATTTGAGCGATTAACCTGCCTCATCTCGGGACAATAGAATCGCTCCTCTACTAAGGCTATCGTCTTATCACGTCCAAAGTGTCCACCTAAGCCTCCACCATGTAATTCTCATACAATGAAGTTTTGCAACGAGGTGCGGGGAATACACAGACGGGTCCCACGAAACAAATATCCATCTCAAATGAGATAATCGGTCTCATCGTGAAAGGGATCCGATCATATCGCATCATAGATACCACTAAAATCTGGACAACTGGAATAGTCATCCTTAATACGCTCAAATTCTATCACCTGAGTACGCATTTGTGATAGTACGAGGGTGACTCAACTTAGGGCATCGACAATCCTATTCTCCATTCCCTTACACTGCTTGAGAACGAAGGTGTACTCCTGTAAATAAGATACCCACTTAGCATGTCGAGGGTTCAACTTCGATTGTGAATTGATGTAACTTAACGTCTGATGATCAGAATGGAGGACAAACTCCTTGGGCAACAAATAGAGCTTCCAGTGACGTAATGTCTGCACAATCGCATAAAACTCGCACTCGTATTTGGAATAATTTAGCTTCGGGCCCAAGAGCTTTTCACTGAAAAATCCAACGGGGTGACCATCTTGACTAAGTACACCTCCTATCCCAACTCCTGAGGCATCACAAGATACCTCAAACACCTGACTGAAATCAGGGAGTCTCAAAACAGGTGCAGTGGACATCTTATCCTGGATACTCTCAAAGGCTCTAGCTGTTGATGACGTCCACTGGAAACTTCCCTTCTCCGTACAATCAGTGACAGATATCATAATCGTACTGAAGTTCTCAATGAATCGACGATAAAATGTGGCTAGTCCATGAAAACTACGGACATCGTGAATATTCTGAGGGGTAGGCCACTCACGAATCGCTTGTACTTTCTCGGGATCCATAGTGATACCAACATAGCTCACTATATATCCAAGAAATATGACAGACTCAGTCATAAAACGCTTTTCTTCAAATTGATGTACAGTCGTTCGCCTCGCAGGAGCTCGAAGATAGTGCGTAGGTGAGTCTGGTGCTCACTCTTAGTCCGACTATAGATCAAGATGTCGTCGAAATAAACTACTACGAACTTCCCAATATAAGGTCTGAAGACCTGTGTCATCATTCGAGCGAAAGTACTAGGGGCACTGGGTAACCCAAAAGGCATCACAAGCCACTCATAAAGGTCGTCCTTCGACTTGAAGTCGGTCTTCCACTTGTCTCCTTCGCGTATACGAATTTGATGATAACCACTACGAAGGTCAATCTTATAATTGATCGTGGATTCAGTCAACATGTCCAACATGTCCAACATGTCATCCAGTCGGGGTATCGGGAAATGATATTTCACGGTGATTTTATTGACAACACGACTGTCAAGTGTCAACACACATACGCCAAGTACAATCCTTTTTCAGGGCAATGAGGGAAGGCACCACACATGGACTAAGGCTATGACGAATAAAACCTCTGTCTAAAATCTCTCTGATCTGCTTTTGCAGCTCCTCATGGGCGGTAAGATTCAATCGGTAATGCGGTAAATGGGGGAGGGAAGCCAGTACAAGATCTATTGCGTGCTGAATAGGCCTCATGAGAGGTAACTCAGTCGGAAGCTTGTCAGAGTGTATGTCCTGGAACTCCTCTAAGAGTCTCCTAGCAGGTATATGAATAGACTCGTATCTCTCCAGTACGTCAGATGCCTGTAAAACCACAAAGGCATAGTAGAAGCCGTCATCAAAACTCTCTCGTTGGAACTCAGTGCCTCGTATAGTGTTAAGAGTCTTCTTCCTTTTGGTGAGAGAAAGATATTCTTTCGCACTACTACTTGCGCGAGATGTTGGTGTTGTGGGTCGCACCGGGTTCAACACTACTCTCTTTCCATCCAGTAGAATGAAGCAAGTGTTGGACCTGCTATGTATGAGGACATCTCGGTCATACAACCAATGTCGCCCAAGTAACACGTGGCACACATCCATAGGCATAACTTCACACCAAATTTTGTCAGAGTAGGTACCGATAGTAATGGACACTAAACATCTTTTAGTCACTCATAATGTAGTCTTGGTGACCCAAGCTGGAATGGGCAGGGTGCGGCTCAGCAGTGAGTCCCAGGCGGGCTAAAGCAGTCTCAGGGATCACGTTCATATAACTCTCGTTGTCCACTACTAAACAACACACTTTCTCCCCAGCCTTAAAATAGGATTGAAAGATGTTCGTCCTCCAATAATCAGCGGATTCTTGCGGTGTAGATAACATGCATCTCGCCACCTGAACATAGAGATCTATCTCCTTATCACCAGGCGTACCGTACACTTCATCGTTCAAAACGTGTGAGTCCCTCTCGACTCCAACTTCTTCTTCACCACTCATCCTCCTCAGTCACCTTATGAATAACTATCGTGTCTTTCCTCCTTGGACAATCCCTAGATATCTGGCTCATTTGCTGACACTCATACCATCAGATCTGTGAAGGGGTCACAGTTCCCATGGGGGACTTCCCCTTTTGATCTCTTGTGTAGGTCGAGGTAGGCTTCAACACACTCTCCTTACCTTTCGGTTCTTCTTTCTTGAAAGGTGAATTCGTTTTGTTCTGAGGTTTGAACCGGGAGGTTCTTTTCTGGTGCTCGATATCGATGACGATAGATATGGTATCTGCTAGGGAATAGTAGTCATATCGAATCAACTCTTCGCGAATCTCAGATCGCAGTCCACACTTAAATTTAGATAATGTATCTCGTGGGTGTTCGACTACGTTGCCCCTAATATTAAGATCATTCATCTCAGCTAGGTGGTCAGAAACTGATTTGGACCCTTGACGTAAAGACGTCAGCTGTCTCGTAGTCGGGTCTGATATTACAGGGAATGTACTGCTCCTCCAATATGGCTTTCATGTGGGGTCAATGGGTAATGAGAGGGCGTCCATTCCTCTCTTGACTACGCTCTTCACCTATCCAGAAGATTTTCGCTCGCCCAGATAATATCATTTTGGCGAACTAAACCTTTTGGTCCTCTGTCATACAGTACCACTCAAAGTAGGTCTCTATGTCTATAACTCAGTCTAAAAAGACCTTCGGATCCATAGAACCTTGATAAAGTGACAGATCTAATTTTACAACTCGTGTGAGATCTGGTCTCCTATCTCGGGGAGGATAGTCGAAATCATCATCGTAAGGATCACGATTGTCTCGACGTCATGGGGGTGGTGGTCGATGCCAATCTCTAGGACGATCATCATGATGCATGGCCGGTATAGGCCGACGATGGTCTCGCGGACGCTCTTTTCTAGCTACGTCATTATTGGGTCTCTCCTAATAATGATCTTGGTTACCTAGGAAAGGCTCTCATTGGGGTTCGAGAAAATTCATCGGGAAATTCCTACCCTGGTCATACTCAAAGTCAAACTCATCTATGAGATTTCTAACCTCTTCCTCAAAAAGAGGGTTTCTCCTAAGTGTAGATCTTTCTGCGTAGTGTGGTGGGTCTTCGTGACGTGGACGGACAGAATGCTCATCTCGAACGGGAGGTGACATTGACACTCGAGGGGGTACTTATAAACTGTTCATCCTAACACTGCTGTTTTCAAATCCTTTTCTCATTTAGTGAAAACTCTCGGTTAACGTCGCTATTTGGTGGGCGAAAGGTAGGAACCACGTGGGTGGTTCATTCCCTTTGTTTCCACGACTCGGTTGACCACGCTCAACTCAACGCATTTCCGAGTTTACCTCTAGAGAGTGTTCAGATGGTGAATTGTGATGTGTAGAACTCATACTCACTAACCTACCTGTTGGGTGTTGTATCCACAATAACCCGGATTTGAAGAAGGGTCTTGTTAAGCTATGATGAATTGTGACTGTATTTGATGTTGCCTTTTGAGTTATGTGCTTGCAGGTCTTCATTGCTAAGTACACACCAATGTCAGATTACAGTAAGTCAGTAAAACACAGGACTATGCAATGTAATCTTTCATTGTGTAGGCCAATGTGTTGACTTACATGTAATCTCTCTATTGGGGTGTACTTATATCTCAAGTACAAGTGAAGGATCAAGGAAGGACAAAGACTTGAAATCAGAAGGACAGGAATTTATCTAAGTAAAATTCGTCAAGTATACTCGTTGAACTTGTCGAATTTGTCGTATATCCCTTCCAATGCTCGTCGAATTCATCATTTGTACTTAGGGCAAATTCTCTGAGAATTGGAAATTCCGCCAAGTAAAATTCGCCGAGTGTCATCATGTATACTCGTCAAATTCGTCGAATGTATCCAACGATACTCGTCGAATTCGTCAAATATACTAGACGATACATGCCGAATTCGTCGAGTCCATTCGACGCCACTTCTCTGGATTTTTTTAAGTCTCATTCGTCGTATATCACTTGGCCAGACGTCGAGTGCTTCGAGTGAGCTAGCCGATACTCGACGAATTCGTCGAGTATACCAATCGATACTCGTCGAATTCGTTGAGTATGGTCTCCGCCTTGGCGTTGACTGTTTTGCCGGCCTGAACTGATTTCACCAAGTCTTATTCGTCGTATATCAAGAACCATTCGGCGAGTATACTAGTGATACTCGGCGATACTTGACGAATTTGACTTAGGACATTCTCCGACTTTTTCAAAAATCTCGTTCGGGTTCGGTCGGCCATGCACAGTGCTTTCTAGGTTTCGTTTTTGGGAAATTTCTTGATACCGTTGGCAAAGAGATCTCTATAAATACCTAGGGGATATATCCTTTCCATCTAATCGTGCTCTTGCTCTGAAATTCAAAATCGAGAAAACCTTCCAAATCGGAAATCCGTCAGCTCGCTCCCGTACGCACCGCGACTTTCCGATCGGCCGCTGACATTCTGCTGTTCGTGATTCATCTTCTTCGACATAAGGGACTGGATTGATATTATCTCTACAGATTTATACTCCTCCAGATCGAGTCGATCGAAGATTCAAGTCAAGATTCAAGATCTTCCAAGTTTTCATATTCCGTATTCTCCAAGATTTTCAAGATCATCCTTTTATCGAAGAATGACAGTGTGAAGCTTTCAGATCTTGTCTGAGTTTGATTGTAATATTATTGTGTAATATTCATTTACTTTTGTAGGAGATTTTTCTCCGAGTGGTAGATCCGTTTGTGGATCGAGTCGTAGATCCGGTTGTGGATCTAGTGGTAGGAGCGTCGTCTCCGAGTTGTAGAAGTTGCGGCTCCGAGGTATAAGATTTGTGGAAATCTGATTTTGGTGAAGTAGCCGAATCTAGCCCTTCGTGGTAGATGCGCAAGGCGGGAAAGTGAACGTACCCAACTCAGGGAATCACTGTAAATCTCGGTGTTTGTGTGTTTAATTTTTAAAAAATTTTGTTCCGCGAAAAGACAACCATCACCTATTCACCCCCCCCCCCCCTCTAAGTGATTTAAGTAGACGCTAGATACTTTCACTACCACTACGCAGATGCATGCAAACAAACAAGTAAAATGTAATGTATGATTATGCTAATTTTTTTTAAAAAAAACAATATGCTATGCGGGTTTCTATACTACGCAGAGCGGATTCCAAAACATAGAAAAATTATGGAACCTCCCTCTGATATCAAATTGATGCAGGACGATGCATAGGGTTTGCGCGACTGTCGATTTTTTCTAGAAAATCCTAAATGCGTGCAATGAAATATGGATTTTGAAAAAAAAAATTGAATCCCCACCGGAAAAAATGAAATCAAACAACGACACTTTGCACTCAATACATTCAATACTCTCCAATCCCCCAAAAGAGAACTCGGGAACCCCTTTTATAGGGTTACAAATATCTGAAACGAAATTAAAATAAAAAAACTCTAAATCGGCGGCCATGACAGCAGTTGGAACGTGGAGCTGAACCGCCGAGGAGGAGGGCGTTGTGCTCTGCAGTTGCAGACGACGTGGTCGCTGATGGCGTCGAGGAGCGGTATCCGGCGAGTGGGGGAGCATGAATCCCACTTGGTTTGAGGCAGAAAATGGCGGTATAGGCTGCGCCAGTGTTGCGAGCCCTAACCTGCGGGTTTCACAGACCCGGGGACAATAGTGCTCCACTTCCGCTGTTTTGAAGTTTGAACCAGCCTGTGCTGGGTGTTTTAAACTAAATCAAATTATATATATATATATATATATGTATATCTATTATATATATATATATTAAATAAAGTTCATTACGTTCTACTACAGTGATCTGTAAATCTGTCACATATTTAATATATCTATATATATATACTTTAACAATTCAAAATTACAAAAACAATTTAAAATTACAAATATATCTATATATATAGTTTAACAGTAAAACAAATTACAAAAATAATATTATATATATATATATATAATTATAATATATATATATATTATATAAAATATATATTTTATAGTTTATATTATATATATATATATATACGAGCATCTTCGCACGGGCTACGCCCGTGCTCGATGCTCTCGGGCGGCCTTCGGCCGCAACAGGCGGGCTTCGCCCGCCTGTGCACGGGCTTCGCCCGTGCTTGATGCTTCGGGTGGTTTTCGACCACATAGCTTCCATGCAATCCACCATCTCGGTGCCGCACTCGCCACTCGCGGCTCCCGGAGTCCGCATCGGAATAATTATATAGTTTAACAGTAAAATAACTTATAAAAACAATATTATATATACGAGCATCTTCGCACAGGCTATGCCCGTGTTCGATGCTCTCGGACGGCCTTCGGCCGCAACAGTCGGGCTTCGCTCCGTGTTTTTGTTTCAGGTGGTCTTCAGCCGCAAGCCCGCTTCCATGCAATCCACCATCTCGGCGCCGCACCTGCCACTCGCGGCCCCCCGAAGCAAAATTATTCCGATTCGGACTCCCGGGGCCGCGAGTGGCGGGTGCGGCCCCGAGATGGTGGATTGCGTGGAAGCGGGCGAAGCCCGCTTTTATGCGGCCGAAGACCACCCGAAGCATAAAGCACGGGCGAAGCCCATGAGCAGGCGGGCTAAGCCCGCCTGTTGCGGTCGAAAGCCGCCCGAGAGCATCGAGCACGGGCGTAGCCCGTGCAAAGATGCTCGTATACACACACACATATATATATATACATAGATATCCACACAAATTACAAACAATAACAAAAATAACACAAATAAAATATGCAACGCCCAGGGTCGATAGAGATCCGGACGAGTGCGGCGTCAGTCGCGTTTGCATCGACCTGATCTGGGCTGGTATCCACCAACTCTCTCCTCTCGAAATCACTTATCTCTGGTGAGTGTTCTGATCGGTTGTGTTGTAGAAGATCAACATTTATGCACCGTAACTCCTCGGCTAAGATCTAGCTGGTCTCGATCTCTGGTCTGTCATGCCAACGAACCAAGTATCTCTGAAATCCACCATCAGTAGTGGTCACTGTCTCGTCATCCAATATCTCCTCGGGAACTAAAATCTGTCGCGGAAGTTTGTCAGCCTCTCTGGGAACTGGTATGGAAAAATCTCCCGGTGTCTCATGCTCAACCTGAAAACTGTGAATGGAAACAGGAGGAACTGCAGTGGACGTGTCAGTAACTGAATGAATGTCGGTATGTCCTGAATGTGGCTCCTCACTCTCACCCACCAACCTAGAAGAATCAAATGGAGGAGAAGGCAATGGAAAATCTAAAAATTCATGAGGATAATCGTGGAATAAAGTCAGATCGGGTACGTTAAAAATAGAATTTGTTCCCCGAACGGAAGGCATTTTAAGTTCAACGCATTTTGCCCAATCTGTTTTACCACTCGAAAGGGTTCAGTTCTACGGTCAGCTAGCTTCTTTACAGTTTTTAAAGTTAGCCGTTCTGGATTTAGCTGAATCATCACCAAGTCTTCCACTTTAAAATTAGCAGCTCTTTTGTCTTTGTTTGCTTGAGTTGTGTATAAATCGTAAGTATTATGCAATTTCCGCTCAATTTCTCTATGTAAATCATGCAAATGCACTGTATAGTCATGTGCAAACTGGCTAGTGTGGGTGGGAGTGGAGCTAAGTCTAGCGGCACTCGTGCAGTGTGACCATGAACAATCTCATTGGGAGATAAACTCGTGGATCTATTCTTCGAATTATTGTTTGTCAATTGGGCGTGCAGAAGAATTAGATCACAATTTCTCTGGTGATCTCCTACCAAACAAGACAATAAATTTCTTAAACTTCTATTTACTACCTCAATTTGACCGTCGGTCTGTGGATGATAGGCGGTCGAAAATAGAAGCTTAGTCCCTAATAGTCTCCAGAGTGACTTCCAGAAATAACTGGTGAACTTGACGTCTCGATCAACAATGATAGTCTTAGGTATTTCTCGATGTGCGACAACCTCTTTATAATAAATGTGGGTTATATGAGAGTCTTCATCGGTTTTGTTACAGGGGATGAAATACGTCATTTTAGAGAACTGATCGACCACTACAAGAATGGAATCGTGTTTCCTAAAACTGCGCGACAACCCAAGCACAAAATTCATGCTAACATCATCCCAAGGAATACTGGGTACCGGTAACGGTGGGTATAATCCAGCGTGTTGTTTATTGCCCTTCGCTACTGATGTGGAGCAGAGACGAGGACACGCTTTGGGCCCGTTCGGGGCTGATTTGACAACTTTCCATATATGGCGTGCCCGGATCGACGATCGGACTTCGTGATTGCGTCTGGAGCGTCGTTGCGAGTCAAAATACTATATTACTTTATATTTTTTCAGTTTATTTTTGATGTATTTTAAGGGCGAACCCACCGGTCAATCATAGTCGTTGATGGGGACGCTCTAGCTTGTCTTTTCTTATAAATAGGAGGTATGAGGGCTGAAATGAGTGATTGTTGGATTTGGAGAAGAAGCATTCCCGGATTCCAGCGTTCCCTCCCCGGTGCCGACGTCGTGAAACCCTAGGTGATGACTCATAGGCCGTCAAACTCCTCCCCAAGGTACTACCCATTCATAGCCTTCTTCTTCCCCCTCCATAACCCTCATCCGCAACCCCTACAACCCCCAAATCCCAACCCTTACCGTTGTCCAGGAATCAAGAGCACTGTTTGCGTGTACTGTTCACGCAGGAACACTGTTCACGTGAAAATGTTGTTCATACGCACTGTTCATCCGTCGGGACTGTTCATCTGTACTGTTCATCCGCACTATTCATCCGCTGGTACGGTTCTTCCGCCGGCCCTATACCAATCCCGCGGCCTCCTTCCCTTCCGTGGATCCACTTCTCACCACTCTGAAAACCCTAGATCTATCTTGATTTAGTGCTACCACCCTCCGATCCATCATTTTCCCCAATATTCATCATCCTGTAGCCCGGATCCGCCGTCAAAACATCGGATCTATCCACCTACACCTGGATTCATCCCCTAGTGGTCGGATCTTTCCGTTTCCGGAACATTTTCCCTCTTTTCCACCGTGGGCAGCCACCTCGCCGTCGTTGTACCACATTTTCCCTCTTTACCACCGGTTTCACCTCCGATCGCCCGTCTACATTTTTGGCTCTTGAAATTCTCCAGTGTCTCGGTTCAGCCCTCTACGTTGTGAGCATTTGTGGTATGGTATTCTGTGATTTGACATTTCTCAGTTGGTGTTTTATTGTACTGTGCTGAGATTATTGTTGCGTGGAAATTGGTTTTATTATACTAATAATTGCAGGAGGAGTTATTCGCCGCACGCTTGCTTCGGCCCTCCGAGCGGAGGAAGTCATTACTTAATTGCTGAAATTAATTGCTTGTTTTTTATTTCAAATATTTACGTGGTGCTAAAATTTACATTGCTTAAATTATTTGTCAAATATCGATCATTGCATTACATTTAGAATTGCATTAGTTTGTCACCTCTGCACCCGCACCTAGAGTCATAGTTTCCGAGCACCACTAGTCTACCCCTACATCAATTGGTATCAGAGGTCAAGGTTAGGCCATTTGCATGTTTCGTAGTGGTAGGTTTTAAATAATCATTGAGTTCATTTATGTCTATTTATCGTCGTCGTTCGTCTCCTCCATCTGAGTATCCTGAGTCTACCTATACCCAACCTCATAGAATCCCTTTAGAGAGATTTTCATGTTATCATTATGATTATCATCGTTCCCCGCACACCACTCCTAGAGATCATGTCGACCCCTTGACACTATTCCATCATCCTATAGGCGATCACCACGACGAGAGGTCCTCACGTCTTCATCATTACAGCTCTCCGCGATTTCACGATGATAGAATTGAATATCGTTCGGGTCATCGCTGCTACACATCTCCTCTAGGAGAGGAACCTGAGTTTGGATATGAGCGACCTCCACTACACGTTCACAGGGTTCATACGCACCCATGAGTATAATATAATTATGTTAGGAACTACTGTCTAGACGACCCTCAGGAACCCTATAGTGGTCACCATCGGCAGGATCACAGTACATGTCAAGACCCTCTTAGTGTTCCACCAATAGAGTTACTTGAGACTGAATTTATGTGATTAAGTTTTGACCACTTTGATCACTTAGAAGTTCAATTTGATCATCTAAGATCTACAGTACGAAGAAAGCCTAGGGATTTAGGGCAAGCCACCGAAGCGGCGAGTAGTGCTCCCACCGAGATAAGAGACCCGACACTTGGTTTTGATCCTTCTCAGTTTGATGAGATTCAACGCTCATGTGATCTTGAGGTTGAACATGATCATGAAGTTATGATACAGGTGGAGAGTGATTCTGACATGACTAGTGAGCATGGTCACGTGGGTGAGGACGAGCGACCTAGTGACACTGTGATGGTATACCCATCCTTTTCACCTCACTTAGGCCTACACCTATCTAGTGCCCCCCTTTGAACAGAGACACGGTTCTCGACACTATATCGATTGACCCACACTTGAGTCTGGGCACCCCCTACTCTTCCCTTAGTACTGTCTCGGGTCACTTCACTACTGAGAGTCGAGAGTATAGTGTTGATCTCATAGTGGCTATGTCACCCATGCACGGGGGCACTACCCCTTTCGATGATACTCATCGGGAGGACCTTGACCTTAGTGACGAGCCCTATGACGAGCCCCCTGTTGAGCCTCCTGATAATCCGCCGCTTCTTGGTGAGGTTGAGACTCGGGTAAGTCACTCAGGTATGACGCCTCTTTCATTATCATCACTGGCCTTGCCCCAAAGAAGGGACCTTGAGTGGTGCATGACATATGTAGGGCCGACCTTGAGTCCGCTTGAGTATACTCATATTGTGAGGACCTACCTTATGACGCCTCAACACTCTGGATGAGTTCTGGGACACGCCACTCGCTGAGCCACCCGATAAGTTCTTTCTTGTCTGGGATGCTCACCATATTTTAGAGTCATGACTTCTAGTCGGTGTACATGATTTTCACTCTGGTGGCCGTCTCCTTCGTTAAACATCGACGCAATTGACTTTTCTTACACACCTTTCTGATCTAAAAGGGACCCCCCCCCCCTGATAATGCTACCGCAAAACTTTCCCCGCAGCGACGACTTAACCCAAACATGACAAGATGTCTTTACGAGCCGTTATTAAAGACATGACATTATGGTATAGTTGTCTCTCACGGTCATCTGAGCACTCGTCACACACAAGATGAGTTTGTCCACACTCCAACGAAAGAACCTCCTGATAGGTCACCCTATTTTAGAGACATCTTAGACATTATTAGATTTTCCTGTAAGAAGTATACTGTGTTTGTCGTGTCTTTGCATCATTTGCATTACCTACATGAGTCTGTTGAGTACTTTACACGACATTTGCATGAGTTGCATGAGTCAGTTCGCCGACGAATAATAACAAGCAATGAAAATTATAAAACTCATGCAGATAAGCGAAGAGGACAGCAAATATTTAATGTAGGCGAGAAGGTAATGGTGCGAGTCCGCCCTGAGAGGCTCCCTTCGGGGCTTGCCCAGAAGTTAAGCGCGAGGCGAATGGGTCTGTACTCCATTATTAGTCGTATTGGGACCAACGCCTACCGACTTGACATCCCGGCCAGTATGGGAATTCACCATGTGTTTAATGTTGAAGATCTGACTTCATACTATGAACCTCATGACTATGTGGACCCGAGCAGCGGAGATGCCCAGCCACCCTCATCCCCACTGTCGTTACCTTACCACCCTCATACGTCACCACCGTTTGATGGCCACCCCAGTCCACCCACTGTTGACATCCACCCACCTGGGAACTCGTCTTATTTGGTTTCACCACAGACACCTCTGATCGCACCGGGATCCACCCTTCGAGAGATGAGAGATGAGTGCATCACAGAGATCAGATCCCATCAGTTTATTCTCACCACGGACGGACCGCGATGCCGCTACTTGGTACACTGACCGGGCCGCCCCGACGCGGATGACACTTGGATACTTACAACAGAGCTTGATCGATTCACCCCTGGATTTCGACATCAGCACGGCCTTCTTCATTCACCGGAGATGCCAGCTTTTCAGTCAGGCGGAATTGATTGGCGACACCCTTCCGCCGACGACACTTGGACGACTTCCGGTGGACCTCTTCGAGTTGTACCTGACGATCAACAAGATAATTCCGATCCCAATTCATCGGGAGATGAATTCTTTCAAGCCGGGGAGATTGATGCGGAGTAGAGACAAGGACGCGCTTTGGGCCCGTTCGGGGCTGATTTGACAACTTTCCATATATGGCGTGCCCGGATCGACGATCGGACTCCGCGATTGCGTCTGGAGCGTCGCCGTGAGTCAAAATATTATATTACTTTATATTTTTCACTTTATTTTTGATGTATTTTAAGTGCGAACCGACCGGCCAATCATAGTCGTTGATGGGGAAACCTTAGCTTGTCTTTTCTTATAAACAAGAGGTATGAGGGCTGAAATGAGTGATTGTTGGATTTGGAGAAGAAGCATTCCCGGATTCCAGCGATCCCTCCTCGGTGTCGACGCTGTGGAATCCTAGGTGAAGACTCCTAGACCGCCAAATTCCTCCCCAAGGTACTATCCATCCATAGCCTTCTTCTTCCCCCTCTGAAACCCTCATCCGCAACCCCTACAGCCCCCAAATCCCAACCCTTACCGCTATCCAGGAATCAAGAGCACTGTTTGTGTGTACTGTTCACGAAGAAACACTGTTCGCGTGAAAATACTGTTCATACGCACTGTTCATCGGACGATACTGTTCATCCGTGTTGTTTATCCGCCGATACTGTTCATCCGTGTTGTTTATCCGCCGATACTGTTCATCCGCACTATTCATCCGCCGGTACGGTTCATCCGCCGGTACGGTTCATCCGCCGGCCCTATACCAATCCCGCAGCCTCCTTCCCCTCCGTGGATCCACTTCCCACCGCTCTGAAAACCCTAGATCTATCTTGATCTAGTGCTACCATTCTCTGATCCATCATTTTTCCCAATATTCATCATCTCATAGCCCGGATCCGCCGTCAAAACATCGAATCTATCCACCTACACCCGGATCCATCCCCTAGTGGTCGAATCTTTCCATTTCCGGCACATTTTCCCTCTTTTCCACCGTGGACAGCCACCTCGCCGTCGCTGTACCACCGGTATCACCTCCGATCGTCCGTCTACATATCCGGCCATTCAAATTCTCCAGTGCCTCGGTTCAGCCCTCTATGTTGTAAACATTTGTGGTATTGTATTATGTGATTTGACATTTCTCATTTGGTGTTTTATTGTACTGTGCTGAGATTATTGTTGCGTGGAAATTGGTTTTATTATACTAATAATTGCAGTAGGAGTTATTCGCCGCACGCTTGCTTCGGCCCTCCGAGTGGAGGAAGCCATTACTTAATTGATGAATTAATTGCTTGTTTTTTATTTCAAATATTTGCGTGGTGCTAAAATTTACATTGCTTAAATTATTTGTCAAATACCGATCATTGCATTACATTTAGAATTACATTAGTGTGTCACCCATGCACCCGCACCTAGAGTCATAGTTTCCGAGCACCACTAGTTTACCCCTACATCAGCTACCTGATAAGTGCGGCAGCTACTGACAATTTGAGCGATAACCCGCCTCATCCCGGGCCAATAGAATCGCTCCTCCACTAAGGCTGTCGTCTTATCACGTTCAAAGTGTCCATCTAAGCCTTCGCCATGTAATTCTCATACAATGAAGTTTTGCAACAAGGTGCAGGGAATACACAGACGGGTCCCACTAAACAAATATCCATCTCAAATGAGATAATCGGTCTTATCGTGAAAGGGATCCGATCGTATCGCATCATAGATACCACTAAAATCTGGACAACTTGAATATTCATCCTTAATACGCTCAAATTCTATCACCTAAGTACGCATCTGTGATAGTGCGAGGGTGACTCGACTAAGGGCGTCGGCAACCCTATTCTCCATTCCCTTACACTGTTTGAGAACGAAGGTGTACTCTTGTAAATAAGATACTTAGTCTGTCGAGGGTTCAACTTCTGTTGTGAATTGATGTAACGTAACGCCTGATGATCAGAATGGAGGACAAACTCCTTGGGCAACAAATAGAGCTTCCAGTGACGTAATGTCTACACAATCGCATAAAACTCGCACTCGTATTTGGAATAATTCAGCTTCGGGTCCGAGAGCTTTTCATTGAAAAATCCAACGGGTGACCCTCTTGACTAAGTACACCTTCTATCCCAACTCCTGAGGCATCACAGGATACCTCAAACTCCTGACTGAAATCATGGAGTCTCAAAACATGTGCAGTGAACATCTTATCATTGATACTCTCAAAGGCTCTAGCTGTCGATGACGTCCACTGGAAACTTCCCTTGTTCGTACACTCAGTGGCGGGTGTCATAATCGTACTGAAGTTCTTAATGAATCGACGATAAAATGTGGCTAGTCCATGAAAACTACGGACATCGTGAATATTATGAGGGGTAGGTCACTCATGAATCACTCGTATTTTCTCGGGATCCATAGTGATACCAACAGAGCTCATTATATATCCAATAAAGATAACAGACTCAGTCATAAAACGCTTTTCTTCAAATTGATGTATAGTCGTTCGGCTCGCAGGAGCTCAAAGATAGTGCGTAGGTGAGTCTGGTGCTCACTCTTAGTCCGACTATAGATCAAGATGTCGTCAAAATAAACTACTACGAACTTCCCAATATAAGGTCTGAAGATCTGTGTCATCATCCGAGCGAAAGTACTGGGGGCACTGGCTAACCCAAAAGGCATCACAAGTCACTCATAAAGGCCGTCCTTCGACTTGAAGTCAGTCTTCCACTCGTCTCCTCTGCGTATACGAATCTGATGATAACCACTACGAATGTTGATCTTATAATTGATCGTGGATCCGGTCAACATGTTCAACATGTCCAACATGTCATCCAGTCGAGGTATCAGCAAACGATATTTCACGGTGATTTTATTGACAACACGACTGTCAACACACATACGCCAAGTACCATCCTTTTTCGGGGCAATGAGGGCAGACACCACACATGGACCAATGCTATGACAAATAAAACCACTGTCTAAAAGCTCTTCGATCTGCTTCTGCAGCTCCTCATGGGCGGTAAGATTCAATCGGTAATGCGGTAGATGGGGGAGGGAAGCTCTAGGTACAAGATCTATCGCGTGCAGAATAGACTTCATGAGAGGTAACTCAGTCGGAAGCTCGTCAGGGTGTATGTCCTGGAACTCCTCTAAAAGTCTCCTAGCAGGTATATTAATAGACTTGTATCTCTCCAATACGTTAGATGTCTGTAAAACCACAAAGGCATAATAGAAGCCGTCATGAAAACTTTCTCGATGGAACTCAGTGCCTCGTATAGTGCTAATAGTCTTCTTCCTTTTGGTGCGAGGAAGAGATTCTTTCGCACTACTACTCGTGCGAGATGTTGGTGTTGTGGGTCGCACCGAGTTCAACACTACTCTCTTTCTATCCAGTAGAAAGAAGCAAGTGTTGGACCTGCTATGTATGAGGACATCTCGGTCATACAACCAATGTCGCCCAAGTAACACGTGGCACACATCCATAGACATAACGTCACACCAAATTTTGTTGGAGTAGGTATCGATAGTGATGGACACTAAACATCTTTTAGTCACTGATAATGTAGTCTTGGTGACCCAAGCTACCTGGAATGGGGAAGGGTGCGGCTCAGCAGTGAGTCTCATGCGGGCTAAAGCTGTCTCAACGATCACGTTCATACAACTCTCGTTGTCCACTACTAAACAACACACTTTCTCCTCAGCCTTAAGATAGGCTTGGAAGATGTTCGTCTGCCAATAATCAGCGGATTCTTGCGGTGTAGATAACATGCATCTCACCACCAGAACGTAGGGATCTATCTTCTTATCACCAGGCGTACCGTACACTTCATCGTTCAAAACGCGTGAGTCCTTCTCAACTCCAACTTCTTCACCACTCATCCTCCTCAGTCACCTTATGAATAACTAGCGTGTCTTTACTCCTTGAACAATTGCTAGATATCTGGCTCATTTGCTGACACTCATACCATCAGATCTGTGAAGGGGTCACAGTTCCCATGGGGGACTTCGCCTTTTGATCTCTTGTGTAGGTCGAGGTTGGCTTCAACACACTCTTCTTACCTTTCGGTTCTTTCTTGAAAGGTGAATTCGTTTTGTTCTGAGGTTTGAACCGGGAGTTTCTTTTCTGGTGCTCGATATCGATGGTGATAGATATGGTCTTTACTAGGGAATAGTAGTCATATCAAATCAACTCTTCGCGAATCTCAGATCGCAGTCCACACTTATATTTAGATAATGTATCTTGTGGGTGTTCGATTACGTTGCACCTAATCATATGATCATTTATCTCAACTAGGTAGTCAGAAACTGATTTGGATTCTTGACGTAAAGACGTCAGCTGTCTCGTAGTCGGGTCTGATATTACAGGGAATGTACTGCTCCTCCAATATGGCTTTCATCTGGGCCAATGGGTAATGAGAGGGCGTCCATTCCTCTCTAGACTACGCTCTTCACCTATCCAGAAGATTTTCGCTCACCCAAATAATCTCATTTTGGCGAACTGAACCTTTTGGCCCTCTGTCATACAGTACCACTCAAAGTAGGTTTCTATGTCTATAACTCAGTCTAAAAAGACCTTGGGATCCATATAACCATCATAAAGTGACGGATCTAATTTTACAACTCGTGTGAGATCTAGTCTCCTATATCGGAGTGGATAGTCAAAATCATCATCGTAAGAATTACGATTGTCTCGACGCCACAGGGGTGGTGGTCGATGCCAATCTCTAGGACGATCATCATGATGCATGGCCGGTATAGGCCGACGATGGTCTCGCGGACGCTCTTTTCCAGCTACGTCATTATTGGGTCTCTCCTGATAATGATCTCGCTTACCTAGGAAAAGCTCTCATTGGGGTTCGGGAAAATTCATCGGGAAATTCCTACCCGGGTCATACTCAAAGTCAAACTCATATATGAAATTTCTAACCTCTTCCTCAAAATGAGGGTTTTTCCTAAGTGTAGATCTTTCTGTGTAGTGGGGTGGGTCTTCGTGACGTGGACGGACAGAATGCTCATCTCGAACGGGAGGTGACATTGACACTCGAGGGGGTACTTATAAACTGTTCATCCTAACACTGTGGTTTTCAAATCCTTCTCTCATTTGGTGAAAACTCTCGGCTAACGTCGCCATTTGGTCGGTGAATGGTAGGAACCGCGGGGGTGGTTCATTCCCTTTGTTTCCAAATTTATATTAAATCAATCTTTAGGGTTTTGAGGGTTACAGTGCGAAAGGTAGGAACCACGGGGGGGTGGCAGACTAGAGATCGATCGGAGAAACCCAAACGGAAACCACGGGGGTTTGTCTATTGTACGACTTAACTTGTTCCCAAATTTATATTAAATCAATCTTTACGGTTATGAGGGTTTCTCGTCTTATCGTCCATGTTATATGCTATGATGTTATAATTCTCAATTGACACTAGATTGTGGCTCAATGCTTCCTCCTTTCTCGCTCTTGATTTTGTGTTGACTCAAATATCTTTGAGCCCAACTTTACTAGGATCAAAGTCAGATCCATAACATCTCTTGATGAATGTGTAGAACTAGAAAAATATATTAATGTATGATTGTATAAGAGAAACTGTATGATTGATATTTATTATAAATAAGATTAAGATGTGTACGACAATGTTAATGCATTAATTAGATGAATAAATAGAGTTAGCATTGAAGGATTAGGTAGGAGAAGTGGCAGACAGAATGTAATATTGATGAAAGTTTTCAAGAATGGTTTGAATAGTGTATGTTTAACACTGTAGGCCACACTCGACAATAATGAATGCAAGATGAGGATTCATAAAACCGGTCCAAGTAGTTGGCATATGATTATTGATGAGGATGGTGGTGGTGGTGGTGGTGATGAATATATTATTGAGACTTACAAGTAAATTTTATAACACCCATATTAGGCTGATAATGATGTAGGGACATAAATGAGAATGTTACATAAAGAATGCCCAGAATAAACTTGGAAGGATAAAATTTTGAAAAATAATATTAATGGAATAATTGGAGTGACATGAAATAGACACTTGGGTGGTTTGGATACATATAATGAGGGGTACATAAATACACCTTTTAAATGAGTAGATAGTGAGAAAGTGTTGATCTAACGATAACATGTATAAAAAAATGTTCGAACTGATTTGTAAAAAATAATTATAATACCTTATGATTCATAGCACGGCTAACCATAACATAATATGGGTAAGGCTAATAATAATGGTAGTGATTCTTAACTGGCCATAACTTTTTCTCGTTTATACATTATTATCTTCATAATGAAACAAACTGATCCATTTTATCTTCTAGTTTATCGAGTGTGGGACGACCATTTCTCCAACTGTTTTCGCACGGCGATGCCTGTCCTACCTAATGAATAATATGCCTCAAGAGGCACTAGGAGATGCCATGCAAGCTCAGGTCATATCACCGGAATGGCACATCGCTTATTATTTGCAGGCTGCTGCCCTCATTACGCTCGGCATGGACGGAGATGCTGAAGATTCATTGAAAGATGGGGCCACTCTGGAATCGAAGTGGACAAACCGTAGCTAAACTGTATAGTTTTAATGCTAAAGTTTGAATCCTAATTTGTTTGTTTTTGGTCAATCTGTATTCTATACCCCATTATTTCATCATGGATGATTTGTTGTACTTGCAATGGAGTAATCCCTGCAGAATGAAGAAGGAAAGGTAGATCAATGGTTAATGCCTATTTATTTTCTCTTTGAAAGATAAATGCTTGTTTTTTGCTCACTATCATTGAAGTTTAGTTTATGATGCAAAAGTAGTTTGGATACAGCTATGAATCTGAAGGTGCGATGATCTTCATCTGTTTGTAGATCCCAGACAAAGGAATTAGCCTTGTCTAGTCTTTTACTCGAAGAAATTAGCTTGTTGATAGAAAATTTACTCCCCCTTCTCTCAAAGATGCATATTTATACATCCCCTTATGCCACTCATGTCTCAATTGGTAATTGTTTGTTCCATATGTTAAATCATATTGTTTGTGTTCCATAGTTTTATTTTGCCGTTGGTGGATGAATGAGCGCGTTTCATGTGTGAAAATTTGAATATTTTGCAAGATGAGAATAACTATTGTCGTTGAGAAAGGAACTCTTGTTCTTCTCCTTGAATCACTATAGTAGATCATCATTCCTTAAGGCTTGTACGGATCGCTGTAGGCACAGCTATGATCAAAGTTTGGGCAATTGGAACCCGAAATCACATCCAGATCGATGCGTGGTGTTTTTATTTATGCACGTCTAGCGACTATTGTGATCAGACAATCTCAGCCATCGGATGCCCCAACCACTTCAATAAGTATGTGCATAGAGATTCATTCGACCGCCCATCATGGGGCTGCGGCATCGCCAAACAATGTGTGGTCATGACTGGGCGGTTCCCGCCAAACAGGGCTAAAGCCTCCTGTCATTGGAGAGAATACTACTTGTACTCTGTTGAGGTTGAGCATATCTGACAATACATATGATCGTTAGAGGGCCCAGCTTATGCCCAGATTCAACTATATATGGAAAAGGAAATATACATCCAAAAACATTCATCAATTCATCTTCACACGACAATACATGTGCTCGATGATTTCCGCAGTGACAGTACTCCTGCAGCGACAGTGCCTCTGTCCAAACACGGTTGCTCTCAAACACTCGGCCAAACGGTAGTGCTCGATGCTCTCAGGCGGGCTTTGCCCGCATCATGGCGGGCTTCACCCGCACGAAGCCCTGCTCGCCACTCGCACCCCACTGTCACAACGTAAGTACGAGCTGCAACAAATATTTTTGCGACACTGAGGTGCGAGCGGTGGGCCCTACTTCGTGTGGGCTGAGCCCGCATGGCAAAGTCCGCCCGTCGCTTCGCTGCTAGGATATTGTCGCAGCAGAGAGCATCAAGCACGAGCGTTCATGGTCGAAGAAGATGAGAAGGATTTGCTGGGCTCGTGTTTACTTTCCCATTTACAAACAATGGTATGAGATTAATGAGAAGCGGAGTTGGTTGTCGTCGAAAAATTCCTATGTACTCATCGTCTTCCCGACTGTAGTTTCTTTCTCAGAGAGAGCAGATGACTAGCATGCTTATCTCTTGAACGTTGGGGCAGCGGCATCGCGCGCGGAACAAAGCATGTATTTGAACAAATTACAGGATGTGAATAAAGAAATTGGACTGCAAATATTAATGAACTCCAAATAGCTGTGATGATATTGATTCCGAGGGCGAATATGTTGATAGCAAAGAATGCAATAACGAATCTTCTACTTGCTCTTCTCGCTCTTCCAGCTCACCTCATTATCCCGACAGTTCGGCTAGCTCTGTGAGTTCTACGCGCCAGAAAACTAAGAAGGTCAAGGTTGATCGAAAGTGATGTAATTTTATATTTTAAGATTCGGCGGTCCCCTTTTTTGTAAGCCGCGTGAATATACTTGAGATGTAACCCTTTTTTTCTTATGAATGAAGCACCCCCAATAGGATAGTGTTGACCGGGCTCTCACAAGCCGGCAAGACTAGCAGGTCACTACTAAGATGAGAAAGGTTTAAAATGAAGCATCCCGATAGGAACCCGCTGACCGGGCTCTTACAAGCCGACGAGGCAGGCAAAAGTAAATTTTCACGCGGCTTACATATTCATATACAGTATACATTCATATACAGTATATTCACTTTTACCAGCTTACTTTTACCTGCAATTTTAAAACTGCTTATAAGATTCCCATTTTTTCATAGAAAGAAAAAAAAATTGCCTGACAATCTGATTTTCAAAAACTGAGGTACAACAACAAAGTTAAGCACAGAATAATTTATTTATCCAGTTTTTAAAAATTTTTGGAGAAAAAAGAAAGAAAAAGAAAAAAAAAAGAGAGAAAATTGCATACAACAACAAAATTGAGAAGCCTGGAATTAATTATATTGCTGAACGGGGCAAGTAAAATCCACTGGGAGGACCTCACTTTATTGCTGACCGGTGCCAAGTAACTGCCCGACTATGTTTGTCACCTGAAAAGGATAAATTAATTAGAAATTCGGCCATGCAGTATATAGCCCCCAAACTCTCCACATTTTATATGATCCTTAAATTAATTATATTTTATCAAAAGTAACTAGTCATTATAATTTGCTCCACTCCCACTACTAAGGCTCTGTTTGGAGGGACTTATTTTCACCGATCAAGCGGTTACGACCGCATGAATCGGACCATAATTAAGGTCTGATTCATGCGGTCGTAACCGCTATGGTCCGATTCATGCGGTCGTAACCGCTTGACCGGTGAAAATAAGTCCCCCCAAACGGAGCCTTAACGGAGCCTAAGGCTCCATTTGGGGGGACCTATTTTCACCGGTCAAGCGGTTACGACCACATGAAAATAAGTCCTCCCAAACGGTCATGCGGTCGTAACCGCTTGACCGGTAAAAACAAATCCTCCCAAACAGATCCTAAATCATGTTGCTTGGTGATGCATTAACACTGCTCCCACTCTCAAATACAATTAGGCTCAGCTAGTGGCATTGATAGGGTCGAGCTCCACGTTCGCAGTCAGTGGCGGCGTTATGAGAAAATGCGCCTGAGGCTCTCCCAAAATGAGTATTCGCCACTGACTTTGGATTTCTAGAACTTTATGAATCCCCGTGTTCATACCAAGGCTCCCTTTGGGTTAGCTGGTTGTTTAAGCAGCAGAGCCATTCTGAAACCATAATAGTAAACACAGCGGGAACAGTTTACCTGTGTTTGTAGTTTGTGACAGCTTTTTGGCCAAAATTTTAACTTTAGAGGGGGCATTCACGACCGCTCAAGCTTCACAACTCATGCATGGCTATGATGAAATTTTTGGCTTAAAAACTTCATACGTGACCGCACCTACCCAAATACCAACATCTTTTTATCAAAACTGTGTTCACAACGGTAACTTTTTTCCCAAACAAGGCCTAAAAAACTATTTTGTTGCGAATATTTTAGCACAACTTCTTAACATCATGCTACTCCTCTCATAACCCTTCTTTCTACTCCTTTCCATTAATGTGACATTTGTCCTTCATTTCACATCGCCAAAGATGTCATTTTTATTACTGTAGGCAGAGTTGTGATTATGAATAGAACAATTGGGAGGTAAATGGTATATATAAATATCAATATAGGGTTATTTACGGGGACCTCCCCTTGAAGTTTGCGTAATTATAGCTTGCACCCCTCTAACTTTTGAAATTACAAAAATCTCGCCTCAATGTTTACATTTCATAACATTTATGCACACAAGTACTCCCTTGAAGTAAATCTTCAGTGTGTTCTTTTTGGGCATGTGTGTTATGAAATATAAATATTGAGAAGAGCCAATTGCAATTTTGAAATTAGAGGAGTGCAAGCTGTAATTATGCAAACTTTGAGGGGAGATCCTGATAAATAACCCTCTATATATACATATATATAGAAGACTTGCCTGCCAATATTTTGAAACACAGCGATCGATGCAACTGTTCTCACCCATGTTGAGCTCAGACTCCTTGTACCTAATACAAGAAGGAAATGAGAAGATAAATCTATTAACCATGATTAAATGTTTATAATATTTGATGAGAGAAGTTCAGCATTCTTGAAGGATATAAATGTCATCAACAGCACGAATTTACATGAACCGTGCCGATAGAAATGCCAAATTTAACCTAAGCTGATCAAAATTTCGCTAAATCAAAAGTGAGTGCTGGGACAGAACTGTGTTAAAAAAATGATGAACACAGCCTTGGGAAATTTTATTTTGCAAATATCTACAAATGAGTTGTGATTGACTGATAAAGATGTAGCCTTTTAGGCTCCGTTTGGCCGGCGGTAGCGGTCTTGAACATGGTGGCGCTTTTATGTTCAAAACTAGTTTTCTTTTCCTGGCAGCGGCCATAACCTTGGTGGCGTTTTTGTCTAAACTCACCGGAGCAAAAACACCCCGCCAAACAGAGCCATAATTTAATGACACCAAATAATAAATTCCTAGATGACGTTACGACACCAAATAATAAATTCCTAGATGACATTACCGCATTTCAATATGGCAATAGTTTATTTCACCTCAACAGTTCAACATACTATTTATATCAGACATTACTCCGTAACGATTTTGCTCCGGTGAGTTTGAACAAAAACACTGTCATTATAAAATATATGTTTGACATAACAATTGTTATGACCGCAACCAAGAAAAAAAAACTAATTTTGAACATAAAAGTGGATGAAGTTCGGCTCCGTTTGGCACAGCGGTGGCGGTCGTAAACGCAGGGGTTAAACCGTCATTCGTTAAGGATCACCTAACAAACATCATCCGTTTGAACATAAAAGTAGATGGAGTTTCTTAGGTGGGCGTTAACAATGGCAATTTAACCCCCATGTTCATGACTGCTACCACCGTGCCAAACAGAGCCTTCCTTAGGTGAGGTCGGGCGGTCACGAACGACGATTAATAACGACCGCATTCACGACCGCCACCACCATGCCAAACGGAGCCGTACATCATCACAATTTCAAAGGCTTATTTCCTCTATTAGTTTTCATTGTATCTTCCACTAGCTTTTCAATTGAATATGACAGCTCCTTTGTTTTAGGAGTAGTAGAACTTCAAAGGCTTATTTCCTCTATTTGAAAAACTCTTGTTTTAAAACATTGATCTTGGAAAGGCTTCTTTGTTCTATGTTATGCAAATGCATGATCTTGTTAAGGCTCATGTCCTCTACGTTTGGAAATAATTAATCTCCGGACCATTTTTAAACCCCCATAGCAAAAAAACCCTGCAATTTCGGGTCCGTTTGACACGATGGTGGCAGTCATGAAGCGTTGTTCCTAAACGCCCGATCTCACCTAAGGAACTCCGTTCACTTGTATGTACAAATTAATTTTTTTTCCTTGGTGTGAATCCTAACCGTTGTGATGTCAAACACACATTTTATGAAGCTAGCGTTTTTATCCAACTCACCAGGGTAAAAATGTCATGCCAAACGGACCCTTCATGTTGTGAAGTTCATGGGTGGCACAAGGAGGTGCATGAAAAAAAAGCGCAAACAAAATCAAATTAATATGACCCTATAAAGTTGGGGAAACCAAGCAAATTCCACATGGGTAGAGCACGTCGAATATCGAGTGTGCACGCTACATTGGATAGACGCAAAACACCTCAATGTGGCTATATTGTGATTGTATTAATATGCAAGGGAACACATGTTACGAAAAATGCGAAGAAGATTAAATCCCTCCCCTTCCTTTCTGATTGAGCCAAGCCAAACAATTCGATTACATTATTTTAAAATTAGATGAAGGAATTGTGAGAGAACCTCAAAATTTTAGATTTTAAATGAGGTGGTTATGCTAAGAAAAGGCTATTTAGGAAAAAAGATATATTGAGTTAGATTTTATCCAACTATCATGATGTATGAAATAAGAACTGATGTAGGGTAGCCTACGGGGTGAACAAAACCAAGATTTTTAGGGGTGAAAATGTAAACTTGACACACTAACTCAAACCTATATGCAATGATTTCGCCGGCGACGGCGACCAATTACGACGAGCAATATTAATCAGTAATGCACGCAACAATAATTAAAGCAGAAAACAAGCGATCAGTAAACAAGCATTAGATGGCTTTCCTCCGCTCGGAGGGCCAAGGAAAAGTGTGCGGCGAATGAATCCCACCTACAAATCACTAGCGATACGAGACAATTTATCCAAGCAAATATGATAGTCAAACAAATAATAAAATGCTGAAAATAATCGACCAAATACAACAAGTGACTCACCAACGTAGTGAGCTGACCAAGACACTGAAGATTTCGGAGCCGTATGCGTGCATGACGATCCGAGGTGGAACCAAAGGCGTGGAAAACGACGTAAGTGGCTGTCCACGGCGGTGGAAGGTGGAAACGGACCGGAAATGAGTAGATCCGACGACGTATTGGTAGATCTGGGGGAAGGAAGGATAGATCCGATGTTTAGGAGCGGATCCGGGCTAGGGAATGAGGGGAGGTTAAGGGGAAATAGCGGATCGGGGCTGAAACAATCCAGATCTGGATTGATCTGGATTGGGAGGGCTGATTGAAGGTGGTTCCCAATGGTTCCACGAAGGGTAGGGCTGGCAGCAAAGAGGGGAGGCCTAGGGCTAAGGGGCGGCAGAGGTCGCCGGCTGCTGGGGGAGGTCGTCGGCTGTTGGGAGGGGGTTTGGAGGCCGGCGGCTGGGAGGCTTAATAGAGGATGGTCGGCTGAAGGAGGGGGAGGTTGGCCTGTTCTGCAGGTGGATCCACAGTGGAGGAAATTAGGGGCAGAAGGCGGCTGGGTATCAGCAGGGATATGGTGGATGTGGCGGCTGTTTGGGGGGTTGTGGGGGCTGAGAGAGGGGGTGTGGGAGGGGGAAGAAGGGGCCTAGAGTTAGGGCAAACCTTGGGGAGGTAGATACACACCTAAGAGTCATCACCTAGGGTTCCACGAAGTCGGCACCATGGAGGGATCGCATGAATCCGGGAATTCTTTCTCCAAATTCTGCAATCCATAAAACCAGCCCACTACTTATTTATTTATAAAAAAAGAAGAGCTAGAACATCCCACAATCGACGACTATGATCGGCTGTAGGTGGGGTCACTCAAATACACCATATAAAAATCAAAAATAGTAAAGTAATATATGATTTTGACTCGCAGCACGGATCCAGACACATCCGCGGAGTCGGATCGGCGATCCGATCAAGCACTCTTGTGCGAATACACAAACGTGGGTCCCGCCTTGCGGCGAACCCCTCCTGATGCACGATCTGATGGATCCCCATCAACTCCCCCCGACTGAAAAGCCTTCATCTCCGATGAATGGAAACGATCGTACTGAAGTCGAAGTCTAGGAGCGAGTCGAACAAGCACGGACTCAAGCTCTCACGAATAAATTGCTTCTGAAGAAACTCTTCAACCTGCCTCTTGAGATCATCATGTTCATCGGGGTGCATATAATAATGGGGCAGGTTCGAGAGAGAAACCCCCAGGACCAAGTCAATAGCGTGTTGAATGTCTCATGGAGGGGGCAACTCATCGGGAAGCTCATGGGCATGATATTTGCAAACTCATCCAAAAGGAGACGCACCGTTGGGGGATGGTCGTCAGGTGGGCACTTAGAAGCCATAGTGGCCGCCACAACATAAATGACATCAGACTCAATGTTTTCTCGCTGAAACTCGCCTCGCCTCAAGATATGTAGGGGTCTCGAGGCGCTCGTGCTCACAGAAGGTTCAATCTGACTCTTGGATTTCTCCTTTGGTTGGGTAGGCGTCAACGTAATCTTCCACCCCTTGTTATAAAATACACACGTGTTCGCGCGGCCGAAACACATGACGTCACAATCAAATAGCCAGGGGCGTCCGAGCAACACATGAGTGACGTTCATTGGAATGACATCACACCAGACCCGATCCTAGAATGAGGCGATGTTAATCGGTACGAGACAACACTGGGAGACCTGAATCGATCTCTTATCAACCCAGACGACACGATAGGGGTGGGGGTGAGGCTCATTCTTCACCTACATACAGTCAAGACCCTTTTAAGCCACGATATTCACGCAGCTCCCACTGTCGATAGCTAACTTGCAAGGACCGCCTGCACTAGGAAAGTACGTGTAGAATATGGTAGTGTGGCGTCAATCCTCATCTACATGTGGACTATGTAGGAGGCGTCCAATCACTCCCATCTCTAAAGATCGCTCAGCGTCATTCTCCCATCCTTCCTCAACAGTGGCGGTGATTTCCTCAATAACCTCTCACCTTCTTCTAAACCCTGCTCCTCGTCCTCAACTAGCAGATTTCGCGCGGGGGCACTGCGCCAGCCACATGTCCTCTGCCATAACATATACAACACAAAATACCCCCAGATCGCTAGCCATCTGTGGTGACGGCCTTACTCTTTGTGTCTGCGGGAACACATGGGGGCGCAGCCGCGGTGGTCTGAGGCGGAGCGGGTTTCCTATAAGTTGAGGAATCAGTCTGAGAGGGGAATTGTCACGTGCTAGATGATCAGAGGTACTGCTCGTACTCTAGAGCGAGCTAAAATATATGATCGACGGTCTCGAGACGATGGGGAATCAGCTCTCTCTGAATCTCAGAACGTAGGTCAGCCTTGAAACGAGAGGAGATAGCAATGGGCTCTTCAGCGATGTCACTCCGAATGATAATCTCGTCGAAGCCAGTCATATACTCAGCGACAGTAAGGGACCCCTGTCATAAGTTCTGCATTGATCAGGCAACTGGTCTGGGTAGGAGGCAGGAAGATACTTATCTTTCATCATTTACTTCATATCATCACATCGGGTGATGGTATAATAGCCGTCCCGCTCAACAGCTCTTTCTACGCTAATCCAGAATACTTTGGCCTGTCCGGCCAGCTTCATTTTGGCGAAACGAAAATAGCATCGTTGCTCATATCATGCCACTAGAAATAATGGTTCATGTCAAAGAGCCAATCGCTGAAGGCTTTTGGGTCCAGGGGGCCATCGAATGAAGGGGCGTCGAGGTGAATACGACGAGTGATGTCGTAAGCATGGCCACCTCTCCGTGCGTCGGGGTAATCATCAGGACAATCGTTATGGGCGTAATCATATCGAGCGAGTGGGGGACCACGCTCTCTCCGACCCGGAGGGTAATATTCGTCACGGTGATGGTAGTAGTGACCGTGTAGGGCACACGATCTCTGGGGTCAGGCTGAGGCTGACGGGGCACACGATACTCATCATGCTGGTGTGGGTGCCTATCACGAGTAGGGGCTTCTCTACACTCAATTGCAAGATCGGGATTCCGCCTCGACGGCTGTGTTGGGGCTCGGGGAGGAATATCACGACGATAACGGTCTACGGGAGGCTGACCATCCATTGGACGCTAGTGAAGACGAGGAGGGGCATCAGGGTCATCCTCAAGCGAGTCATCGTGCTGTGCTGGAGTGTCCCTAACATTCTCTAAATGATCTAAACAGAGGTTCACGTCAGCAAGTTCATGATGCACGTCGTCGAACTGGGTACTTAAGTGTCCAAAAGATCTAGAATACGACGTTGAAACTCAGCAAAAGCGGCACTCGAATTCGAGCTCGCCGCTCGGTCGTCGGTGACTAGTGGATCTGGCATGCTTGCTCTAAAAATCCTACCACTACGGAGCATGCAAACGATCGGACCTAAACTCTGATACCAACTGATGTAGGGTAGGCTACGTGGTGCACAAAACCAAGATTTCTAGGGGTGAAAATGTAGACTTGACACACTAACCCAAATCTATATACAATGATTTTGTCGGTGACGATGATCAATTACGATGAGCAATATTAATCAATAACCCATGCAACAATAATTAAAACAGAAAACAAGCATTCAGTAAACAAGCATTAGATGACTTCCCTCCGCTCGGAGGGCCAAGACAAAGCGTGCGGCGAATGAATCCCACATGCAAATCACAAGTGATGCGAGACAATTTTCCACAGACAATTTATCCAATCAAATATGATAGTTAAACGAATAATAAAATGCTGAAAATAATCATCCAAATACAACAAGTGATGAAGTGACTCACCAACATAGTGGGCTGACCAAGACACTGAAGATTCCGAAGCCGGATGTGTGGATCCGAGGTGGAACCGGAGACGTGGAAAACGACGTAGGTGGCTATCCTCAGCGGTAGAAGGTGGAAACGGACTGAAAATGAGTAGATCCAACGACGTATGAGTGGATCTAGGCGAGGGAATGAGGGAACTGGGAAGGGTGAGGGGAAATAGCGGATCAGGGCTGAAACAGTCCAGATCTGGACTAATCTGGATTGGGTGGCTATGAAGCACGAATACTTCCCCGAAGGCAGCGTACCCGTACCGGATACGTATCCGGTACCGGTACGTACCCGATACTCGACGGATACACTTATGTGAACACACTTGGACATAGGACATCATTCTGCATATTGTGATGGGAGTCTGTTTTCGAGAGTAAACAAAAGTTGGCTCTATGCTAAGAAGCGCTGGTACGTCCAATTAAGTTGTGTATATGTACCGAGTATGTTTCCGGTATCGGTACGTTTTTGTTACAAGTACATGTATTGAACATGTTGATTCAACATAAGTTATTGACAAAACGGCTAACTTGTCTCTAGACAAATCGGAGATTGAAGTTGATGATCTCCAACAATGAAGAAAAAAAACTGTCAAGTAGACTTACGTTTAATTTTATCTTTTTTGATTAAAGATATAAGATGTTAAAATTTGTAATATTTACGAATACTTAATGTTTGAAAACTTCATGTTATGTTGCAATGATTTGTGAACTTGTACTTCAAATTATGATTTATGTTTGATGTTTCGATGTTTTGAGAATTATTTATTACACTTATGATATATAAATATATATTATATTTGTTATGGCGTACCCGTATCCTTGCTTTTAAAATTTTGTCATACCGCCATACTGGGTATGTATTGTACCTGGTACCCGTACCCATACCGGTGCTTCCTAGTTGAGTGGGCGAATTGGAGGTGGTTCCACGAAGGGGAGAGCTGGCGGCAAAGAGGGGAGGCCTAGGGCTGATGGGAGGCTGTTGTGGAGGAGGCCCCAATGGCGGCGGTGGTTGATGGAGGTAGGGGAGGGGTCGCCGACTGCTGGGAGGGGGTTTAGAGGTCGACGATTGGGAGGCTTACTAGAGGATGGTCAGCTGAAGGAGGGGGAGGTTGGCGTATGATGCAGGTGGACCACGGTGGAGAAAATTAGGGGCAGCAGGCGCTAGGTTTGAGCAGGGATATGGTGGATGTGGTGGCTGTTTGGGGGCTGTGGAGGCTGAGAGAGGGGTGTGGGAGGGGGAAGAAGGGACCTAGGTTTAGGGCAAACCTTAGGGAAGGAGATACGCACATAGGATTTGTCACCCAGGGTTCCACGGAGTTGACACCGTGGAGGGATCGCAGGAATCTAGGAATTCTTTCTCCAAACTCTGCATTTCCTAAAACCAGCTCACTACTTATCTATTTATAATAAAAGAAGAACTCGGGCATCCCACCATCGACGACTATGATTGGTCGGAGGTGGGGCCACTCAAATACATCAAATAAAAACCAAAAATACTAAAGTAATATATGATTTTGACTAGCAACACGGATCGGGACACATCCCCGGAGTTATATCGGCGATCCGATCAAGCCCACCAGCGCGAATACACAAACGTGGTTCCCGCCTTGCGGCGAACCCCTTCTGGTGCACGATCTGATGGATCTCCATCAAAAATTGCCCTCAAAATCATCCATAAATTAACCTTTTTTTAATCAAGAAGTAAAATTTTATGTATAAAGTTTATGAGCCAAAAAAGAGGTTACATCAACTGGAATGTCTAAGATAGATGGGAAACATAACGGTGATTTGGACATCGACAGCTCGATCATCCTAACCCTCGTGTCTAACTTCAAAAAACAACGCACGGAATGGACTGTAATAATTTTTCCATCATAAATAATTGGAATGTCGGAACGGTCTGAACAAGGAGAGAACAACTTTATAAATTTATTTATAAACTGTAAATAATCATTTTATAATATAATTTTATGACAGATTTAATAAAATTTAAGTTACTCTTAGAATCCTAAGAATTTCTCTATTTCTCTTTCTTGGCTTGCTAAGGCTTTGGCCCCCTAAATAAAATTAAGTGGTCTACCCATCCCATCTCTCTCTTGGCTTCGGGCCTATTTGGGTTAGTGGTGGTGATTGGAGATAGAGTGATTGGAGATGGAGTGATTGAAGATGGAGTGATTGAAGATGGAGTGATTGAAGAAACAACATTCTTGAATGTAGCTCCCTCCTACAGGTAGAATCAGACATAAAACAACGTCTTGGAATATCAGTGGTTCCAAATGGAGGTTATACAACAACAACACTCGAGTTTTTATCCCACTATAATGGGATCCGCTAAAATGGAGGTTACACAACAACAACACTCAAGCCTTTATCCCACTGGTCGCTAAAATGGAGATTACACAAACAAGTAAAAAAATAGTATTTAAATTTTTTTCAAAAATACAGCGGAGAAAAAATGCACAAACAAATGGAGACTTGCCTCTTCAGAAGTTTCCTCTATCTATTTCATTTATAGCCAAAAATGTGAATGGAACAATCACTCGTGCAAAGAAAGCTTGGAATTAATTCCAAGTGTGAGAAAGCTTGGGATTTAATTCCAAGTGTGAGGAAGAAGTAATAACAAGAAGACGAATCCAGAAGTAGGAATGCAGAAAAACTTCTTGCCACTCCTAATTATCACAGTAATCTCTCTATAAATCCATAAACCCCGCCTAGGTCAAATCTTCAAGAACAACCTACATTTTTAAACTTTGAATTACAACTGCATACTGATTGCTTCATTATCACGAGATTTTACTACAGAACTATTCCCTGCCACCATCTAGGATTGAGAAAAGTTTTATCATTAACCCCATTTCAAAAGAAATATTGAGGGAAGCGAGCACAGATCTAAAGCATTATTAGACTGAGAGATAAGAATAAGGGCAGCCCGGTGCACAAAGTATCCCCGCGCAGCGAGGACCCAGGGAAGGGTACACCACGAGGGTGAAATGTAGGCAAACCTTACCCCGCACTTGTGTTTGCTCTAATCCACCTAAACCCTTATTTTTTTCTTGGTTCAACAAGATCATAGTACAAGGATGAAAAACAACTCAACATAAAAATTTTCCATCATTGGGCACTGTATAGAAGAAATAATTTGTAATGTTGCTGTTTTAGATTTGTTCTGTAAATTTACAAAAATCTCATATTTATAAGGAAGATGTTGTACACTATCAGAAGAAAGCCAGATATCTCTTTCTAGAGAAGAAAAAAACGGGTGTCAAAAGGAGACATAAAAAGAACAAGTATGAATGAAATACTTAAGTGGAGCCCTTCTAAAGATGAAACAATCTTTCCAACCTAAGCAAGTCAAACCAGTAACATTTGCATGGTGGGCAAGCCAGCGAAGGATGAAAAGTACTCGCTCGTCAACATTAGTCAGTAATTCGAGTTTTTCATGTTAAAAATTGCAGGTAAGCACACAAAATATGGAGGTTAAAGAAGGGTCAAGCAGCAGCTAAGAATCTCTCACTTCCTCAATGTCTACAGCAAGAACAAAAGGTCAAAGGGGAGAAAAGTGATTCAGGATGCTCTCCAAGGACCAATGAGGCGCATCAAGAAAACTTTAATGGAACCCACAGTAGATAAGCAAATAAATTGCACCATTCTCACTCAGTTCTAGTGTGGTCAGCCAAAGTATTTAATTATATATTTTAATATAATTCAAATAAGGACTCTCAATAAATAAAGCATAAAATTAGCTTTATATTCAAATCCAACTTAAAGAATTTATATTTAGACTTTTTGGGTTATGAAGACAAATTAAGCTTCAACTGATAAAATACTTCATGTATCTTGTAATGTGAATGTTTGTGTGGTATAATAGAGAAAAATCCCAAATAGCACATTTTAATTACACTGAAATTTGAGGGCATTGCTGTATAAATAGCACCAAAAACTAAATACAACATAATATTTTTCTATCGTGTGCTTACAGTAATCTTATTGGAACAACATTGGGCAGAAATTTCAACCAAGTATAGAGAATTCCCGTAGAAGAATCATTTAAAAAATGGTATAGTATACAGTTCTACTTTGGAAGTTCAAAATAAAATATCATAACATATGACTTTGGGCTCTACAACCACACAAACGGGCAGTATGAGAAAGTTCAAAGTATGAATGAAACAATAAAAAACTGGGAAAAATTAGTGTGCAATATTCCTTAGTATCCTTAATTTTTTAGTAATGCAAATGACTAATTGCAAAAGTAAAATTCCAATAACTCAGTCGCAGTCTAATTTGAAAACTCTAAAACAAACATACCTTTTCTCGACGCACTTATTGAAACATGTCTGACAGAGCCTGCATTAAACAGAAAGAAAGATCATTGTAGGTTCATCATTCCTCGAGTCCTACGAAATAAAATGCAAAGAGCATGAATCAAGCATTTAAGTATAAAAAATGGTTAAAATAACCTTCATTTAGACTTCAACATTGCATATAGATCACTGTAAGAAGAAGAAATTTACATCCTATCAGTCATAGAGGGATGAGAACTTATAGCCATAGGATCTTTATTAGAATCTTTATGGAACTTAGAGGATCTCTATCAGAATCTTAATGAGTTAGAATCTCATAAAAGTTAACTTCTACGATCTTTATGGACATTCCTATCATTTCTTATAATCATAAACTTAGATAGTTACCTATATGTTCAGTTAACTGCCACTTCAGTAGAGATGAGATGAGCTGACAAATTAGTATATTATAAATGTCATTGTAGGTGCTCATTTACACTGTGCTGGCTTATTTAGGGAGGATTAAATTGTTTGGTCTAGTATTTTTTCAGTTAAACCACGAAATATACTAGATCATCTTCGAAAGTCATGAAATATCAGAAAAATCACATTAAAATATTGATAGAATCAACAAAATATCATTTTCTTAAGCAAAGTTGAACCTAGTGATCAGATCAAAGTTTAAAGGCTCCATATTTTCTATTCAATCTATGTTGGATTATTCACACTATGTATACCACTGCGGAAGAACAAGTAAAATGCAGACAAATGAACAACATCGGAAAAGGGTAAAGCGATGACATTAGTAGCTATAGGGATCAATATCTCACATCCTCCGAAGAATGAAATAATCATAGTAGACAATGAAATAAGACATTTTAAAGGAGTAACATAAAAGCCAGCTGGATAGTTAGAAGAGTTTATTCAATAAAAATCGTCTTTACTAGGGTAAGGTTCTAAGATTTCCCAGTTCTACGCTCACTCGCATGCTAAATCCAAAAACAAAACTATGATTTAACTGGGACAATTGGCACAATGCACCCTGCAATTAAAATCTTTGGCAGATTGCACCCTCTAATTATAGGATGGCTGGCAATATGCACACTGGTGTGCTAATATTAAGGGTATTTTGGTCAGGATTGTTTCTCGCCCCTTCTTTACCTTGAATCGGGATAGTAAATTTATGTTTTACTGTATAGATATTGCGCCACTCCCTGTATCTGCGACCGCGCCGCTCTCTTCCATCGTCAACACCTGCATCGGCGATCCCTTCCACGGAAACTTCTTCCGACAATATCTTCCAACACCTGCTTCTAGGTAAGACCTCCGACCGGTGATACCTTCCGACACCTATTTCTCTTCCATCGCCTACTCCCGCGCCAGCAATCCCTTCCATCAAAAACGGAATCTTCTTTTGGCGACTTCTTCTGACACTTGCACATGATGAATATTCCTCATTTGTACAGTCCTCGAAACAGATGTGAGATTCAGAGAACTTCGGACTTTTCTTTCTACTGAATAAATAAATATTCCTCATATGCACACTCCAAAGTTCGCATTATTGCTGCAGTTACCGTAACAAATAAAAAACCTGGCGCTAAGCAATGGATGGGAATTAATTCCTTATAGATAACCCACATCGTTTTCTAAGGCATTAATTTCTAAGGCATTAATTTCTACGGTAATCAACTGCAGGTTTGGTTCTACGCTAAGCTACTAATTTGACAAAAATACTCCTGTTTCAGAAGCCTGGGTGCACAGTGCAAGACTAATGGTAATTGGTGGGTGCATTGCGCTAATTTTAATAATTTGGGATGCATTGTGCCAAAACCCCACAATTCAAGGGTGAATTGTGCCAAAAACCCATTTAACTGCGTGCCGGAAGCCGAATGCAATGAAAACAAGGGAGAAAACAAAAAATTCATCAGATCCCACCAACATGTAATGAGGTCCTATTTAAGCATAATGACTTCATAAATGACAAGAAAAAGTTTACAGGAAGCAGAGATTATCACTGATCATCTTACTTGTTAAAGAGCTCTACCCTGTACTCCATCTCTTTCTCCGCCATCCCAAAAATCTGCCAGTCAGACAAGAAATCAGCACTGCCCTCCGCAAAACAAGTTATTTTAACTCGAATATACCACAAGCAAGTGGAAATTCTCAAGTCAGGACAACAATGATACTAATCAAGAACAAGGAACGCGAAAACAAGATAATAAAATATACAGAGATGGGTTCAAGGCAGATACAATTCAAAAGCATATAGAAGCAAATCAAAATCCACACACACAAAAACCACAGAGCATTCTTCAAAATCACAACTTTCATAATTTCAACACCGTAACACTTTCATAACAGATGACAGATAAAAAAAGGCAGTAAGTAGTAATTTCTAGATTTGTTCTTCGAAAAACTAGTTAGTTTAAGAAACAGAAGCGAGGAGGAGAAGAAGCAAACCTGTTCCTTTTCCATAGTCGACGGAGATGGTTTCGCAGCCATGAGGAAGGGAGGGCAAAAGTTTAAGGACGGCGTGGCGGGGAACGGCTGCGCAACGATAACCTAGGGAGGCTTCTAAAGCAAATTTGCGAGACAGGAACAGGTGTTTGATTTGCGATGTGGTCTTCTTGGCCCGTGGCCATATGCTATTCAGTAGGTGCGAATTAGTGAAGCCCAAGTTAAGCTCGACAAAGCCACGGGCTCGACCGTAGCTGCGAGTTCTAGCCTACGAGCTGCGAGCTCTTGTTCATGAGCCAATCAAATAAATGGTTACTTATTCATAAACGAGTGACCGCACTGGTCCCCATGCGATTGCTATCACGGTATCCCGGGCACAATAGAAACCCGGTATGAAGACTCTTTGGTGGCTCGCAGGACTGCCCGCACCCACGCAGGCACCGTGTGAGCCCATGTGTGTGCCCGCGCGCACCCCACGCGGGGCCGCCCGCTCGCGCCCGCTCACCCCGTGCGCAACCGCGCGACACTAGTTGTGCACACCCACACGTGGCCTTGGCCCACACGCCCAAGCTGCGTCCTTCGACCACAGCCTCCTAGCTCGTGTGCACCCCAAGCTCAATGCCTCTACGCTCACCGTACGCTCGGAACATTTTCGCGCTAACTGTGCGCTCAAAACTTATTTGCGCTCACTGCACGCTCATAATATCTTTTGGGTGCGTGCTGCAATTCATCCAAATTGCTCTGTGGGAGACAAAAATGGCATATCGCAAAAAAAAACTATCTTTGAGCTCCAGATCAAAGAACGTGGTTCGTCTATCTGATTGTTATGGTGGTTACAACGATACAATTACCAAATCGCCCCTAGCAAAATATATAAAAGGAACATAGAACCTTCATTTGAAGGGAGTTTGCTTTCAACACCAAAGATCTTCTTCGTGTCCTTCAAAGACTCCATTTTTTTCTTCACAAAACACCAATTGTAATAAGGGGTCGTCTACCAACTTGGAGGTTTCTATTATTGTAACACCAAGAAAAATAGTGTTATCTGCCCTCGTGTTGGATTTTCTACTTAAAAACCTGTGATTTGGTCCTGGATGCCAGGCCGGTCCCAAAACTGCTCCCCCGCCGAAGCCCGAAGCTCTGTCTCGCTGAAGATGACAAATGTTAGGCTCCCGCCGATGGTGGTGGTGGTGATGGGGGTGAAGATAGACGAAGCCCTAGAGGGTGGGCAGAGGATAGAGAGAGGCATAGGGTGAAGAGGTAGAAGAAGAACAGTATTCTCATTAATTCATGCTTAAAAAAGTTATTACATCTCAGCCTTATATAAAGGCTAATACAATGAGTAACAACTCTAAAAACTAGCCATTAACAGTATTGAATGGCTCAGATGTTTCCTGAAATAACTCCCCCCCCCCCCCCCCCCCCCCCCCCCCTCCCACGTGTCCGCCAGTGATGCTGCATTCCCAGGATTGATGTCAGGTGGCCTAAAGGCAAAGATACGATCGCTGGATTGTTGACACCTGGCTCCATCCAATTATTCCAGCGAGAAAACATAAGGATCGTTGATTGAAAAAAGTGGATTAATCTGAGGCGTTGATTTACACCTCAACAATTCGATGGCCCTTTAAATAACGTTGCCCACAGCGTTCTTTTCATTCCCTCCGTCTTCCTTTGCCTTTTTAGGGTTTTCTGGAGCGTTGAGATCGCTTGTTCGCCTAGTGTTAGGTTGTCGTCATGAATGCTACTTCTCTGCCTAAGTGTTCGTGGTAGCAAAATAAGAAGATGGCGGTTGATGAGGATGTGATCCACGAAATGAACAGTTACTACCCTAATTTGAAACTGCAACTCTTAGTTTTTCTGCTTCGAACACTGAGAAAGGAGGTATATGTCTAGATCTGCTCTGTTCTGTCTTCTGCAAGCTTCTCTTCTAGTGTTGTGTCGAGTTTTTCGAGCCGATCTCTTCGCTTTTGTGTTTCGCCTTTTTTACTCCATTTTTTCCTTCGTCCCCAAATGTTTAGGCTGAGCTCCTTGCATAAATCTGTCAGTGTTGGTTGCGTGGTATTCTGTAAGTGTTGATGATCAGCCAGGGATGCCAGATCTTCCCAAGTGCTATCTGATGGTGGCAACCCCTGCCACTGTACCAACGCTTGTGGTACCTCTTGTCCTTGCCGTATGATTTTGAGCTGGCTAATAATGGCCAAGGGCGGGTGGAGAGGACTGTTCTTCCAAGTTAATTTTGGTATGGTCGTTATTTGTTGCGTCGGATTTCTGTGGTAGGGTTTCAGTAACGAGATATGGAATATCGGATGTATTCGTGTCTCTGGTGGGAGGAGAAGCCGATAGGCAGTCTCTCCAATGATCTTCGTCACCTGATAAGGTCCATAGAATTTGAGGCTTAGCTTTCTCCCTGTCGGTCACATTTAGAAACCGATAGTCTTTTGTCACCTAATATCAAAAATTAGGAAGGTTTAGGATTTGTTTTGATAATAACTTTTACTTAAGTTCTTCAAAGGCTGCTTGCGTTTTCGGGTTCCAGGAGAAAGAGTTTTTCTTTAGTAATTCAGTGATTGGAAAAGCTATTTTGGCATAATCCCTAATAAATTTCCGATAATATCTTGTTAAACATAGGAAAGCTCTAAGGCTCCGTTCGTTTCGATGGAATTATGGCTTAGGAATTGGCATTCAATTGCCAATTCCAATTGTGGATGTTCGGTATGCAAAAAAAAGCGTTGGAATCAAAAATCAAAATCAATTCTGGAGGAATTCGATATAAGTTGTTTCCCGTGATATCATTTCCGACCTCGCTAGGTCTGCATTCGTGATTCCGATCCTGCTCCCCGCTGTCGCCCCTTCTCCCGATCTCGCTTTTGCTCCTTCTCCCGATCCCGCTGTCGCTTCTTCTCTCGATCCCGCCGGCTCCTGTCGCCGCTCACTGCTCCAGCTCCCGATCTCGCTCCCCGCTGTCGCTCCTTCTCCCAATCCAGCAGGTAGTTTTTCTTCTTCTTCTTCCAACAGCGGAACATCAGAATTATCAATTCCAATGCGGATGACAGAATTCCTGCAGTTAGCCGAACAACATAATTGGAATTGACTTGATTACCAATTCCTACAGGAATCGGAATTGAAGTCAATTCCAATTCATGCATCTCAATTCCATCGAAACGAACGGAGCCTAACATCTTTTTGGTTTTGGGGGGTCGGAAACTGCTCAATGGATAATATGTTTGTCTTGTTGGGAGTCACATTGCCCTAACATATGGTGTGTCCTAGAAACTAAATTTCCTTCATAAGGAACTCACATTTGGATATTTTAACAAGTAGCTTATTTTTTGTAAGACTTCTAGAGTGGTTTTAAATGGGTCCAATGATCCTCTAAATTAGGGCTGAATACCAAAATACCATCAAAAAAATTTACTAGAAACTTCCTTAGATAAGGTTGGAATATCGTGTTCATCAAGGCTTGAAAAGTTGACGGGGCATTGGTTAAGCCAAATGACATAACTAAAAACTCATAGTGTCCTTGGTGCGTCCGAAAAGCAGTTTTAGGAATGCCCCCCTTGTTCATTCTGATTTGGTGATATCCTGATTTTAAATCCAACTTAGAAAACACTCTGGCCGTATACAACTCATCCATCAGCTCATCAATTGTGGGGATAGGAAATTTGTCCTTAATAGTTATCTTGTTCAATGTCCTGTACTCTACACAAAACCTCCATGTCTCATCCTTTTTTTTTGACTAACAATACTGGGGAACTAAATGTTGATGTACTTGGTTGAATCTATCTGTCTCAACATTTCCCTTACTAGTCTTTTTATCTCATTCTTTTGGTAGTAAGGGTACCTATAGGATCTTAGGTTTGGGGGGTTTGTTCCCTCATTTAGGTTAATTCTGTGATCAATCTCGCGTTTTGGCGGTAATTTCGTGGGTTCGGCAAAGGTTTCAGAAAAGTTTTTTTTATTAGTTCCTTGAATTGGTTGGGTAGTCGTTTCCCTAACTCCTCTATCGATGGCTTAACAGCCTTTGGATTTTGTATTTCTCGGGTCAACATTAAACACATACTGGCTGGTTTTAAAGCAATCATCATGAGTAACTGGGAAGATGAAACCAGTCCCCCTTGGGTCGTACCATTTTTCCCTATGTGTGTTACCAGTCCTTGTGTTCCATGGTACAAGATGGTTAAATTTACATAATCTGTAATGACTGGTCCTAGAGTCCGCAACCATCGTTGTCCTAGGATCAAATCTACTCCTTCGATATCAAGGACATATAGTTGAATAGTATACTGGATGGCTTGTATGGTTAGTGTCACCTCCTTACATTTTTCATTCGGTAGACCCATTCCCCATAAATACTGGGAATTCGTTGATTTTGTGTATGAGTAATTTCAAATAAGTCGTCATCCTATTGGAAATGAAATTGTGAGTGCTACCTCCATCAACAAAAATTTCTATGAGTTGTGCCTTAATTTTTCCTGTAAATCGTAATCCGTGATTTGGCATTGCTCCGGTTAGGATATTTAAAAATATTGTGGCGGTTGGGTCCTCTTCTTCTGGAACGGATTTCAGAGATTCTAGTTCAATTTCCTCTTCTTATGTGCCCCCTAAGTAGAGTAATACTCCTCTTCCTCTGCATTTATGCCCCGCATGGTAGCGCGCATCGCAATTATAACATAGTCCTTTTTCTCTTTTAGCTTGTAATTCTGCTGGGGTTAATCGCTTAGTTGGTGGCAGGCGGGGTTTAACAGCCGTATTGAAATTTCTGTCGGTTCTGTTGAAGACTTTGTTCTGTTCAGTGGAATTATTATAGATGTACTTAGGACCTAGATTTCGTCTTTTGTGGTCTTTTATTTCCATATCTTCGTGCATCCTGGCTAAGGCATATGCGTCATAAAGTTCGTTTGGGCGGGCCATAAGAGCAGGTCCCCTAATTGGTTCTTTTAACCCATATATAAACATATCTGTGATAAAACTTGGGGTTAGCCCAGGTACCTTGGTCATTAAGTCTTCGAATTCATTCTTATATGCTTTGTACATTGATTGTTTGTTGTAACTTAGATAATTGTCTTGTCGGTCTAATGTATTGCGATGGTCCAAAGCGTTTTTGAATAGCATCGACAAACATATTAAAGGTGAGGGCAGGATGATCCCTCAAGGTTGCCTGGTATCATTTAGACGCTGGTTTGTCTAAATGCAGCGAGGCAATCAAGAGGTACCGTAATCTCATTGTATTCAAAATAATTACGAAGGTCATAAAACCAGTCTGTTGGGTCCCCTTCTGAAAATCTAGGACATGGAATATCAAAATTGTCAGGTCGATTAGAAACAACCTGAATTCCGGGAGTCGTGGGCGTAGGTCCAAGAATGCCTTGCGTGGTTGTTGCTGGATTGAATTCTGGATCAATTTGACGGTAACTGGTCTCTCCCACCTCAGTTGGACCCTAATGCAAACTATGTATCCCCTTGCCCAACGATCTTGGCGCATTCTCGAACTGTGACAACATTTCACGCCTTAGTGAAGCGATTTGGTTGGCGTGATCGGAGGATTGGTCATGTGTTTCAAGAATTTTTCAGGCTAACAGATTCTCTTTCACTTGTATCTCGGTGGTAAATTGGCTCTGGATTTGTTTCAATTCGCTGAGGAAACGATGTTGTAACTCCTCCGTTTGTGTTGCTCTCTGTTGCTGCTCGGCCTGAATGATATTCTTGAGTTCCAAGAATTGCTGCTGGCTTTCCTTCGAACGTAATCCTTCCATGGCAAATATCGGTGGGATGAAAATTTCTCAACGAGAGCACCAAAATGTTAGGCTCCCGCCGGTGGTGGTGGTGGTGGTGACGGGGGTGAAGATAGACAAAGCTCTAGAGGGTGGGCAGGGGATAGAGAGAGGCATAGGGTCAAGTGGTAGAAGAAGGACAGTATTCTCATTAATTCATGCTTAAAAAAAGTTATTACACCTCAGCCTTATCTAAAGGCTAATACAATGAGTAACAGCTCTAAAAACTAGTCGTTAACAGTATTGAATGGCTCAGATGTTTCCTGAAATAACTCCCCCCCCCCCCCCCACGTGTCCGGACAGTGATGCTGCATTCCCCGGATTGATGTCAGGTGGCCTGAAGGCAAAGATACTATCGCTGGATTGTTGACACCTGGCTCCATCCAATTATTCCAGCGAGAAACATAAGGACCGTTGATTGAAAAAAGGGGATTAATCTTAGGCGTTGATTTACACCTAACAACAAAGCAATCTCTAGGCGCCAACGACAACCTGCTGGTGGCCGCCGCGTCGATGGTGACATCGGGGACCCGTCTAATGACCCTTATGTGGCTTGTGAGCTTGTTCGTTGACTGGTTGCAGGCGCTACAGTCCCACGTTATCTCCCTTGCTCGTGAGCCCCTTCTCCAAATCATAGCCGACCATGGTTCCTGTTTTGATTGGAAAGACGCTTACGCCGTAATATGCACACAAGGTGTTTGCAGAATTGCCTCCACCAACTCTACTTCTCTTTCTTGTGGTTATGGTTGTACCGTAATAGCACAAATAAATTTTGATCACGGGATATCCGCTAAAACTCCGGTGAGATCATATTAATCTTAAATTTTGTCTCATGGGAGTGCCGCCAAAAACTTGTGAATCATCCGCCAATGATAAGAAAGTTCCTCCTTCACTCTCGAAGAAGAACTTGACATTGTAATGCACCGATTTTGTTTGTTTTAAATTTCTCATACGGCTTGCACATTATTCATATTGTGAAAGAGATCCTTACCAAGAAAAGAAAATTAGTTTTGAACATAAAAGCGGATGAAGTTCCTTAGATGAGATTGGTCGTCGTTCACGAACGACGGTTCATAATCACTGCAATCTTGACCATCACTGTGGAGCCTTAATAATGAGTCTGACAAAGGAAAGATAACAAATTTGTCTTTAACCTTTGATTCATATTGAGACATTGCGACCTATAGTATTGCAATTGTCAATCTTCCTGCGGAAGATGAATCAGTGAATAAGCGCAAACAGGGGGGGGGGGGGGGGGGATCTTGCTCGCATTTGTGTTGAACTAAACTTACTTGTTTGAGGAGTTGCATGAGAACGTTCATATAATTACTTTTTCCAAGAAAACTAGGAAACCAACTACCAGAGATTGCATTGTTACTATAATGATGACAAACTGCCTACATGGAAACATGCGAAAATGCCATGAACTTATGTGATGTTTTGAAATCTTGTTGGCTTGATGATTATGTTTTCACTACTCGTGCTCTACTTGAGAACCATGCTAATCACAAGGATGGTTTAGAGTCTGTTTGGGAGAGTGTTTTTGCCCGGCTGAGTTGAGACAAAACACTGCCGTCATAAAAAAAAATGACATGACAACGGCTATGACCGCCACCCAAAAAATTATGCAAAGAATGAAGATCTCTCGCAGCACAACCAGAAGAAAAAACTACTAAATGAAAGATTTTACAGTATTATAAAAGACAAGTAATTCAGCTCCACTTTTCAGCACTTGTCTCATCCTATCAGAAGAGGGTGCAGAGAAAGTCGGATTTAGGGAGCATTTGCTCCGGTGAGTTTGAACAAAACGGCATTGTCATAAAATGTATGTTTGGCATGACAACGATTATGACCGTCATCAAGAAAAGAAACTAATTTTGAACATAAAAGTGAATGAAGTTCTTTAGATGAGGTCAGGCGTTTGCAAACAACAGTTCCTAACCACCACGTTCACGACCGCAACCGCTGTGCCAAACAGAACCTTAGAGAGAAAACGAGGAGGGGAGGGGAGGAGGAGAGAAATTGTTTACTTTTCTTTGCAGAGCGACACGCTAAAACTCTAAACCCTAAAGATGATACCCACCGCCTTCTCTAATTCTATTAAATCCCTACTGAATGAAGCCTGCAATAACAAGCGATATGCTGCATTTTTAGTACTGTAACATAGAAGAAGATCACAAATTTCTTCACCTTCAGAACAGCACCTGAAGGAGAAGAAGATACAATAACCTTCAAGAAAACAAGGTATCAGAAAATCTCTGGGGAATACATCACAATATAAATATTACAATCTGCACAAGCAAGCATAAACACTCCACGCTTCGACTTGTTATATTTGATTTTGCCGAGTAGAAACAGGCATTTGAGATCTGGGGAGTCCGTCCCTTTGAATCTCTGCCATATCAGCAACCTGCTGTATGAAAAGCAAACGATTGCATGAAACCCACTCCATTTAATCAGGAGGGAGGAAACCGAATCATCCTGGAATGTTGAAGTGAAAAAGCCATGAGATGACGAATGCAAACACCATGCACGCGAGAAGGAAGTTGAGGAAGCGGTGCCCTTGCCAAAAGCTTCGTGTTTCGGTCTGCGGTGCTGGTGCAGCGGATACGTTGCTCGAGTCATTCCAGCTCTCCATGAAATCCGTCTCACTAGTTCCCGACACATTTTTCGCGATTGCGCCGCAAATTTCGCAGGTCCTGCGATGAGATGAGACAATGTGAGTTTAAAATGGAATGTAGCTCTCAGGGAGGTGCTTATGAAATCAAAGCCTCCAAGGATGTTCATGGCATAAGATGGAAGCTCTAGAAGCCAGCGGCCACTAAGGGTTCAATTGAGAACATTTCTAAACCTATTTGATGCGATGCTAAATCAATATTCATGGGTGAGCACTGAAAACTCTAATCAAATTTACTGATTTTGTTCACTCACAAAATGAATGAAAGTTAAAACATATTTTTCATCCACTAGCAATGGCATTAACTGTAAGAAGAAAAAGGAACATAAACATCAAGGAAGAACAGCATGTGAACAGGTGCTCTTAACCCAAAGCCACCGCTATTGGTAAACAGTCGTAAGTAAAAAATCAAAAAGAAACGGAAAAAAACAGCAGAAAAACTATGCAAAACATGCAAATTGATGTGATTCAGCAAGATTGTTACTCCTTGATGGGTCCCCCCATGAAATTTCTAAATCAAACCGTCAAGGCGCGGACCAAGTACGCATGGGATTGACCGGATCAATTACGTGCATCAAAGCCGCTAGCCCCGGGAGCCCCCGGAGAAGAAGCCGAACTCGCGCACGGCAGGGCTATGCAGGCGCTCCCGACCTGCGCGCAGGCGCGCGTGGCCAGCCCGCCGTCCGCGCCCCCGCGCGGCCGCACTCCCCGCAGCCGCGCCCCGTGCGCGCGCCGGCGGCGGTCACCGCCGCCGCCGGAGACCCCCGCCGTCTCCAGCCGCCGCCGCCGCCGCCGGAGACCCTCGTCGTCTCCAACCGCCTCCGCCGCAGCCAGCCACCGCCGTCCACGGGCACCTTGCTCGGGCCGCCCGAACCGCCTGGGGGGCACTCCCGTCATTTCGGCAAAAATGGTGATCCGGGTGATCGAAACGGAGCGACGTCATTCGCCAGCACAAATTACTCTCCGGCATAATTACCACCATGACCATCCAGAAAACTATAAATAGACCCACAGACCTTCATTTGAGAACAAGTAACTCCATAGATAAGAAAGAGCTCTGGGGTTTTCCGGAGAGATCGTGGACTTGGGCCGATTCTCCGCTCAAGAATTCTCTTCACTCTCCTCCTTACGCTAAGGCTTCAACACGCCCCATGTCACGTCAACCGCCTCCACGAGAGCGCTCCCATCAAGGCTCCGCCTCAACGAGAGCGCTCCCTCCAAAAGCTCCGTGGACTTAGAGAATTTTCCAGTCAGAACGCTCCCATCCAGGTTCTGCGAGCTCAACAACATTCCAAGGCCGGAGCGCTTCCATTGAGGCTCCGAGGGCTTGGTTGTTTTTCCACATTTTTTGCACCTGTAATGGAGTAGCGTCATGTCGCCCTCCGAGATCAAACCAATCTAGCTTGAGCTCAAGATCAATCTACAGGTCTCGAACTCAGGCCATAAAATATGAGCTCGTCGAGCTCAAAATTACTAGCGTGGGCTGGAGCTCAAAACAACTAGCTTGAAATCAAGCCATGAATCCTATAAAGCTTGGTTCAAGTATGAGTAGTTTGCACCCCTAATCCTTCATCCACGTTCACCGTCAAAACAGATGAAAATTAGATCCAAAAACTATCTAGTGTATGTTTGTCAAGTGTACTCAAGTGTGAAAAATCAAGATTCTTTTCTCATGTATCTTCCTTTGTCATTTAAATAAAATGAGATAACATTCATACCCTTTGTGCTTATGTCGCATGAGTTTCTGAGCCTGTGGAAATATATTTGCAACATTCTTATGAAAAATACAAGAAGGTCGTGGTTACAACTTAATGATAAGACGGTCGGTCAAGTACTGAAGTGCACTCAACAAGAGGAGGCTTTGGTTGTTGAACTTGTGCAAGTCTAAGAATAAAGTTAACTCCTGAAAATGAGGTAACCAATACTAATCCTTTTTCATAAAGTCTGCTAGAGCTTCAACTTCCTATAGCCATTTGGAAGGAATTATGGCGTACACCAAAGGACCATTATATTCTATTATTTTGTATTATGTCATTTGAAAAGTACTCACCATCCAATAAAAATTTTCTTGTAAGCTAAAATAGTTATCTCATCTCAACTACCTTATTTGAGGTATTGTCTAAGTGAAAATTGAAAGAACCTACGAATTAAGAAATGGAGAATTAAAAAAGAATAAGAAACCAGTGGATTTGGACATTTGCGAGTTACTTTGCAAGTAAAAAACAAGTAAAAACTTTACACCAAATTTCAACAAACCAAATATCTTGTTAAGCCAAGCAATCCAATGCAAATGGCAGGGGTGTGCATAAGTAACCGAAGAACCGAGAACCGAACCGAAACCGACCCGAACCGGTTCGGATCGGTTCTCTAATGGTTCGGTTCGGGTACGGTTCTATAAAACATAGAACCGGCGGTTCGGTTCGGTTCTCGGGTCTTATGGTTGGGACCCGAGAACCGACCCGAACCGATTTTAATAAAAGTTTAATTTATAATATATAATTTAATGTCAATTTTCTTGAAAAAGCGCTGTCAAAATTTATATTTTCACAACACTTTTATATAAAAAACAACGACAATGTTCTTATAGAGTATTAGCCATATTGTTTTCAAAAAAAAGGCCGCAAAATAAAACACTACAGTGACGTTTTAAAAAGCATCGCAAAAATTAAATCGATGGAAACCTAATTTGTTGTAGTAGAAGGCTCCCCTGTTTATTTTAAATCAAGTGAAATGTGAATAACTCTCCTCTCCCGTTTATTTATTTTAAATTCCATAAAATCTTGAATGACTCGCCTCTCCCGTAATCCCGTGAAAAGCCCTTCCGAACCCTTTCCGCCCCCATCTCCATCTCGCTGGCTCGTTGTTATAGATGACGATGCCTCTTGCTCTGGGTCTCAGTTTCTTTGATCGTCATTCAAGTGGGAACCGAGAACCGAACCGAAACCGCACCAAAACTTGGGACAACCTTTCTGATTCTGAGGGGAACCGAACCGATCCGAGTTGCACCCTAGCAAATGTTCCAGGTACTTTTCACATTACCAGAGAACTCTATCTTTTTAAAATTCAAATGTTATCTACATACATTTAGTCGGTATGTTTCATAGATTGTTTATTGACGGCCTCTAATTATATATACAAATATCAAATGTGTGCAAAATATTAATAATAGGTCGTTACCGTTGGAACTCTCCGTTTGGTATCAATTTTTGCAGTTCCATAGATGACGATGCCTCTTGCTCTAGGTCTCAGTTTCTTTGATCGTCATTCAAGTGGGAACCGAGAACCGAACCGAAACCGCACCGACATTTCTGGTTCGGTTCCGGTTCTACAATTTAGAACCGTGGGTCGGTTCCAGTTCCAAAACTTGGGAACCGAACCTATACGGGTCGGTTCCTGGTTCTGAGGGGAACCGAACCGATCCGAGTTGCACCCCTAGCAAATGCATTACTGGGCCGTAATGCTAGAGTCAAAAGTCAAATGTTTGGAGATTCAGGTACTTTTCACATTACCAGAGAACTCTATCTTTTTAAAATTCAAATGTTTTCTACATACATTTAGTCGGTATGTTTCATAGATTGTTTTATTGACAGCCTCTAGTTATTGATATACAAATATCAAATGTGTGCAAAATATTAATGACTAATAGGTCGTTACAAAGTTGCAGAACTCTCCGTTTGGTATTCAATTTTTGCTCAGATAGCATTTTTGATTCAGCTCGTTGGAGAGTTTGGGTAACGATGGGGATCAGCGACATGGACCCACGGTGGAGCATAAGTTTTGGGTCAGCTTGGACTTTGGAGCCGATTAGCCACCATCCATAGTTGGCATTTACGGATCGACGATTCGACTTTGCAGATGAGTCCGGATTTTCGTTTGCCTATTTTTTTATTAATTATGTTGTTATGTTTGGTTCTTATTTCATGTAATCAGACCTGCTACATCAACGACCAATCATAGTCGTAATGAAATAGGACTTGTTGCGCCCAACTCGAGGCTCCTGCAGACCGGTCTAGATTGCACCGTCCTAGCCCGGGAGCGGTCGAGCGCGCTAACAGTCAATGAAAAGAAGACGACTGACAAGAGACTTTTTTTAATGTGGAAAACCTCGGAAATAGATGAAAAACAACATGGTCGTGTTGTGCAGACCAAACTTCATGTGGTCGGGTTGTGCTCAGAGGGTGACAGACCACCACTCGCGGAGCTAAGTCTTTTGCTTGTCGTGGTGGGGAGCACTGCACTTTGGATGCTTTGAGATCTTCTGTTGGTACTCGAAAGCTGAAGGGGTGCACTTTGCACGTCTCAGCGTCTGCAGCTTGTCTCCTGCATCGCGCAGAGGTATCTGGGGCGGTCGACTTGTCGTTGACTGGTGGACTTCCTGCTGAGTTGAGGGCATTGTGAGCGCTGAGTGCATTGCGCATGGAATGCTTGCTACGGTGCACGCGGAACGTGCTTTTCTCGTGGCAGAGTGCGTGCGGAGTGGAGCGTGCACAGGGGTGCTCGAAGGAGGATGAAGGTCTTTGAAGGATCATCAAGGCGCTCGAAAATCTTCGAAGGCGAAGGAGATCTCCAAGTGATCCCGGAAAGAGCTATCACGCGCATAGGAGAGGAAGCAGGAGGAGAAGAGGATGGAATGAAGGAGGGTTATGGGGTCCTAATTATAGGATTCTTGGGTGATTATGGTGGTTATGTGATTATCTGCAGACCATAACCACCTTATGTGCTATTTGCAGACCAGAACCATATATTTTATGTCGTACATATTTTTAGAAGAATTATGATGTGCACACCAATCATTATTTTTGGCTATGCACCCCCACCCCCACGCACACACACAATGGGCAGTTACGAGTTAGTAACATGTAGATCTGACGGTGGAGAACGCATAACGGCGATCCGACGGTAGTGGTCGGCGACAAGACTCCGGTGGTGGGAGGCCGGTTGAGTAGGAGGGAGCGACGGCCAGCCAGGAGGCCCACCGCGATCGTGCGACCGTGAGGTGCGGCGGCCGGCTGGGAGCAATGTTTTAAATATCGGATGTCGGACACATATCAGATTGTGTTTTTAAATGTCGGATGTCGGAAGTCGGATATATGTCGGAGATATTTTAAAATATCGGATTTTCATATATTATAAATAAATTTTTTATTTAATGTATACTAACTATAATTATATGTTATAAAAATAGAAAAATAATATAACAAATAGATAAAAAATGAGTCATTTATATTATGAAATAAATTTAAATAGTATCTAAGAAAAAATATTATTAACAAATACAAAAGGATACATTGTAAAATATATTTAATACTATACACTAATTTTATTTTGATAACAATAAGTTTATTGTAAATTAAAAAGATTTAAAAGTTAAAAATACTTGATTTATTATAATTTTTTCAAACCTATAAATTTATATTAAAAATCTGAAACAATCAACTAATAAGTGTATTAAATATTTTCCTATTTTTTATAATATGAAATTAAAAATTTGTGAAACAATTATACAAAATTAATTGTAAGAATAAAACGTTAAAAAATTGAAATAATAAGTTTAATGAATTTAAATATACATAATATAGTATCTATAGGTGATTTAAATATATGATGTTTGTCTGTGTTAGAAAAGCCTACTTTATGGCTCATTCTTCTTTCTTCTCTTTCTATTTGTATTAGTCTCACATCTTGGATTAGGATTTCTCTCTTTCTTCTTCTCCTATATAAATGTACTCATACTTGTAATTATCAATTCAAGAAGTATATACAAGGTTTGGAGCTTTTTATACATGGTATCAGAGCCAGGTTCGAAGCATCGCGGTCTCCTCTGTTCTGTCCGCCTCCCGCTGCCTCCTGCGGCCTGCCTCTCGCGATCTGCCTCCCGCGGGCTGGTTGTTTCTAGCCGCTTCCTTCTGCGGCTTGCTCATCTCAGTCCGCTTCTTTCTCCGCTCCCTCCTGTTGCTCTCTTTTCTCCCGTGGTTCCACCATCATCCCTCCCTTCTTATAATCATTTCTTCTCCATCTGTGGGGCCACCTTCTCCTTTATTCTCCGTTGTCCGCTGCGGACTCCCTCCTTGTTGCGGCCTGTCTTCAGTCCGCTGCGACTTATTCCAGCTCGCCGCATCCTACCTTCTCTCTCCGCCTGACCGTGCGGGCTGTTCCTCTCTTACCCGCATCTTGGTCGCGGTTTCCTTCCCCTCAGTTCGCTGTTGTGATCCGCCTGACCGTGCGGGTTGTTCCTCTCTCACCTGCATCTTGGTCGCGGTCGCCTCCAGCTCTTCTCTTCTCTGTCCGCGCGGCTTGTCTCTGCCCGCTGCGGACTTCGTCTCCCAGTCCGCTCTCCTTCCTGTTCGCAGCTTGCTCTGCGGTCTCCCTCCTACCCGCCTACCCGCCTGTCTCCGCGGGCTCCTCTTCCGCGGACTGCGGGTCTGACCGCTCTTCCCTTATCCATGCGGTTTTTTTGCGGCCTGCTCGTTCTGCATCCGCTTCTCGTCTCCCTCTCCGTGGATCCACCCTCCTCAGGCTTCTTATAGTCATCTTCTGCTCTGACACGTGGGCCCCACCTCTCTTATCCGCCGCGGACTCTCCTTTTGTCCGTTGCGGTCTCTCTTCCTGTCCGATGTGGTTCTGCTTTGAGTTGTTTTTACTCGCGGTCTCGTGTCCTGACCGCTCGAGTCCCTAGCTCGCAGTATCTTGCTTCCCGTTGTGCGCGTGCGGACTTCCCTTTCCGCATTTTGGTCGCGCTCTGTCTAATCGCTGGTGTCACCGCGCGGACTGCTCCTTTTCGCTGCGGCCTGGTCTTTCTCGCTGCGACTTCCTTCCCGATTTTTCCCATTGCCGCTTCTCGACCCGCTAAGGTCGTGTTTTCCTTGGCCCGGTCTGTTTCTATCCGCCCGGTCTCGTTCCTTATTCGTCAGGTGTTTGCTTCTGTTGCGGTCTTCTCCTAACCGCGCAGCCTGCTTGTTTCTAGCCGTTGTGGCCTCTGTTCTTACCGCGCTGGTCGTGGTCGTTTCTTGCTGCTGGTGCGTTGTCACCGTGACCGCTGCGGTCTACTCCTTGCATAATGATCGTCTGTCCTCCGGGCTCTGTGGTGTCTGTTTCCGATGGTGGCACCTCCTGCCTTGCTCACGGCTCATCCTGGATTTTGGATTCCGGGGCCTCTCACCACATTACATCCCGGAAACCACCCCAATATTTAAACTCCGTGCATCCCCAGTTCATTATTGTTGCTATTGGGGACACACTTCCCGTCTATGGTGCTGCAGATATTCACCTCACTCCCTCCATTACTCTTCGCTCGGCTCTTCATGTTTCCGGGCTCTCCGTTCAACCTTCTCTCTATTAGCCGACTCACTGCTGACCTCGATTGTGCTGTTATTTTTTCTTCTAACTCGTGTGTTGTGCAGGATCGCAAGACGCAAACCATCATTGGAAAAGGGCATCTGTTGAATGGTCTCTATATCCTTAACCCGTCTCCCCCAACGGTGTTGTCGTCCATTAGCTCTGTTGACTGGCATCGCCGTCTGGGTCATGCTCCTCTCAACATCCTCAAAAAATCTCTCCCAGACGTGTCCTTCCACGAGTTCACGTGTGAGTCCTGTATCTATGGGAAACATCATCGTTCTACGTTCCCACCACATCCTTCTCGGCGTCCTGCTCCCTTTGATATTATTCACTCCGACATTTGGGGCCCTTACAAAATTCCTAGTGTTTTTGGATACCGTTACTTTGTCACATTTGTCGATGACTACTCTCGGGTGACCTGGCTGTATCTCCTTCGTGACCGCTCTGAATTACCTGGTGTATTCCGTACCTTTTTTATTGAAACTCGCAATAAGTTCTCCACAACCATTAAAACCCTCCGCACCGATAATGCCCGAGAATACACTAGTCATACCTTCTCTCACCTCTGTGCGGAGTTTGGGATCATCCATCAGACCTCCTGTGTTTATACACCCCAACAAAATGGCGTTGTTGAACGCAAGAATCGCCACCTGCTCGAGATCACCCGCTCCCTTATGATTCAGATGAATATTCCAAAACAATATTGGAATTTTGCGGTTTCAACCGCTTGCACTCTTATTAACCGTCTGCCTTCATTTATCCTCAATTTTGCGGTTCCCTTCAATCTCTTTTTTCCCTCCCAACCTCCATTCTCCATCACCCCACGCGTGTTTGGGTGTGTATGTTTTGTTCATCATCTTGGTCCGTCCACTGACAAACTTGCACCCTGTGCCACTAAATATATGTTTGTGGGCTATTCTCGAACTCAGAAGGGCTATCTTTGTTTTTCTCTCACGGATCGCAAGGTGGTTACTTCTGCTGATGTCACCTTCCTCGAACATCAGCCGTATTACTCTCACTCTATTGACCCTCCTCTTCCGTCACCTCTCCTGCGACCTGTTATCCTCGTCCATTCCACCATCCCACCTCTACCTTCCCCACCCATCCCACCTACACCACCAGTCATTCGTGCGTGCACTCGACGTCCTCCCTCGTCTACTACCCTACGAGAGCTGCCCTGCTCTAATGATGCTTTGCCACCTGCGGATCCGACATCTGCTTCCACTGCCCACTCGATGGCCAACTTTATCTTTTTTCACCGCCTCTCTCCGGACCTCCGTCAGAGTGCTCTCTCTTTATCCTCTATCTCCACCCCTAATTCTGTACAGGAGGCTCTTCACCACCCCGGATGGCGGGCGACCATGGAAGATGAAATGCGGGCTCTCTGGGCCAACCGCACTTGGGATCTGGTTCCTCTTCCTGCAGGTCACTCCTGTGTTAGCTGCAAGTGGATCTTTGTTATTAAACATGCGGCGGATGACACCGTTGAGCGTCTCAAGGCCCGCCTCGTGGCCCGAGGTTTTACTCAGCAACATGGCCTTGATTATGAGGAAACTTTCTCTCCAGTGGCCAAATTGAACACGGTCCGAGTTCTTCTTTACTTGGCTGTTCACCGACATTGGTCCTCTTTATCAGCTGGATGTTAAGAACGTTTTTCTCAATGGTGATCTACAGGAGACTGTTTATATGCATCAACCTCCCGGGTTTGAGACCACGGGGGAGTCTCGGGTTTGTCATCTTCGGAAATCTATTTATGGTCTCAAACAGTCCCTGCGCGCTTGGTTTGACAAATTTAGCACGGTAGTCCGCGATATTGGCTTCACTAGGAGCTCGGCTGACTTCTCTCTCTTCACTCGACACCGGCCAACCGGAACAGTGATTCTTCTTGTCTATGTTGACGATATCCTCATTACTGACGACGATACTACAGGGATACAACATACCAAGCAACAGTTGAACTCCGTCTTTCAGACCAAAGATCTTGGTAACCTACGGTATTTTCTCGGGCTTGAGGTTGCACGACGGCCTGATGGTCTTGTATTATCCCAAAAGAAGTATTGTATGGACCTTCTTCATGATGCTGGCTATTTGGGATGCAAACCTACGGATACTCCAATGGACGCTAATCACAGGCTATCGGCCCATAGCTCTGACTCCGATAAGCTGCTTACGAATCCGAAATACTACAGACGCCTGGTTGGGAAATTGATCTACCTTACAGTTACTCGACCAGACATCTCTTTTGTCGTAGGAGTCGTGAGTCGATTTATGCATGCCCCGAGGACATCTCACCTTCAAGCTGTCGAGCGCATTCTTCGGTATCTCAAGAACGCTCCAGGACAAGGGCTTGTGTACAAGCCATCCACATCTTTATCCCTTGTCGCATACTCTGACGCTGACTATGTCGGGTCTATTGATGATAGGCGTTCCACAACAGGTTTTTGTACTTACTTCGGTGGACATCTCATAACCTGGCGGAGCAAGAAACAAAATGTGGTTGCTCGCTCTTCTGCTGAAGCTGAGTACCGCGCCATGGCTGCTATTGTTTTTGAGTTAACTTGGCTTGAGAGCCTTCTGAGAGACTTGGGTGTTCGTCTCTCATCACCAGCGACCCTATTTTGTGACAGTCAAGCGGCAATCCATATTGTCAAGAATCCAGTCTTTCACGAACGCACAAAGTATATTGAAGTTGACTGTCACTTTATCCGAGAAAAGGTACAGACAAAGAAAATAGATTTAGAGCATGTTCCTGCTGCAAGCCAAGTTGCTGACATCCTGACTAAAGCTCTCTCCCGGCCACTATACTACCAGTTTTTATCCAAGCTTGGTGCCTACGACTTGTACGCTACAGCTTGCGGGGGAGTGTTAGAAAAGCCTACTTTATGGCCCATCTAGGGGCTCATTCTTCTCTCTTCTCTCTCTATTTGTATTAGTCTCACATCTTGGATTGGGATTTCTCTCTTTCTTCTTCTCCTATATAAATGTATTCATACTTGTAATTATCAATTCAAGAAGTATATACAAGGTTTGAAGCTTTTTCTACAGTCTGCAAATATAACATAAAATAAAATAGCGGGTGATATATTTAAAAGTCGTGTCGGCTGATATATCGGAAAAGATCGGACATGTCGGCCTATATTTTACAAAAGGACATAATCTATTATTTTTGAGAAAAACATATTGTTTTTCTCTAAAAAATGACATGTCGGGAGACATGTCGGACATATCGGAGGACATTTAAAACAATGACTGGGAGAACGGCCGCGACCCCTTGCGGCTAGAAGCATCCGGTCGTGAGGCGCAGCAGCGGCCGGCCGGTCGCGGCCCCTTGTGGTCACGTGTGTGCAGCCGCGAGGCACAACGGCAGCCAATCGTGAGTCCGGACGCGACCCTTCGCGGCCGCGGGTGCGAGGCCGCGGAGCGGCGGCGGACGGCCGGGAGACCGACCGCAGGCCCTCGCGGTCGTGTGCGTGCGGCCACGAGACACGACGGCGGCCGGACGCGGGCCCTTGTGGTCGCGTGCGTGCAGTCGCAAGGCGCGGCAGTGGTCAGCCGGGGGAGAGGTCGCGTGCGCGCAGCCGCGAGGTGTGGCGGTGGCCTGCTAGGAGGCCGACCACGACCCACGCAGTTGCATGCATGCGATCGCGAGGCATGACGATGACTGGCCAGGAGGCCGGTCGCGGACCCTCGCGGCTGCGTGCATGCGACCGCGAGGGGCGGCGTCGGCCGGCCAAGTGACCGTCCGCGGGCGGTTGGCACGGAGGTTTCATGGCAATTTGGGCTCGCGGATTGCGCGTGTGGTGGTTTAGAGCAGTTCCTTCAATGACCCCCAGTAACTTAATGGGGGACATAGGAATTCTGGCTATTTGCAGCCCAAAATTCCTATAAATGGAGGACCCCATCAGGGCCAAAGAGTGGTTTTGTTATAAATGTGTGCAAGAGGGGGTTGTTGGCTTTTCGCTGTAGATTTTGGAGAAGAAACATTCCAAGAAACTAACAATCCTCTCACGATGACAACTCTATGATACCCTAGGTGATGACTCCTAGATATTTTCCTGCTTTCCTTTTGTATCCCCCATCCACAGTCGCAACTTTCCCCATCTCTGAAGCCTCCACTGAAGCCCCATAGCCAAGGTTCCCCCCTCCCGTCATTGCAGCCCCGGGAAACCCACGTTTTCCTGCCCGTAAACCTACGCCCATGCCACCGTTGACCGTTTATTTACACCCAGTCAACCAAACGCCATTCCCCGTGGAAGATCCATTGTTCCCCAAAAGAAAACTCTCGTATAACTCTACATCAATCGCCTACAAGCTACAACCCATCAACTTCTCGTAGCCCAAGCAGCCCGATCTTCTCCTATAGAATCATCCACGCTCAGTTCCAAAACAACACTCAATGCTCAGTTTCCCTTGTTAAAACCTTCCCTCCATCCAAATTCCCCCACAAAAATCCCATGTTTAGCCCCCCACCGAACCTTATTTCTCTCTCAAAGATCTCAACACCTCTAGGCCCAGTTCAGACCGAGTTCAACGACCCTTTTCCTCCCCCTCGCAGAACGCCTCCCAACAGTCACTGTACAACCACCATACAACATTCTTTCCTCCTATGGACAACCACCAACCACCCACAAGCTACGAAGCACGGATACGTCTTATTTAGGCCCGTACCCGTACCGGGTACGTTTCCGGTACGGGTACACGTATGGTATGAGCTGATACGCGCTATTAGATTTCGTTCGGGTTTTGTTTCCGCATTTCATTTCTTCTCGCAGCGCATCGCCTTTTTTCTTTTTTGCAGATCCCGCGTTCCGCATTTCTTCCCGCAGCGACGACCATCGACAACCCATTCTGCCGCCTTCCTCTTCTTCTTCGATCCTGTACGCTGCGGCCTTCAATGATCCCCCACGCACCTACGACGATCCCGCACGCTGCGCCTTCGACGATCCCGCACGATGCGCCTTCGACGATCCGGCCTTCGACGATCCTCTTCCGCAGGTAGGTCTTCAATTAATTAGTGTGAATGTGTTGTTAGCTCAATTAATTAGTTCAAGTTAATTTGTGAATGTGTTGTTAGTTCAGTTAATTAGTTCAAATTAATTTGTGAATGTGTTGTTAGTTCAATTAGTTATTTCAAATTAATTTGTGAATGTGTTGTTAGTTCGTGAATACTGAATATTGTATTATAGTTCAATTAATTTGTTAGTGAATGTGATAGTTCATGTCTGTTAGGGTGTTAGTTCATTCATGTATTATAGTTCATTCCTATTCAGTAATTTGTGAATACTAAATAATGTTCATTTCAATTTTTCATCTTTTTCTTATTACAGCAATTATGTCGCAATCACAATCTCCTATTAGTGTCACTTGTTCAACTTCTACCTCAACAACATGATGTAAGTAGGGATGATAATGCGCCACTTTGGGATTATGTATCTCTTATCCATAGTAGAGAAGTTGGAGGCGGAAACAGCAAATGAAAATGCAATTTTTGTGAGATAGATTTCAGTGGCTCGTATTCTAGAGTAAAGAGTCACTTGCTAAAAATATTTGGGAATGGTATTAGGGTATGTCCAAAAGTAACTCAAGAGTATTTAAAAGAGTTTCAAAAAGTGGTTGCTACATCAGAAGAAAAATGCAAGCCGGCTCTCAAGGTATTATCGTTTCATAATGCAAGTCAAGCTTCTCAATTAGTTGGGGAAACGAAAAAAAGAATAGTGGGACCTATTGATACGGCTTTTCAAAATAAAGCTAGAGATGAGTTAAGGAGTCACATAGCCAGGATGTTTTATTTTTGTGGTTTGTCATTTCATCTAGCTAGAAATCCATATTATGTTAGTTCATATAAATTTGCTACTAACCACAATCTTGATGGATTTGTTCCTCTTAGATATAATGCTCAGAACAACACTTTTGCAGAAAGAAAAATCAAATATCACTAGAATGCTTCAGCCAATTAAAGATAATTGACCTCTAAAGGAAATCAGCTTAGCCAGGATGTTCTATTCTGGAATCAACTTAGTCCTGCTGCGAGAGAAATTGGAGCACATATTCATTCACTCATTGAGAAGAAACAAAATTATACCACAACGAGCTAATGATTTGATGTACGTGCATAATAATATATGCTTATTATCGAGGAAAGACGAAATCTACAGTCAAGAAAGGAGTATAATGTGGGATATAGGAGGAGATGCATGGGCAAATCCTTTTGATCGAGTTGGCATGCTTACGGTTGCCAACTTGTCTTTAGATGAGCCAGAAATTGAAGATGCCTTGATCTCCAACAATATGGAGGAAGATGAAGAAAATGAGTGATAAACATCGTTTTATTTGAAATAATTATGAATAGCTTATGTCTAAGTACTTCATGTTATATTGCATTAGTTATGAACTTGTACTTCAATTGATTATTTATGCTTCATGTTTTATTGTTTTGAGAATTTACAATTGTATTTATGATATATGCATATATATTTATTAAATTTAATACAACGTATCCCGCCGTACCCGTATTCTTGATTTTAAAATTTTACCGTACCGCCGTATCGGATACGTATCGTACCCGGTACCCGTACCGGTGCTTCTTAGCCCACAAGTCACCGGACCTCTAATGCACGACAAGCTGCCCATATTTTATGAGTATCTTATAGTTTTCTGGAATTTTGTTTTCAATATTAAAACATGGTGATATGAATTTATGCTCTTTGGGATCTAGAGCATTGTAGAATTTTGTTTTATATTATTTTTCTGATTTGCAAAATCTATTCACTAACACGCTCTTGATGTAGCTCCACGTGGAGAAAAGCCTAAGTTTTTTTTTCCAAAAGAAATTATTTTATCTTGCTTTAAAATATCTGCGTGTGATTTAATTTTTTATCATTGTATTTGGATATCTATGTCGGGACTGCATGTGTATTTGGATATCTCTGTCGGGATTGCATGTGTTACATAATGTGTTCAAGGGTAATAGAATCATCTCCCCGCACTTCACCTTAGGATTGCTCGGTAATCGCACGCCCACATAGCCTACCAACATTAGTCGGTGTTTAGGTTCAATGCATTCGTTGCATGATTATTTGCATTGCATGTAGTTTTAGGGCATCGCTTGTCCGCCACCTATAGATTCGTCATGCGTCATGTAACCTCCATTTTTTATATCCGGTGCAATGGGAAGAAAAATCTTTATAATCAACCCCATTTCGGACTGAAAAGTAAGAGGCCGGTTTCTTATCGGAGACACGAGCACCGCTCTCCTAAACGAGGCCGAAGAATCAAATCCACAAGTCCGTTGTGTTGCAAAGGGCAACATAGGAATATACTGTGATATAAAAGGGTCGAACAAGACATGAACTGAAAACCTAATCCTTTGCAGTCATTGTTAAATCAAAGCAAATACTTAACTTAACCCCAAAGATTGCATTATCATCAATGTACTCCAACAGCACCCTAGTTATTTACAGTTTCAAGAACAAGCTCAGCAGAGATCCAACACCCAGCATTCAACAAACTGCATTCCCTGCACCCGCATACACAACAACAACAATAATAATAATGCTAAAAATACATTTTTGAAAAACAGGAAGAAATCACAATGATCGCCTATTTCATTGGAAAGAAGGTACAGAAATGTTTGTTAAAATGTAAACTTTTGAGATCCATATTCGAAATTCTGAAAAAAAAATGTCACACGATTGACAGATTCTAAAAAGGCTCATTGGAAACAATGAAATGGCCAAAAAATCATGAATATCCAGGAAATACGCATTCAAATCCCAAATGAAAAGAGGAAATGAAATAACTTTTCAAATGTAAAATATTTTTTGATCAGAAACAGTAGACTTACTTGTTTCCTTTGATTTTGAACCATGTCTCCGCGCATTGTTTGTGTGCAGCAGCCAAATCTGCCTTGCACGAGCAACCTAACACAATCGGAATGCCAGATTCATGGGCATGGCTCTCCAAATTCAGATGACAAATCCTGCAATCTCTGTCATCCTTCTCCACACTCACCTTGATCTCCAGCGTCTCACACTCTACCAGTTCAGCTGAAGAATCGGAGATGCAGGAGTCCCTGCGGGGCTCTTGAACTCCAGAAATTTCATGGCTGAGTTCAACAGATGGCCTGTATTCCTGTGCTGACCTAGATTCATAAGGCAGATGCCAGTGCTCGTCGGCAGCATCAGAAAATTCGGCACTTCCATCGTCACTCCCACTGGAAGTGGAATGCCTGCAAGGCCCAGCTTCCACATCTTGCGATGATTTCTCCTCCTTTGTCACCATTTGCAGATAAATTGAGATGCAATAGTTTAAAGCAAGGCATGAAATGTCCAGGCCCAAGTGTTATTTACGTGGCAGAAGTGGAGTAAATGATGAGAGAAGAAATTAATAAATTATAAATCCGCCAAGAATGGAGTCCCTCTAAACAAATCTTCAAGGAAACGAAGGATGAAATCCCTAACTTTTTAAAATCATAAGCCGCCCAAAAAAATTCCTAAGCTGAGAAAATACTCAAACAGAAGAAAGAAATCACACAAAATAATCAATTCGAAGCTGCAGAATAAGATTGGGAAAGAAGAGCTCAATCAAACGAAGAACAAAAACCCTTGCAAACCAAGAATGCACGATATTTTGGAGGTGAGTCAGTAATCACTTCCACCTGTCAAGTCCAAAAGCAGATTCGCAAAGACAAAGGGGGAACATGAGAAAAAGGAGTGCGAGAAAAAGAAAGATGAAGGCACAGCTCTGAGTCTCTGAGTAAGGTAAAGGAAGGAGAGAGAGAGAGAGAGAGATTAAAAAAAGAGGAGAAATCCACAACCTACTTCCTTAGATTCCACAGCACAGATAAGAGAGAGAAGTTGAAAAAGAGAGAGGCGATGATGGTGATGTCCAGCCACTGTCCGGTGAGAGAGGAGGCAGGAAGGTCGTAAAGCCTGGGCCTCATGATACTCGTGGTCTACTTGAAGAAGAAGAAGAAGACGAAGCGCATTATACTTCAGATCTGGGCCCTCCTCCTTTAATCCCATTTTATAATCTCACCTTAAAAATGGTCTGCCTGTTCAATTTCTTACAAATTTTATTCGGCTAAAAACTTGCAGTCTAAATTTTTGAAATGACTACAGAGGATTTTCGTGCAGCAGCAATTCTACGTTACTACCTTAGTGCTTGTTTAGTCCGGAGGATCATCTACGCAGACAAATTGTTGATAAAACTTCAAAATAGTATTTTGTTTTGATCTATTCTTATAGGCAAATTCATTTTGAATATGACCAAATTCATTTTGAATAGGAGCAAATCAATTATACAGGTAAATCAAAAAAATTATATGTGCAAATCAATTATACGGGCAAACTAAATTGATGATGCTGCCTCCCTAGCCCGCAGATCTCCATCGCCAACCCAGCACACGCTCCGCAGCAAGCTCGCAGCAGCCACTCTCCCCTTATTCCCTATCTGCATCCTCCTCCCCACCACCGCATAAATGCACGTCCTCCTTCCCCTCGCCACAACCCGCCACAATCTCCATCACCCGCATCGCTTTTTCCGCAACCGCCACTAATAGCACCTGCTCTGACTATTTCTACACTCATGCAACCCATTGTTTAGGCTGTGGTTCCAGGATAAACTCCTTTCATTTTTTTTTCATTACGGTTCTGTGATTTGGAGTCCATTTTTGGTCGATTTCCTCTTCTCCTCTTCCGCTCCCATTTTGATTTTGTTTATGTTGGAGTAAATTTGCTTGTAAACGAGGATGATCTGCTAGAGTTGACAAATCTTCCCATGTGCTATCAGCAAGTGGTAACCCTTGCCATAGAATTAGGACTTGTGGTACCTCTCATCCCTGCTCGATGATTTGCTGTGAGCTGATGATGGCTAATGGTGGATGAAGAATATTGTTTTTTCCCATTGAGTTTAGGTAGCTCTATCACTTGATGGGTCAGATCGTAAACATATGGTTTGAGAAGGGACTCATGAAATATGGATCCGGATCCTCTCCATTTCACTTGAAATGGAGGGGGTCCATTTCAGCATCCAATGGATAAAACAAGTCTGGAAAATCTTGTGGTGGAGATTTTTTTGAGTAAAAAAATCTAAAAAAACATGGGAAATGGTGAATCCGATCGGATCAAAGTGAAATCAATCTAAATCATGAAATGGATCCCCTCCATTTCAGTTGAAATAGAGCGGATCTTGATTTTGAAATACTGGGTCTATCTTCTATTTTGGAGGAAGGAGTAGACCGTAAGTTGTCTCTCCAATGATCTTTGTTACTTGAAAGGGCCCATGTTACTTTAGACTTAGTAGAACCCAGTAGCCCTTTTTCAATTTAAATTGATGATTGTTAACCGCAACCCGTTATTTTGATAGTCGCACCCCAAAATCTCCCAATTTTTCGCGTCTTTTCGAAATACGCTTTGTACATGCAATATCAGAAAATGTGTTCAACATAAAAGTTGTAGATATCGACGAGATCTACAACTTTCGTGTTGATCACTTTTCCTAAAAATGCATGTACAATGCGTACTTTGGAAATATGTCCAGGTTTTGCGCATTTTCGAAATACGTCTTGTACATGCAATTTCAGGAAAAGTGTTCAACACAAACGTTGTAGATCTCGTCGATATCTACAACTTTCGTGTTGAAGACTTTTCCTGAAATTGCATATACAAGTCGTATTTCGAAAAGGCGCGAAAAATTGGAAGATTTTTGGGTGCGACTAGCCAATTACGGGTTGCGGTTAACAATCACCTTTAAATTTTGTGCGCTTATATTTACATGCATTTGATCATGTGATGTGATCTAGTGAGATTCTCTTTTAGGGAGTGAAGTAGATCTTCTCTAGTTTGTAATGCCATCTCTACTACTCATTGGTTGTTTCTACACAATAATTGAGCTAACAAGGAGGAGGTTGACCATGACTTCAAATGGAGTCATGCATGTCGACCGAAAAATTAAAAGTTTGGGATTCGCGTTGCTCCCTCTCTCTAGTTCGCTCAACGTTCAACCCTCACTTAGATGCTTCAGTGAGCCCGAGAGAAGGCTCCAAGAGACGCTCTTGTGGACGCATCGTGGATGCTTCATGGACTTGGTTTTTTTCCTCTTCTCTTTGGACTCAAAGCTTGCAACAGAGAGATGATATGTCACCCTTCGAGTAACTCCAAACACTTGTAACAAAAGAAAGATAGTGGATTTTAGTCTGACACCTGTCCGATCAAGAGGTTTTTCATTATTTCCAGGTTTTTCACATTAAAAAGCCCCTTATCATTGCAATTTGATTTTAACATGACTGTTTGTGCCCCCGATCTGACTCGGAGCTAAGATGGTCTGATTTTTCGAACCGGTGGAAAACCGGGTGACCCGCAACACCGACAATTTTTTGCTATGCGACATTTTAGATTAAAAAAACACGTCCACTGCAACTCTGAAAAATGTGGCATTTAAGTTTTAACTTGATCCCTCAAATATTAGAGATATCTTTTCAGAATAAGTCGTTCTTGCAAGAAAAATGAGAAGACTCCGTCTTTCCGTTTAATATGAAACAAGATGATCCAAATTAAAGGACAATATCATTCAAAATAATGTTTCAAGACACTGAATATGGATAGTGGAAAAGATATTTTGTATTTCTAGTTGATACATGAGTTACAAAATAGGCAAATTATGTTCCCTACCTAAAATAGAATATAGATAATCAATGCAAGTATATTTTGATATTTTCCAAGATACAATAGGCTCAATTAATAAAATTATTCCACACTTCAATTTGTGAGCATTAACTTATGCTAAAGTTGAAAGATTAATTTAGGTATTTATTTATATATAAAATAAAATTATTAGACTTTAGTGACATTTTTGCTCGGATGAGTTTGGACAAAAACTCATAACGGTCATAAAATATATGTTTGGCATAAAATAAAATTAGAACGATGATTCATAACCGTCACCAACATGCCAAATGGAGTCTAGCTCTCCGTTTGTGAGGACTTATTTTCACCGGTCAAGCTGTCATGACCGCATGAACCTGACCTTAATTAAGATTCGATTCATGCAGTCGTGACCGCTTGACCGGTGAAAAGAAGTCCTCCTAAATGAAGCCTAAATGATTATTATCACAGAGTTCAGCCGCACTAAACTTTATTATAATTATCATGAAAGGGCCAAGTGTTCCACAGTACTTTTAAAAATTAAAAACTGTTCGTCACGCATGTAGTCATCAGTTGTGACGCCGCTGTTCACCCCTTCTCTGATTTTTGCTAGTTTCCCGCACACCAAAAGTAATTTATGACATTGAACATGAAATGAAAACCAACAAATACTATTTTCCGAGGATTCCTAACATATTCCGCCCGTGATGATTTAAAAATATCTTTAATTTAGATATTTTGTATCTTCATGGACGTGTATTATGTGTGTGATTGGGTCATATTGCTTGTATAGTCTTGTTGCTCAGTGTTTCAATGTATAGATGGAGTAGAGAAAAACTTAAAATCCGTTTGTTTGGACTGAATTATAACTCTAGAATTGAAATTGGAGGTTCAGCTGAATGAGAACGGAAAAAATCACAAGGCCAAGTTTAGGGTAAAAACTAAACATCCACACAATATTATTATCGCACAAGAAGCTGTTTTAGTGTAAAGCTCCAGGGGCACGAGGTTCGAACGGATTTAATTTTATCGTCGTCGGACGACCAACTGCCGCCATGATTGAAGAATAAACCAAAGTCAGAATTCGCCGTCCACCTTTGATTCTCTTAATAATCTCATAAGAGTCAACCACATGATACTTCACCTGTCAACTAAGGCATTGTTTAGCATGAGGTTTTTGTTAATACCATTTATCATAGAATATATGTTTAACACGCAGCACCAAGAAAAGTAGACTAGTTTTGAACATAACAATGAATTGAATGAATTTTCTTAGGCAGGGTTGGGCGTTCAGCTCTTTCGAAGGTTCATTACCACATCTTTCACGGCTGATACCGTCATACCACCCCCTTCACAAACAAAGGTTCATTACCACCTCTTTAAAGGCCGATACCGCCGTACCACTTTTAAGGCTGTGTTTGGCGCGCTTATTTGCTTTGATGAGGTTGGACAAAAACGTTATTGTCATAAAATGTATATTTGGTATGACAAATGTTACTACCGTTATAAAAAAAGAAATTAGTTTGAGACATAAGATTTTGATATGACAATGACATTTTTGTCCAACCATATCAGAGCAAAGAAGTCAAGATAAGTCGCGCCAAACGCAGCCTAAATCTTTCTCAATCATGATTATGCTTTAATTGGGATCATGTATTAACTAACGTGTGATGATCAAAGTACAACTACAACAATGAAAAAAATGTCAATTAATTTGTTCATATAAATAGTTATTTAATTAAATTAGTTGTTTATATAACTCATTTGTTGCATATTTATTTTATATAATTATGTTCATATAAATATTAAAAATGATATTGTAGAACTATTTTCATTTTAGTAAAACATAATTAAATATGAAGAAAAACAATGTAGTGAATTAGTAAGAATAATATAATATAATGTCATATGGAATGATCACTATGTAATTCTGAAGCATGGGTATTTGACATTTTAGGAGAAGCTTTGGAAAGCGGAAATCTCTCTTTTTTCTGACTTGAGAAGAAGGCTAGACCGTGACATATATCGCTTCCGACAGATCGAGTCGGAGCTGAAGGCCGAGGTGGAGCAGCTACGAACAGAGCTTCGAATAAAGAAGTCTTCCACGAAGGAGGCGATGCGGCTTTGGAAGGCGCACAGAGAGATGTGACTCGTCTGAAGACTGAGTTAGGGGTCTCGAAGGCCGAGGTGGAGCGCCTTTCTTTCCAGGAGCGGACTGCAGAGCTGAAGGCGGCGGGACTTGATGAGTATAGAGACTCTCTTGACATATGTTGGATCGCTACTTGATTTCCGAAGAAGTCCAGGAGATCTGGACAAGAGAGATTGATCCCAAGATTGAGGATGTTCGAGAGGTTGCTCTCAGGCGCAGTGTCGAATGCTTTTCGGATGGTGGACCGGAAGCTCGAGTGTGACGTTTTTGTCCTTGCCTTTGACGATCTTTCTAAGGACAAAGGCTTGGGCTCCGACTCTAATGTTGATGTTGTGGGCAAGTAGTGATCTCGCTTTTGTATCTTTGCTAGTTAGTTGTATCTGTATGTTTCTGCCATTATGTGACAAACTTGTATCTGTATTTGGATATTGTGTTCCTGTACTTTATATTAGCTTTTGTTAGCGGCATTTTAGACACTCTTTCTGTATCGAATCTATGTTTATAGATTTCTCTAGCTTAGAGACCTATTGATTGAACTTGTGTAGTGTTGACCTTGTCGCTTTGATCGTAACTATGATCTCCTTCTTGGAAGTTCGCGGGTGAAGGACGAGACCTGATGACGTCTTAACACACTACCAAGGCGAAGGACGAGCATTTCTAGTCGGGTAGAGGTTAATATATTTGAATCGGAGGGCGTCACTGATTGTGGTGGTGAATGACGACCCTTCGAACCTGGGAAACCGTGAGGGGGGCAGACCCTAACAATGTCGTGACCTACTACGAGGGAGAAAGGCAAACATTCGATCAGGGCAGTGAGAGGTCACAAGGTGAAGGCCCTGGAAACATCGAGGGGTAGACCCTACCGGCCGTTTGACGCACGCGAGGGGAGACTTACCTTGGTGTCATCGCGACCTACCGCGGAGGAGAAAGATGAACCTTAAATCTGAGGCAGTGAGAGGTCGCTGGGATAAGGCCTCGGAGATGGCGAGGGGTAGACCCTACTAGCCATTTGAAGCACGCGAGGGGGGATTACCCTAGCATCACTGTGACCTACTGCGGGGGAGAAGGGCGAACTTTTGATCCGGGGGCAGTGAAAGGTCATTGGGGTAAGGCCCCGACGGCGTGCCCTTATTGCAGGGGAGAAGGGCAAACCTTTGATCTAGAGCAACAAGGGATACTGTGGTGTGGACGATGGACAGTTGAGTTGACGAGCTTTGAGCATTCCTACGATAGCAGAGTTAGAAGTAAATAAGCAAATTGTACTAACTGAAAATTAGATTACGTGCACAAACGTATGTTTGTGACTTTATAAAGTTAGTGATTGTTTGCATGACATAAACAAAAAGTAAAGTAGATAATGGTAGAGATTAGCAAGCCAGAATATAGTGAGGGCGTTCTCCGATTCTTAGCTTTTCTTCATATGCATCTCAAATACTGGTTGTTCTAGCGCGTATAATTGCTCATCGTCCCGGCTGGCAGTATTGTAGATAACATGTGTGAGCGACTTCCTGCTTTCCACGTGCAAGTCCGACTCCTGTGGGGGTGACAAACTTCATTGTTAAATGTGAAATATATGGAATAGCTCTGAAAGATGTCTGAAGTGGACGACCAAAGATCATGTTGTAGGACGACACTGAATCGACGACCACGAACTAGTTATTGTGAGTAGCCTACTTCGGAAATTCTCCCAGGGTGACTGAGAGAGTGATACTGCCTTCGACTGGGATTGGTCTGCCGCTGAAACTGTAGATGGTCCCGGACACTGGCTGGAGTTTCTCTTTCGAGATTTTCATGGCACGAAGAGCGAGCATGAATATGACGTTGATTGAACTGTCATTATCAACCATTATCTACTTGACACGGAAACTAGGATCACTGTAGGTCTGCAAGCGGTGCGGTTTGGTATGGTTTGAGCCCAAACTAAACCACACCACAGGGGTATGGTTTGAGCCCAAACCGAAACCGTGCGGTGCGGTTTCAATTCAGTGAGGTTTACGGTCGGTTTTTGCGGTACGGTTTCGATTTTTCATTGTTTTCTTATCTCATTCATTTTTAAACATTTAGATTTGTTAGTTGTAGATGTTGTTTTTGAGTAGTAAAAGTTCATAGAACTTCTAGAAGCAGTTTCATCTTTTGATTATCAGCAAAGGTAGTTAATAATTGTTCTTACTTAAAAGTAATAGAAAATTCATTCAACTGAACATGAAAATTCATTCAACGAGAAGTCAGGAACTGAACATGTGAAAGATTTAGCAGAACACAAATTAGATCCATGTTTAGTTGTTTTAGATCGAATGTTGAACAATGCATTATCAAGTATTCAAGTGCATGAAATGTTGAAAAGTATTTTCAGGAAAGTAAAAATTCCAAATACTTTCAGGGAAGTAAAAAATTCAACTTTGATTTTTGACATTCCTTCAAAATCAACTCCGCCATTGATGTTAATTTTCTCACTATCAGTGCAAAGTGAATAACTGAATATATTATACAAAAACACAAAAGAAAATAACATAAAGGAGGTCTATTCAGACAATCAAGCAGCATAGCACTGCACTGACCAAAAGAAAATAACACATACAGTCAGTCAGTCACAGATAGACTAACACTACAGTGCACAGGCTCGCAGACTCTCAACAGACAAAACCTCAATTATCCCGACTCGTGCTTAAGATAAAAGTGATATTCTTGCAACAATATTCACGGCAAAATAATTCTCATATAACAACAATAATATGCAACAAAAATTTGGAATGAACCTTAAAGACTCTTAGCAGCACATAAAAGGAAGAAGAGGAAGAAGAACTTGATGTGAGGGGGAAAGTGGGAAACAAAACTTGATTTGAGGGTATACCTTTAGAGTTTAGATCTTAATGATCTTAACAGCACAAGAGTTGGCACAAGACCGTAAAATATGTAGTGTTTTGGAAGTTGTGAATTCTGCTTTCTTTATTCATGATCTAAAATATTTTTCACATTTTGTTCCTTGATTATGTGTTGCATTTCATGTTAGGTTCAGGAAGATGCCCTTCATCATGAACAGTAGAACCTTGAGTTTTATTTATCACATAATCTTATGGTTTTCTCGCGATCGTGGTAATCGAAGAGGAACATTGATTATCGAGTTTATAAGATTGTCATATCGATTAAAGTACATTGTAGTTCTACAAATGTTGATATATGACTATCGTTTAATCATATGGAAATGTATGCGTGTGTATCTCATACATATTGAGTTCGACCTATCCTATGTTGTTACATTATTTGGATTGTGTTTAGTGTCATTAATGTTTTCAACGTGTCTTTTGGATCTAAGATATGAGGCATGGAGATTTATCTCATCGGTGTCAGCGACGTGATTATAATTGAAAACTATCTTTTGATAATGATAAATTGTGATTCATTGCTCATGCTTGTGCGTCAGAAATCTTCGTGTCAAATATCATATGTCCCTCAAATCTATTTGGGTTATGATATTGGTGAGCCCCTTGGAAAGCGAGATTGTAAAACATGCAATATAACTAATGCTGTTATAAAAACAATTCGCTTGTGAGACCAAGAAAGATGAATATTATGCGAGAATGACAGTCCTATTTTGCACAATATTTTTAATATCATGTGACAAAGGAAGACACTGGTCATCTAGATTCGTTACCTTGCTACCGTGTTGCTGTGACGACTATAATTCACTGATAAAGTCTCTTATAGTCCATAATATAAGTTGTTATATTATCTCCACGATGACATGGTTTCTCTGTAAGGTCACACCTCATGAACGGGAACAATCTCAGGTCGACTTATATTGTGTACTTGACTTCATAAGGCATGCAATCAAGACACCATAAGAAGTGTGTTTTTAAAATGTCGTTCTTTGACATGCTTAGACCTTGACGAGTAGTAAAATTGTACAACTATTAAACTATGCGATGAATTGGTTCATCGTGTTTTTGATGGTTAGGCGACACAATTTTTCTCTCGATCAACTAATATAACTTATTTGTTTTAGAGTTATATTATGAGTCATATGAAGAGTGATCTTCAAGATCAAAACCTTTTTATAAATGGGGTATATATAAACCCCTTGCTATAAAAAAGGGGTTAGGGCGTCGGCGATGACGGTTTGCGGCGACGGCGATGACGGTTTGTGGTGGCGCCGACGGCGATGACGGTTTGCGGTGGCGGCGGTTTCGGTGCAGCGTCGGCGATGGTGGTTTGCGGCGGCGGCGTTGGCGTTTTGCGGCGACGGCGATGACGGTTTGCGGCGACGGCGATGACGGTGCAGCGTCGGCGCGAGTGGTTTGCGGCGACGGCGATGACGGTTTGCGGCGGCGGCGTTTCGGTGCAAAGGCGGCGATGACGGTTTGCGCCGACGACGATGACGATTTGCGGCGACGGCAATGACTGTTTGCGGCTGCGTCAGTTTCGGTGCAGCGTCGGCGATGACGGTTTACGTCGACAGCTATGACAGTTGACGCGGAGGCGAAGATGATGGTTGTTGGCGCGGCGGCGGCGAAGGCGGTTTGTGGCGACGACGATTTTGGTTACGTCGGGGAAGGTTCAGATATCTGCACCTCATGCATGGTGTGCGGGCACGGCTAACGCCTCTCAGAAGATCTCATCGTTTTTCTTAATATTATTATGTATTGGTACAAATATCCATTTTGGGTATAAATATCCATTTTAGATACAAATATTCATTAATAGAGTATCAATAACAGTTTTTTTTTAAATATCTTTAATTTAGATATTTTGTATCTTCATGGACGTGTATTATGCGTATTTTAAAATATCTTTAGATACAAATATTTTGTATATTCTTGTTGCTCAGTGTTTCAATGTATAGATGGAGTAGAGAAAAACTTAAGATCCGTTTGCTTAGACTGAATTATAACTCTAGAATTGAAATTGGGGACGCGGATTCTCTCCAGTTGGGGCGAGCTGGAGGGGGTCCAGTTCGCGGCCTAGATCTGACGAGTGGGCTCCGTGCGTGGAGTTCACTTCTTCTCCGGCATCCGAAGGCGAGATCTGGGCCGCGAACGGGACCCTTCCAAGTCGCCTGAAATAGAGAGGATCCCGGTCCGAAATTGGAGGTTCAGCTGAATGAGAACGGAAAAAAATCACAAGGCCAAGTTTAGGGTAAAAACTAAACATCCACACTATATTATTATCGCACAAGAAGCTGTTTTAGTGTAAAGCTCCGGGGGCACGAGGTTCGAACGGATTTAATTTTATCGTCGTCGGACGACCAACTGCCGCCATGATTGAAGAATAAACCAAAGCCAGAATTCGCCGTCCACCTTTGATTCTCTTAATAATCTCATAAGAGTCAACCACATGATACTTCACCTGTCAACTAAGGCATTGTTTAGCATGAGGTTTTTGTTAATACCATTTATCATAGAATATATGTTTAACACGCAGCACCAAGAAAAGTAGACTAGTTTTGAACATAACAATGAATTGAATGAATTTTCTTAGGCAGGGTTGGGCGTTCAGCTCTTTCGAAGGTTCATTACCACCTCTTTCACGGCTGATACCGTCGTACCACCTCCTTCACAAACAAAGGCTCATTACCACCTCTTCAAAGGCCGATACCGCAGTACCACTTTTAAGGCTGTGTTTGGCGCGCTTATTTGCTTTGATGAGGTTGGACAAAAACATTATTGTCATAAAATGTATATTTGGTATGACAAATGTTACTACCGTTATAAAAAAAGAATTAGTTTGAGACATAAGATTTTGGTATGACAATGACATTTTTGTCCAACCATATCAGAGCAAAGAAGTCAAGATAAGTCGCGCCAAACGCAGCCTAAATCTTTCTCAATCGTGATTATGCTTTAATTGGGATCATGTATTAACTAACGTGTGATGATCAAAGTACAACTACAACAATGAATAGAATGTCAATTAATTTGTTCATATAAATAGTTATTTAATTAAATTAGTTGTTTATATAACTAATTTGTTGCATATTTATTTTATATAATTATGTTCATATAAATATTAAAAATGCTATTGTAGAACTATTTTCATTTTAGTAAAACATAATTAAATATGAAGAAATACAATGTAGTGAATTAGTAAGAATAATATAATATAATGTCATATGGAATGATGACTATGTAATTCTGAAGCATGGGTATTTGACATTTTAGGAGAAGCTTTGGAAAGCAGAAATCTCTCTTTTTTCTGACTTGAGAAGAAGGCCAGACCGTGACATATATCGCTTCCGACAGATCGAGTCGGAGCTGAAGGCCGAGGTGGAGCAGCTACGAACAGAGCTTCGAATAAAGAAGTCTTTCACGGAGGAGGCGATGCGGCTTTGGAAGGCGCACAGAGAGATGTGACTCGTCTGAAGACTGAGTTAGGGGCCTCGAAGGCCGAGGTGGAGCGCCTTTCTTTCCAGGAGCGGACTGCAGAGCTGAAGGTGACGAGACTTGATGAGTATAGAGACTCTCTTGACATATGTTGGATCGCTACTTGATTTCCGAAGAAGTCCAGGAGATCTGGACAAGAGAGATTGAGCCCAAGATTGAGGATGTTCGAGAGGTTGCTCTCAGGCGCAGTGTCGAATGCTTTTCGGATGGTGGATCGGAAGCTCGAGTGTGACGTTTTTGCCCTTGCCTTTGACGATCTTTCTAAGGACAAAGGCTTGGGCTCCGACTCTAATGTTGATGTTGTGGGCAAGTAGTGATCTCGCTTTTGTATCTTTGCTAGTTAGTTGTATCTGTATGTTTCTGCCATTATGTGACAAACTTGTATCTGTATTTGGATATTGTGTTCCTGTACTTTATATTAGCTTTTGTTAGCGGCTTTTTAGACACTCTTTCTGTATCGAATCTATGTTTATAGATTTCTCTAGCTTAGAGACCTGTTGATTGAACTTGTGTAGTGTTGACCCCGTCGCTTTGATCGTAACTATGATCTCCTTCTTGGAAGTTCGCGGGTGAAGGATGAGACATGATGACGTCTTAACACACTACCAAGGCGAAGGACCAGCACTTCTAGTCGGGTAGAGGTTAAGATATCTGAATCGGAGGGCGTCACTGATTGTGGTGGTGAATGGCGACCCTTCGAACCTGGGAAACCGTGAGGGGGGCAGGCCCTAACAGTGTCGTGACCTACTATGAGGGAGAAAGGCAAACATTCGATCCGGGCAGTGAGAGGTCACAAGGCGAAGGCCCTGGAAACATCGAGGGGTAGACCCTATCGGCCGTTTGACGCACGCGAGGGGAGACTTACCCTGGTGTCATCGCGACCTACCGCTGTTGAAGCCAAAAATGGCCTCTGTGGAGTTCGGGGTCCCTAGAAAGGGGTGACCTCACACCTACTACACTCAAGAGAACGTCACAGACCAAAGGATCAAGAAGCTAGGAACAGACCCTCGGCTCTAGCGCGGAGGTCCCACCTCACACCCGGAAGGCTACCTGAGCACTTCCCCTCCCTAGCCAATGCTCGAGCTAGGGTGCCTTGGAGGAGCTCTCTCTACTCTACCAAGAAGAAGCTAAGGGAGGAGGAAGCCAAAAGGATCCTCTCCAAAGGCACCCAAGGGGGTCTATTTATAGTTTTCCAAATCCCATGGGCCAAAATGACCGAAATACCCTTACGCCCAATACACCTTGGGCCAAAATGACTGAAATACCCTTACGCCCAATACACTTTGGGCCAATAGAAAACAACCACGCCGGGGGGTAAAGAGGGAATTCCCCCCCCAGGGCAAGACGGTAAAACCACAGGGGGGTAGGGGTGAGACCCGCCAAACCGCGAGGCGGGGCGAGAACCCGGGCCAGGCCGGTCTCGCCCCTGCCTAACCACGAGGCGGGGCGAGAACCCAGGCCAGGCCGGTCTCGCCCCCGCCTACCCGCGGGGCGGGGCGAGAACCCGGGCCGGGCCTGTCTCGCCCCCGCCTACCCGCGAGGCGGGGCGAGAACCCGGGCCAGGCCGGTCTCGCCCCCGCCTAACCGTGAGGCGGGGCGAGAACCCGGGTCAGACCGGTCTCGCCCCCGCCTAACCGCGAGGCGGGGCGAGAACCCGGGCCAGGCCGGTCTCGCCCCCGCCTAACCGCGAGGCGGGGCGAGAACCCGGGCCAGGCTGGTCTCGCCCCCGTCTACCCGCGAGGCGGGGCGAGAACCCGGGTCGGGCCGGTCTCGCCCCCGCCTACCCGCGAGGCTGGGCGAGAGCCCGGCCCCGTGCCGGTCTCACCCTCGTCAAACCGCGTCCACCGGGCCGGGGCGGGTGCCTGCCAACTTGGTGCACTCGCTCCTCCCAAAGAAAAAAGGGCCACTGGGGGGAGGCAGACTTTTCCTCCCCTTACTAGTATGTTTCCAAGCCAGAGCCAAAATTGGTCACTGAGAGTGCAAAATCTCCAAAAAGCTTAAAAACACATAGATGCAAATACGGGGTTGTACAACCGCGGAGGAGAAAGATGAACCTTAAATCTGAGGCAGTGAGAGGTCGCTGCGATAAGGCCTTGGAGATGGCGAGGGGTAGACCCTACTAGCCATTTGACGCACGCGAGGGGGGATTACCCTAGCATCACTGTGACCTACTGCGGGGGAGAAGGGCGAACTTTTGATCCGGGGCAGTGAAAGGTCATTGGGGTAAGGCCCCAACGGCGTGCCCTTATTGCAGGGGAGAAGGGCAAACCTTTGATCCAGAGCAACAATGGATACTGTGATGTGGACGGTGGACAGTTGAGTTGACGAGCTTTGAGCATTCCTACGATAGCAGAGTTAGAAGTAAATAAGCAAATTGTATTTACTGAAAATTAGAGTACGTGCACAAACGTATGTTTGTGACTTTATAAAGTTAGTGATTGTTTGCATGACATAAACAAAAAGTAAAGTAGATATTGTGAGTAGCCTACTTCGGAAATTCTCCCAGGGTGACTGAGAGAGTGATAATGCCTTCGACTGGGATTGGTCTGCCGCTGAAACTGTAGATGGTCCCGGACGCTGGCTGGAGTTTCTCTTTCGAGATTTTCATGGCACAAAGAGCGAGCATGAATATGACGTTGATTGAACTGTCATTATCAACCAGTATCTACTTGACACGGAAACTAGGATCACTGTAGGCCTGCAAGCGGTGCAGTTTGGTATGGTTTGAGCCCAAACCGAAACCGCATCACAGGGGTGCGGTTTTTGACTATCCAAAACTGCACCAGACCAAAACCGTGCGGTGTGGTTTCAATTCAGTGAGATTTACGGTCAGTTTTTGCGGTACGGTTTCAGTTTTTCACTGTTTTCTTATCTCATTCATTTTTAAACATTTAGATTTGTTAGTTGTAGATGTTGTTTTTGAGTAGTAAAAGTTCATAGAACTTCTAGAAGCAGTTTCATCTTTTGATTATCAGCAAAGGTAGTTAATAATTGTTATGACTTAAAAGTAATAGAAAATTCATTCAACTGAACATGAAAATTCATTCAACGAGAAGTCAGGAACTGAACATGTGAAAGATTTAGCAGAACACAAATTAGATCCATGTTTAGTTGTTTTAGATCGAATGTTGAACAATGCATTATCAAGTATTCAAGTGCATGAAATGTTGAAAAGTATTTTCAGGAAAGTAAAAATTCCAAATACTTTTAGGGAAGTAAAAAATTCAACTTTGATTTTTGACATTCCTTCAAAATCAGCTCCGCCATTGATGTTAATTTTCTCACTATCAGTGCAAAGTGAATAACTGAATATATTATACAAAAACACAAAAGAAAATAACATAAAGGAGATCTGTTCAGATAATCAAGCAGCGTAGCACTGCACTGACCAAAAGAAAATAACACATACAATCAGTCAGTCACAGATAGACTAACACTACAATGCACAGGCTCGCAGGCTCTCAGCAGACAAAACCTCAATTATCCTGACTCGTGTAACAGCCCAATTTTTCTCAGCAGGCAAATCGGATGGGGTTGTTACAACTCGTGCTTAAGATAAAAGTGATATTCTTGCAACAATATTCACGGCAAAATAATTCTCATATAACAACAATAATATGCAACAAAAATTTGGAATGAACCTTAAAGACTCTTAGCAGCACATAAAAGGAAGAAGAGGAAGAAGAACTTGATGTGAGGGGGAAAGTGGGAAACAAAACTTGATTTGAGGGTATACCTTTAGAGTTTAGATCTTAATGATCTTAACAGCACAAGAGTTGGCACAAGACCGTAAAATATGTAGTGTTTTGAAAGTTGTGAATTCTGCTTTCTTTATTCATGATCTAAAATGTTTTTCACATTTTGTTCATTGATTATGTGTTGCATCTCATGTTAGGTTCAGGAAGATGCCCTTGATCCTGAACAGTAGAACCCGGAGTTTTATTTATCACATAATCTTATGGTTTTCTCGCAATCGTGGTAATCAAAGAGAAACATTGATTACCGAGTTTATAAGATTGTCATATCGATTAAAGTACATTGTAGTTCTACAAATGTTGATATATGACTATCGTTTAATCATATAGAAATATATTGTGTGTATCTCATACATATTGAGTTCGACCCATCATATGTTGTTACATTATTTGGATTGTGTTTAGTGTAATTAATGTTTTCAACGTGTCTTTTGGATCTGAGATATGAGGCATGGAGATTTATCTCATCGGTGTCAGCGACGTGATTATAATTGAAGACTATCTTTTGATAATGATAAATTGTGATTCGTTGCTCATGCTTGTGCGTCAGAAATCTCCGTGCCAAAATCATATGTCCCCCAAATCTATTTGGGTTATGATATTGGTGGGCCCCTTGGAAAGCAAGATTGTAAAGCATGCAATATAACTAATGCAGTTATAAAAGCAATTCGCTTGTGAGACCAATAAAGATGAATATTGTGCGAGAATGACACAGTCCAATTTTGCACAATATTTATAATATCATGTGACAAAGCAAGACACTGGTCATCTAGATTCGTTACCTTGCTACCGTGTTGCTGTGACGACTATAATTCACTGATAAAGCCTCTTATAGTCCATAATATAAGTTGTTATATCATCTCCACGACAACATGATTCCTCTGTAAGGTCACACCTCATGAACGGGAACAATCTCAGTTCGACTTATATTGTGTACTTGACTTCATAAGGCATGCAATCAAGACACCATAAGAAGTGCGTTTTTAAAATGTCGTTCTTTAACATGCTTAGACCTTGATGAGTAGTAAAATTGTACAACTATTAAACTATGCGATGAATTGGTTCATCGTGTTTTTGATGGTTAGGCGACACAATTTTCTCTCGATCAACTAATATAACTTATTTGTTTTAGAGTTATATATATTATGAGTCATATGAAGAGTGATCTTCAAGATCAAATCCTTTTTATAAATGGGGTATATATAAACCCCTTGCTAGAGAAAAAGGGGTTAGGGCTTTTCTCAGTTTTTTTGCAGCAAAAGGAATCCCGGCGGCTGCCTTTCACGGGCTTTCCTGGAGAAAGTGCAAACCCGACGATAAGTTTTCACGGGATTTTCCTGGAGCTGCCCGACCGCCTGGAGCAAGGTCTCTCGGCATCAAAGCTCCGGCGCTGCACTGATGCCTTCTTGAAAAAGTATATCCCTTTGTCGTCAAAGTTAGCCCTTTAGAGAGTTTTTGCACTTGGTGCAATGCGACAAGACTGTGGATGAGTATGTTCAGGAGTTTACTCGATTGGGTTGTTATGCAGGAACGATCATGGTCGACGATGAAGAGAGGGACAATCTCTTCTACCATGGGTTGAGAGAGAATCTGAGACAATCCCTCATAACTATGAAGAATGCGGGCTTCAACGAGTTGATTGAGGCTTCCAGTACGTTGGAAAGTGACATAGAATGAACCCAACGTCGTAAGGGATTTACAACAAAATAGGGAGAAGGAAAGCTTTCTCAATCGCAAGGGAAGTCGGAAGGGAATAAGTGGAAAAAGAAGCTCCATCCCTATAAGTCTTGGGAGAAGAGTTGTACGACGTCGGGGGGATCTCGCTTCAAGGGACCACCATCGTGCTAAAAGTGTGTCAAGCCGGGCCACATAGGTCATTTTTGTACTGAAGGTGACACTGAGCAGGAGCCAAGGAAGGAGCAGTCTGTGCGTTCCGGTCCCAGCGCTGTGGTGAAAGGAAAAATGGCGGAGTCGGGCGCTTCACGTTTCCAACCCATGCAGTCAAGAGCATACAACCTTGGACAGCAGGAAGCGATTTGACAGCCCGATGTAGTGACAGGTATGAGAAAGTTTAAGTTTACTTAATTGCTTTAGACTTTCGAGACTTTTATGTGTGTCTCCTGTGTTTTAGGCTTCGTACTAGTTTCTGGATACCCTGCTAGGGTATTGTTCGACATGGGAGCGTCACACTCCTTTCTTGCGGAAAACTTTATCCGAAAAATTGGAGTCGAGTCCTTTTCAACGAACGCAGAGCTTAGTTGCGACAGACTGGCTTTGTGTCCGCGGTTGTGCGGATACACTCAGTACTCGCAGCGAGATAGGGCGGTGAGCCTATCGGCTAGGGCGGTGATCACACTCCTATAAATAGGACCCCCTGTCACATCAATTAAGAACTGAATGAACAGTAAGTGAGCTCGGGTAGTTGCTGCAAACATGATTTTGTGTTCGTGCAGTTTGATGAGTTGACCGAGTTTTGTTGTGCAGGTTGTGCGGATAGTGTTGAGAAGCCAATAACTTGGTTCTCACTTCGGTCAGGGATCGGTGCAGACTCTGCGGATAATAATCGACGGTTAGCAGCAGGTTTCGGCTTACGACCAGGCTGTCTTCTCTTTGGCAACTCTTTCCCAGTTCAATAAGTTGTCCGCTTCTGGCGGCTTGTTCAGTTTGGCAGCAGTAGTTCGTGGTGATCTAACGGCTAGGAGACCTCACGGTTAGGCGGCTTGTAGATTAGCGGATAGAGCTTCTTCAGGTTCTGAATAACAGGTTGTTCGTGCGGATAGGTTACGGTTTGGTGACTTAGCAGCTTCAGCGGACTTCGTAGGCAGCTCGGCAGAGTCGACGGTTACTCCTTGAGTCCGCGCAACTTGTTCTTTGTTTTTTTTTGCTTCCATCTAGTACATGGGCGAATCATGTTTCGCCATGTATGTCTCGCCTTGTAAATATTTTTGATAGTACAAGATTCTTGCTCTTCTAGTTGTATCTGGTTTACATGGCTTGTTTTTGGTTGGAGTGTTCCTGTGGCTAGTTTCCCATTTTCCGCGAGTCACAAATTTTTTACATGGTATTAAAGGGAATAGAGGCCTGAGGTGCAATCAACCATCAGTTTGCTTAATTGCTTCTAGAAGTCTAAAAGAACCAGGGTTAGTGCAATGGAAGGTGGATTCGCAAGAGATCTTGAAATTGAGCTTCTTACATCGACTAACTTCAAGAAGTAGAAGTCGTGTATAGAAAGCTATCTATTGGGAGAGGACATGTGGGTGGTCGTCTACTGAGGTGATTGACAAGAGGTTACTGCTGCCGCTGGCAATGATAAAGCGGTGAGAGCTTGGAGGAAGACAAACACGAAAGTGAAGTTTACTCTCAAACGGGCAATCTCACCGGAACTCTTCGACCACATCATCATATGTCGGTCAGCTGCGGAGATTTGGACTTCCCTCGATGGGTTGTTCAATAGGAATAATGTAGCTTGACTACAATTCATAGAGAATGAGTTGGCGAGAGCCACTCAAAGAGATCTACCCATCCCAATGTTCTTCCTTAAGATGAAGAACTTATGCGCTGAGATTTCAGTGTTGAACCCTGACGTACCTATTTCGAAAGCGAAGCTGAAGAGACATATAATCCGCAGTTTGCGAAAGGAATATGTGGCTTTTGTTACTTCTGTTCAATGTTGGGCCACTCAGCCATCTTTGTGGGAGCTGGAGAATTTGATGGCTTTGCAGGAGAGCATAGCTAGACAGATGGCTGGAGTCACTATCTCTGAATGAGCTAGTGAGGCGCTCTTCTCGGGGAAGAAGAAGAGATGAGAGAAGAATAAGAAGACTGTTGCTGGCGATGGCCCCTCAACTTCATATCGACAAGAGAGGAGCACTGCCCCTAAGCGTGATTGGAAGAAGAAGGGAGTACTAAAGCGCTATAGATACAACCAGCCAGGTCACTTCAAGAAGGACTGCAATATCAAGATGCAGTCAGGGCGCACTGTAGATAAAGAGGGAGCTGGTTCCAGTGCTGAGGAAGCCAGATAGGGAGGTGCATTCTTGTCGAGCACGCGTGTCCGGGATTTGTCCACCATCGAATACCAAGATGACTGGATAGTGGACTCAAGGTGCGGTCATCACCTCACCGGGGATGAGTCAAAGTTCTCCTCTCTGCGAATGTTTTTAGGTAACGAAGTTATCATAACTGATGATGATACAGTTCATGAAGTTGAGAAAGAAGGTGTCGTTTCTTTAGGTAGTGATAAGAGTCCACTCACCTTAAGGAGTGTTTATCACGTACCGGGTATGAAGAAGAACCTCTTCTCAGTGACCAACGCGGTGGACGCGGGCTATCACATTTTGTTCGGCCCGACAAAAGTGAAGTTTCTCCACAACATGTCAGCAGTGAAGGCTGACGTTGCTCATGTAGGGAGAAGGGTTAAGGACTTGTTTGTGTTATCAACAAGCCCCTATGTTGATCAGATGAGGGCCAACGATAGCGCTGTTATCTGGCACGAGAGTCTGTGGCACGTCAGGATGGACAAGTTGAAAGTTATGGCGGTAAGAAGCCTTGTGAAAGCCTTGCCTAGGTTGTCATATTTCGGCGACAGTCATGTATGTGCGGGGTGTCGATATGGAAAAGCTCATCGCCTCCTATTTGAAAAGTTACAGACTAAGTGTAAAGCACCATTAGAGTGCATCCATGGTTATCTGATGAGACCGATCGTCACCGCCAGTCTTGGAGGCAGCAGATACATGCTGGTGTTGATTGATGACTATATGAGGTACACTTGGGTATACTCCATGAAGGAGAAGTCTGACACATTCCGTTGTTTGTGGAGTTCAAATAGCTAGTGGAGGACCAGCTTGACATCCAATTAAGAAGTTGGGAATGGACAACAGATGTTAGTTCATTTCAAATGAGTTCTCTAACTTCTACAGAAAGCACGACATTCAGAGAGAGATCACTTGTGCTCGTACTCCACAACAAAATAGAGTAGTAGAGCGGAAGATCTATCATCCGACGGAGACCTACAAGTGTTGGCTTCATTACAAAGGAATTCCTAGATCCTTCTGGGCGGAAGGATGACTTGCGTAACCTATGTCATCAGTAAGATGCATCTGAGTCCAATCAACATGAAGTCTCCTCATGTGATGATGTTTAAGGAGAAGCCCAGCGTGTAGCACCTTTGGGTGTTTGGGTCTGCCTGCTACGTACACATCCCAGATGCTCTCAGGACAAAGCTGGATGCGAAGACGAGGAAGCTTGTCTACGTGGGCTATGACGAGCAAAAGAAGGGATGAAAGTGTATGGATCCAGTGACGAAGAAGTTCATCATCTCCAAGGACGTGGTCTTCGATAAATCGACATCATATGGAGGTAGCTCGTCTATGGAGCTACATGAAAGCAGGTCGGATGGCGTGTAGGAGGAGGCTGCTAAGGATCTTTTAGTGGAGCTGCCTGTGTCACGAGGAGCTCCAGGTGTTTCTATCTCCGGGGCGGAGGCTTCTGGTTCATGAAGTAGGGGGAGTGATGTTCCAAGTTTTCCCAGGAACAGAGCTGGATCAAAAGAAGCAGTGGAGGTGGTCAGCAAGGGTCAGACTCTTTGGAGATTGAAGAGGACCATCAAACCACCAGCTCGTTACAGCGAAGGAAACATGGTGAACTTCGTCTCTTATTTTTTCGCAGGCCCTCTGGAGGAGCGAGAGCCTTCTAGCTTTGAAGACGCCACTGGAGTCAAGGAATGAGATAACGTCATGGATGAGAAGATGTCTGCCCTCAGGAAAAATAAGACTTGAGACCTTGTTCCCATGGTCAATGACGTTACTCCTGTGACGTGCAAGTGAATGTATAAGTTGAAGAAGAAGTCGGCTGAGAGCATCGAGCGGTACAAGACTCGCCTTATAGCTAGAGGATTCTTTCAACAGTACGGAGAAGACTACAAAGAGACGTTTAGTCCTGTTGCAAAGATGACTTCAGTACGAGTGGTGATGATCTTGACAGCTTGCTAAGGTTGGAAGATGTGCCAGCTGGACGTAAAGAATATTTTTCTTTACGGGGAAATTGATAAAGACATATTCATTGTTCAGCCACCGGGATACGTGTCTGAAGATCATACAGGATACCTCTGCAAGCTCCGGAAGGCCCTTTATGGTTTGAAGCAGACTCCGTCACAATTTTTTTATAAGTTGTGTCTGCAAGCCAGGTGGTCTGGTCGTTCTTACGACCAAGAATGGTGACCACACTTAGTTGTGGATAGCCTTCTTTAAATGGCGAGCTGATTCTTGTATCCACACTTATGCGGATACGTGATGTTAGCTGCAAGTCTGACGAGTGGTTATCCTATTTCTACGAGTTGTGACGACAGTCCTCCTCAAACCTATAAATAGGAGTCTTCGACTCGTCATACAGAAGTGGACAACGAGAACTTGCTCGCGCTTGTACTTTGCAGTTACGGTTTTCTAGCCGCTGCGATTAAGGAAGTTGGCTCTGTTCAGGTTGTGCGGCTAACATCAGGTGGCTTGACAACTAATGGAAGCTTGATGTGGAACAGTTCGAGGATGGCAGTCAGCGGATGGTAGCAGGTCGCGGTTTCTGCGACTTGATCTCTTCCTCCGAGTTGCGGATAAGCAGAGCAGTTCGATCGGTCTATCATCGGGTTATGTTCAAGTTCCTTCAGGATTTCAATAACAAGCAATCCGCGCGACTAGTCGCGGGTAGATTGTTTTAGCGGTCTCGGCGGACTCGGCTTGTGGACTGACGACTAGTACGGTTACAACTTGTTGTCCGCGCGGTTAACTTCTTGTTGCAGTTTTCTGTTTCCCTTGATTACATTGTTAATCTTGTCTTGCAATGTATATCTCGCTCTGTAAAGAAGTTAATTTCAATTAGATACTCTTGTATTGCTGTTGCTACTGATTTCTATTTGTCTTTGGTTGTGATTGAGTGTTCCTGCGATCTCTTGTGACTTCCCCTTTCAAATTTTTTAACAAGTTTGTAAACAATTTGTAAGCTCTCCAAAACCGACGAGAGGAAATGGGGGATTGATCGACCTCGAGGAAACGAGGATCAATCAGCCTGGGGAAACAAGGATCATATGACCTGGATGAAACGGGGGATCGATCGGCTTTGACTACCAACATTGGCGAGAGGGGAGCTTAGACGGGAACTAGCGGCTCGGACGAGAATTAGCTTCACGAGTGGAAGCTTAGACGGGGCTAGGGTTTCTCCTTGTCGCCATGAGCGAAGACAGGTCGCGATTCACAAGAAACAACACAGGTTGCTTTTGGTTTGCACCTATGAAGATTAGGAATTTTCTTATTTTTTATTTATTATTATTTATTTAATAAATTGGGCTGCACATAACCTGATTTGATTTGCACATCATTGGCCTTGTTTTCTACTCTAAATTCCAAGTTAGCTTTATTCTTGCTTCAAAAAAATTAGCTTTTCTTCAATGATTTTATTCGCCTGAAAAATATGGCCACGTGCCTGGAGCTAGCCAATTGGTGAGGTTCCTTGTTCCGCTGCGACATTTATTCAGAACCCATCTTCTTCAGTTCGTCGCAGCCACTGCTTTCTCCCCCCTATACATAGGCAAGGTTGTCGGACGGAGGGCATCCCTGCTGTGTATTCCCCCTCCTCATTCTCCTCCGCGCCTTCTTCCCCCTCCTCATCCTTCTTCTTGCGACGGCGGTTCGCGGTGGCTGGAGAGGAGCACGGGGCAATGGAGACGGCGGTGGTGATCGGGGAGGATAAGCGTCGGAACGATGAGAAGCTTATCGTGTTGGATGACACCGCGCATCAGATTAGTACCGGTATTGATATTTCTCTTTTTTTGGTACTTCGTATTTTTTTCTTATCCATGTTTTGTATGCTTCATTGAAAAATCTGCCCTAAATTTTGTATTATTTTATCTCTTTGCGAGCTTTTCTTGTTCTTTCGGATACTTTGAGATGTGATTTTATTTCAGTTTGGTTGCTTGATGGGTGTTGCGGGTTGCTCTGTTTTCCTCCAGTGGAGAGAATCAGACGGTCTTAGCTCGAGCCAAGCACGCAAACAGTCAAAATAGAATCAATAGTAATGACAAGACGATTTAGCGTGTAAAATCCGGAAAGAGTGAAAAATCACTTGGTGGGATATGTACCGGGCCGAAATCCTCTAGTTCCTTTGGTGTTACTAGGGTTGAGATCCTCGGAAGGCGACAGACTAACTCTCCCTTAACAAGCTTTGAATTCGAAGAAAGGAGAAAAAATGCTAAGTACATGGAGCCGGAGCGTCTATGAGAACGTTCTCCTATCCTTCTCATGTGCTTGCTGAAGTGTTCCCGCGAGTGTTGAGAGCAAACAGACTTCAGAGCGAACAAAGGAAATTCTGAGCAGTTCGGTTGGGCTGCTTGAGCTTTTCGGTCGAAATCCGAACGGTTTGACTAGGAAATCTTTAGGAGGGAACCCCCCCATCAATGAGTATTTGTGTAAGTAGACATCGGTAATTTCTTTCCCCTTCCAATGTTTTAGGGTACAGTAGCCGATATTGTATCGCGTGTAACCGTTGGCTCTACTGTAACCCCGGGTGATGGTGTTTGTGTGGTGTGTAATCTTGTAGGTAACCACTCGGCGATCGTCAGTCCCTCCAGACAGGCAACTACTCGGCGTCCGCGATCACCTATGTTAAGCTCCAAACCACACAAAAATTAAGAAAACTTCTCAACACACACCACAAAACTCATTTCACAATCAAACACCAATTCAATCACGAAATTGCATTAAATTCAACGATTCAGAAATACAAGGACAAACATTTGCAGTCAGAGTTGCCCTAAGAGACAAGCTCTGAACGGAGAAGTCCCGCATCTCACAAGACTTAACAACAAAACATCATAATTCCTTCTCCCCAAGAAACTGTTATTTAAAGCAACAACCGAACCGAGATATTACCAAACCTCCCTTACATTTGAATCAAAATAAACGAAAACAAACCGCCAGCTGAGTTCTCACCTTTCACTGAACCCGGTTCAGCAATGCCTTCCTGCAGTTATGCAACAATACCCCTACCTTCACCATTTCCTTGTCTTCACGGAAGAAAGTATGGATAACGTTGTTTGAGGCTCAATAAGTCTTCCCAATTAGCGTCTTTCTCGTCACCGTCATCCCACTGAACAGGAAATTGAGTTACCACCTTTCTATTCGAGTCACAACACTCGAATCTTTTCGACTATCCTCGAAATCACCTTCAGTCGAGTCGGTCCAATCAGTACCCGAATCGGGTCGGCTCGAAATCGAATCAAATTCAAATTGGCCGTGTTTGCTCAAAATTAAATTAGACAATCTATAAATTTAGCAATGAAACATTTAAACCCTTCATTCTTTTTATTTAGGTTTAGTTATTTTTAATCTTAAAATAAGTAATTAATAAATACTAATTTTTTTAATTAATTCGAGTGCGGCGGATCTCCTTTATCTTCATGCTACTGAGAAATGTGATAGGTGGAATGAATTTGAGCCTCCGCCGGCAATCGGACTTTGTATGCCACCATCACAATTTGTTCCAGGACTTCAAATGGATCAAAAAATCGAGGCGACAGTTTCCGGACGCCATGTTGACACATGCTTGTTTGTCTGTATGGCTGAATCTTCACATATGCCCAGGATCGATCTCCAATTCACGCTCCGGCTTATGCTTATCAGCCATGACCTTCATCCAGTTATGCGCTTGTGCCAAGTTAAGCTTCATTTGTGCAATCAGTTGCTCTCGTGTCACCAAAGGGCAAAGACCTGTCCATTGCTTCCAGGTTGTTGAATTCCTCCACATAGGGGACATCATAATTCATGAAAGACACTGTAAGAAGGAAAGAAAGTGAAGGAGATGTTCATAGAATTTGTAATATGACTAACAGATAAGAGTTTGCGAGAAAAAGAAGGGATGTGAGAGTAGAAGCCAAGGTAAGAGTAGAGCAATTGATGGATCCCTTTCCAGCAATAGAGGAAATAATTCCATTAGCAATGCTTACATTGTCTCTGCCATCCAATGATCAATAAGAAATAAAACCTAACGACGACCCAGTCATATGGTTAGTGGCTTCCGAGTCAATGATCTGATGTGCGATAGTCGATACAGCAGCAGAGTGAGCACTTGGACTACCTGAATGGGCAAATGACGAAGATGGTCTGGGAGTAGGCTCAGAGGATAACCCCTGCATCATTCGGCGGAGGGTCATCATCTCATCAGTAGAAAAGAACCCAGGGAGAGACAAGGGCTCAGAGATTTGGCCTCCAGATGTACTATCATCAATGAATTCGGTCAGGTGAGCGGAGCAAGGAGGGATACAATCGGAGTTTCTATAACCACGCCCATCACGGCTTCCACAAGGTACCATTCCACCTCTCGGTGGAGGGAGCCCACGCAATTTGAAGCAAGTGTCACGAGTATGCCCACTCCGACCACAGTAGTCGCACATCAGGTGGTCTTTGTTCGTGGGCCTGGGATTAAAGTCCTGAGGATTGGTGCCTTCAAAATGAGAAGAAGCAAGTGCAGAACCACTGGAGAGAACCTTTGAACTTCAAGACTGACGACGGTCATATTCCTGCTGGACAATCCTATAGGTCTCTGACAACGAAGGGACTGGAGTACGACTAAGGATCTGAACAATAATCTGATCAAATTCCCGTTCCTGTTCCAATTTTCGCGAGCACAAACAAAGATTGCATCAGCGGAGCAGACAAGGTCGAGGGAGGTAAAAAAAGTCGTGGCCAAAAAGCCCGGTCGGGCCAAGCAAGCCTGGCCCAGTCGGGTTCGGGCTTTTTGCAAACCGGGCTCGGCCCGAGCCCAGTTTGAACCGGGTCGGGCCGGGCTCAGGATCCCTCTCAAAGGGGGAGCCTGGTTAGGCCCTTCAGGCCGGGCTGGGCCTGAATTCAAAGGCGAGATTAAAATCCCGCCTAATCATAGGAGGGATTAAAATCCCGCCTGCAGGATTAAAGTGCCACCTAGCGAAATCCCGCCAGGCGGGATTTCTGCTTAGCCCGGTGCCGGGCTCAGGCTAGCCCATCCCGGCTCCGAGCCGTGCAATCGGCAAAAATGGGGGCCCGGTAAGGGCCCCAAGCCCGGGCCGGGCCTAGCCGGGCTTTTGTCGAGCCGGGCCCGGGCTATTTGCCCACGACTAGGGTAAAATGGTCATACTCCTGATGTAATTCAGTGTACTCCAAATAATAGGCAGACGGTTGGCGATCACCCTACCGAAGGAGAAATATCTTCCTTCATAGCTGAAATATCCGAGTGGTGTTTCCTTTCTGGGAATATATAGATTTGACACGACTCCAAATGTCTGCAGCTGTATTCAAGAATAAGTAATTTCATGTAATATTCTCTTGCATGGAATTAGTCAACCATGACATAACCAAAGACTTCTCTGATTGTCATTGTCCCCAAGTGGACGCAGCCTTCTCCGGCTCCTTAATAGTACTATTCACATAGCCAAACAATCGATGACTCTTAAGGGCCAAGACAATAGATCGAGAGCAGGATAGGTAATTTATTGTATCAAGACAGATCAAGATAATTTGAGACGTCATATGATCGTGCCCAACCCGGATAGATCCAGCTGATTGTGAGCTATCACGAGAATCAACGACATTAGATATTATGAGATCAGAGAACAAATAAACACCGAAGAATTTCGGATTAGGTCAAAAATAGCCACTTGAAGATCGCCAAAAAGTTGTTGTCAGAAAAATTATCGGACACACCGCCCAGGATCCTAGACCATTAACTCCTTGAGGTTCGAGGTCAAATGAGGCCTAAAGAAGAAGATAGAAGCCGTTTTCTGTGAGAAAGCATATGGAGGGGAAGAACACTAAATTGTTGATATAGAAAGATCTAGTGGAGCGATCAACTGATCCTCCTAGTATGCGTTAGAGGATGAAAATGCAAAACCATTTTTGGAAAAAATTCGGCCGATTAGAAAGTTTCTGGAGGAGGCATTGAGCCTTACCGATCGTCCCGTGCTTGGATCGGCACGCTACAGGGAACTCAGAGGCTGGCGGTGGAGAGGAGAGTGGAGAAAGAAGAGGGAAGGAGAAGGATCTGCGGTGGAGAGGAGAGAGGAGAGGGAAGAGGTTGACGCAAGATGGGGATCGAGCGGCGGGCAAGAGACGGGAGAACGGCTAGGGCGAGTGGTGCTTAGATATCATGTTAAACTTAAAAATTCCGTATATCTTGAATAATATAAGTCTTGCTTAAAGTAGAGGGAAATGCAAGAGAATACAATGAGACCAAAAGTACAACAGCTAATTAATTCTAACATATTATATGTTCCTTCTATGACCAATATGAAGAAACAAAGGAATTTCATTCTCTCTGAGTCCAATTCATTAAGCTCGGTTGGACAATTTGGACTTTACGGGGAGACAATACGCGCCACTGGCCGTTTACATCCTCTCCGGCCATATTCGTCAAAATATGTACAGGGGAAATGCCATCCTTCAATGCAAACTCCATGATCTACATAATACAATCCAAACAATTGTTACAAGAGGACAAACATTAGTTATTTGCAAAATTCTCATTACTTCCATCCTCAACTGTATAAAATGGGTGATTTTATGTCCTTAGAGATCAATTCGGATTGAATATGAATAAAGATAGGGTGTAATGATGACAAAGGATCCAAATAGACGACCCTATTATGGCGGGATAAAGGCTTAAGTGTTGTTGTTATAGAGATCAAATTGGATTGAAGAAAAGCCCAAACTACAACACAAAGAAGGTTCACAGATCAGAGCTTGGGAGATCAGAATTTTGTGTGATAGTCTTTGATTTTAATTGGAATCCTTCCAACGGACCTGTGATTAGTGTTAGAGATTAATTTTCCATTGCAACCGAAATTTTGGCAATAAACCTCTGAGGCAGTAGTTATTGTTAGAAGATATAAGGGAAAACGATGTAAAGATCCATTTATAGGCTCATTTCTTCTTTCTTCTTTAGTGCCCACATCTATTGTATAAGATTCTTTATCCATGTCTTCTCATATATATTTGTACTCTCTCTTGGATTTGAGACATGAAGAAGTATATACAAAGTTTGCCCATTGTTTTCTACATGATATCAGAGGCACCTATCCGAATTTGTGGTTAGCCTTCTCTTTACCGCCTGTGCTCGGTTCACCCGCCGGTCTCTTCCCGCCTTACCGCACCCTTGTGCGATTTGTTTCCCGGCTTGTTCCTTTTTTAACTGCACTCGTTTGTGCGGTCTCCTCTCCTCTAACTGCTTCTGTGTCTCCCACTCCCACTTCTCTCGTGGCTTCCAGTTCCTCCCCTTCTTGGCTCTCTTATAGACATTCTTTTGTTCGCCGATATTGCTGACTAGACCTCTGCTAGTCGCGCTCTTCCCGCGCTCTCTCCTCTGTTTCTCGCGGTTTGCTCGCCTTGCCGCTATTTTCTTCTCGCCGACCCCTTTCTTGCTAGTCGCCACGGTCTCATCGTGTGTCGCTTTGCCGACTTCTCTTATCGCCGCAGGATCTCGATTCCTCTTTCTCCTCGCTGCGGATTGTTTACCGCGCGGTCTGTTCTTGCCGGGTTGGTGGCCTACCCCCTGCTCCCTCTTATCGAACGACTTATTCTTTTCGTTTGGTCGCCTCGGTCTGCCGTCGTGGATCGCGGACTACATCTCTCCTTTGCGGCCTCGTTCTCTGCCTGCGGCCTCGCCAGTTTTCGCTTCTAATCGCTGCTTTCCGTGCGATCTCTTCTGATCGCTGCCTCGCGCGCGACCACCTCTAGTCGCTGCTTCCTGCGACCTCTTCTTGTCGTTGTTGCCCGCGCGGCTCCTTCTACTCATTGCTCTTGGTGCTTCTTCAATAGTTGTCGCGTGACCTGTTCGGCTTGCCGCGTGCTTCCTTGCCGCTCGAGTTCTTTACCTAGTTGCGGTTCAGTCAGATGGCTTCCGACTTCACAACATCTTCTGATTCGTCTACTCTTCCAGGCTATCCTCGTGCTGCTCCTCTCAAACTCCGTGATGAACTACGCATTACCACCATTTCTCTTCGTGGAAAACAAAATTTTATGGAATGGGTACACTCAGTTCGGCGTGTGCTACAAACTAAAGGTCTCCTTCATCACCTCACCAGGCCTCCTCCCACTGAACCCACTGATGAGTGGATCTGTGACGGTGGACGCGTCCAATCTTGGCTTCTCAATTCTCTGGACACCAAGCCCTATCGTATGACCATGTATCACGATATGGCTCACGCTATGTGGACAGATCTTCATTCTCTCTACTCTGAGAAGGACAGTTTTCAACACTTGTTTGATGTTCTTAGTTTCTTACTGATCTTCAGTCCCCCGACGTTGGTGTTACTGGAGACATAACTTCTTTTGTTGTGCAGGCTAAAACTCTTATTGAGGCTTGGATCCAGCATCAGCCCCCCACCACAAACTTGGTTACTCAACGACAACAGTAGGAGGTAGTGGGGATTACTATGATGATGACACACGTTCTCTCACATCTTCATAGTGTCCGCGCTCATATTCTATCATCCGTTGTTACTCTATCCCTCTCGGATGGGTGTTCAATGCTTCTGAAAGTCACTCTTCCGGATGCTCCGTCTCTTTCTCCAGCTCTTCTTCAACAGCTCGTGGCTCCTCTCGCTCCTTCTGCTCGTGGTCCACCGGCTCGTGGTGGTCGCTAGTCTCAGAGAGGCGATTGTGGTGGTCGAACTCTCTTTAAGTGCTCTTACTGCGGTAGGGATGGTCATCTGGAGGCAACTTGCTACCGCAAGCATGGCCTGCCCCCTCACCTTACTGCAATGGTCGCTCCCACACCTCCCTCCGCCACCAGTGATGATATTGATGCTTTACGTGCTCAACTCCATCAGCTTCAAGGGGTGGTTAATCGCTCCTCTGGCTCTGTGGCCTCGATCTCAAATGAAGGTATATCTTGCCTCACACACAGCTCTCACTGGATTGTGAACTCTGGTGCTATGCATCATCTCTCTCCGTAGATGCCGCCTCAATACTTAGATATTGCTTATCCCATGCACATCACTGTGGCTAATGATGACACGATCTCGGTTTCTGACACTGCTCATCTGTCTCTTACTCCTTCCTTATCCTTATCCTCGGTTCTTCATGTTCCGGACTCTCCGTTTAATCTTCTCTCTGTTTGTCGTCTTACACAAGATCTTGATTGTTGTGTAACTTTATCACGCTCTTCATTTGTTGTGCAGGATCGACTAACACAGAATATACTTGGTAGAGGACGACTGTCTAACGGGCTGTACCTTCTCGATGTTCCTCATGCTGCTCTCACCACTGTCTCCACCACTGATTGACATCGTCGTCTTGGGCATGCTCCTCTTCCAATTCTCAAGAAAGCTCTTCCCATTGTTTCTCTTCAAGAGTTTTTTTGTGAATCTTGTATTTTCGGCAAACACCAGCGTGTATCTTTTTCTTCTTCTTGTACTCAGAGCGATGGTCATTTATTCTTAGTACATTCTGATATCTGGGGACCCTATAAGGTCCCCAGTGTTTTTTGTATTGCTACTTTGTTACCTTTATAGATGATTACTCGCGGGTTACCTGGTTGTATTTAATTCGTGATCGTACCGAACTCACCTCCACGTTCCGTACGTTTCTTATGAAAACTCGCACTCAGTTTTCTACATGTGTAAAAGCTCTCCGTACAGATAATGCTCGTGAGTATACTGGTCGCACCTTCTCCAATCTGTGCGCCGAGTTTGGTATTATACATCAGACTTCGTGTGCCTATACCCCTCAACAGAATGACGTAGCAGGAACGAAAAAATTGCCACCTCCTTGATGTGGCTAGATCTCTCATGATCCAAATGCAGGTTCCTCCTCTCTATTGGAATTTTGCGGTTTTTACTGCTTGCCACCTCATCAATCGCTTGTCTTTGTCTGTCCTCCACTTTGTGGCTCCCATTACTTTCCTTTACCCATCCACGACTCTCTTGTCTCTCACACCTCGTGTGTTTGGATGTACCTGTTATGTCCACCACCTTGGTCCTTTCGAATGACAAGTTAGGCGCTCGTGCTACCAAAACTATGTTTGTTGGATATTCCCGCACTCAGAAGGGGTATGTCTGCTTTTATCCTACCACTGGTAAGGTGGTTGTATCTGCTGATGTCTACTTTCATGAAGACCAACCATATCACACCAGTCCTTCTGATCCCCTTCTTCCTCCTCCGCTACCTCGGCCCACAGTTCCAGTTATGTCACCGCTTTCACCCCTTCTACCTGCTCCTCTGCTTTCAATTCCTACACCACCACCCGTCCTCTCCAAACCTCATATTGTTCAGGTGTACACTCGTCGTCCTCCACGTATAGATGCCCTGCAGCAGCTTCCCTCTACCGGTGTGATCTCGCGGCCTGTTGTTTCGGAATCCCCCTCGACGGCTCATCCCTTGACCAATTATGTCTCTCTACATCGACTCTCTCCACCTCTTCTTACCTTTGCTCTCTCTCTCTCCTCTATCTCTATACCTAACTCTGTGCAGGAAGCTCTCCAACATTCGGGGTGACGTGCCGCCATGAATGATGAAATGACTGCTCTGTGGGGTAATCACACTTAGGATCTCGTTTCTCTTCCTCCTGGCCACAGTTGTGTTAGCTGCAAGTGAATCTTTACAATCAAACATGCCGTGGATGAGACAGTTGATCGCTTAAAGGCTCGGCTTGTGGCACAGGGTTTTACTCAACAGTACGACCTTGATTATGATGAAACGTTCTCCCTGGTTCCAAAATTAAATTCGGTTCAGGTCTTGCTCTCCTTACCTGTTCATCGACAGTGGACCCTCCATCAGTTGGATGTCAAGAATGCTTTTTTGAATGTTGATCTTCTTGAAATTGTGTACATGCATCAACCGCCCGGGTTTGAGACCACGGGGGAGTCTCGTGTATGTTTGCCTCGCAAATTTATTTATGGTCTCAAACAGTCTCCACGGGCGTGATTTGAGAAATTCAGGAAGGCCGTTCGTGAGGTTGGCTTCAAATAGAGCTCGGTAGATTTCTCTCTCCTCACTTGTCACTAATCAACTGGAACTATAATACTTCTGGTTTATGTGGACGATATTTTGATCACTGGTGATGACTCCGCTGAGATGTAATATGTTAAGCAACATTTAAATTCTATCTTTCAAATCAAAGATCTGAGAAATTTTCGGTATTTTCTTGGACTAGAGGTAGCACAGCGACCTGATGACCTTGTCTTATCCCAGCTTAAGTATTGCATTGACCTTCTGCAATATGCTGGTCTCTCAGGTTGTTAACCTGCGGAGATCCCGATGGAAGTCAACCAGAAGTTGTGTGCTCATGGATCTGAGTCTGATTCTCTACTTCCAAATCCGGAATACTATCGTCATTTTGTGGGAAAACTGATATACCTAACAGTTACGAGACCAGATATATCATTTGCGGTTGGTGTGGTCAGCCGATTTATGCATACTCCACGGGTTTCTCACCTTCAGGCAGTGGAACGTATTCTCAGGTATCTGAAGACTGCCCCTGGACAAGGACTTGTGTATAAGACATCTTCCTCCCTTTCTATTATTGCATACTCTGATGCGGATTATGCGGGCTCGTTGGATGATCGACGATCTACTACTGGTTTTTGTACATACTTTGGAGGAAATCTTATCACATAGCGGAGTAAGAAGCAGTCGGTGGTTGCTCGCTCGTCTGCTGAGGCTGAGTACCGTGCGATGACGGCTGTTGTATCCGAACTAACCTGTCTTGAAAGTCTTCTAGTGGATTTGAGAGTTAAATTGTTCTAACCTTCAACATTGCTTTGTGACAGTCAAGCTGCAATCCATATTGCAAAGAATCTTGTGTTACATGAGCGGACTAAACATATTGAGGTTGTTTGTCATTTCGTTCGAGAAAAGGTTCAATCAATTGTGCTAAAGCTTGAACATGTTCCTGCTTCTGGGCTAGTTGCTGACATCCTTACCAAGGCATTACCTCTCAAATTGTATTATCAGTTCTTGTCCAAGCTTGGTGCCTACGACTTACACGCTCCAGCTTGCGGGGGAGTGTTAGAAGATATAAGGGAAAACGATGTAAAGGCCTATTTATAGGCCCATTTCTTCTTTCTTCTTTAGTCCCCACATCTATTGTATAGGATTCTTTATCCCTCTCTCCTCCTATATATTTGTACTCTCTCTTGTATTTGAGACATGAAAAAGTATATACAAAGTTTGCCCATTGTTTTCTATAGTTATTTATTTTTTAGTAGTCAGAGCCGAAGATTCAACAAGAAAGATATTTTTTTCAGTCCGGGAAGATACATATCACCAAAGAAAATTTCGATCTAATAACCCTAGAAATATGTAAAATTATAAACGGACAGGTGCTTAGCACCCCCTTCATTTTTTATAGCGTCTTGTTTAGTCATGAAAGTATTGCTATCAAATCAATGGACATTGAAATCAATGCAACTGTGGATCATATCATGTGGTTTCTTTCATTCCATTTTTTCACATAAAATTTTGTTGTCGACTATGTGACCGAGCTAAGGCGATGATGATGTCATTGAATCAACTTTTTTTTTGTTTTAACTTGAGTCTACCATATACATTTCCTGGTGCTAGTTTCAAAATACTGTCAAAATGGAATTGACCTTTTAAGTTAGCATTATGATCTTCATTTAGATTTTGTTCGCTCGTTCTTATTCTTTGTGGCTAACTTCTAATTTTGTTTCTGAACTGAGTGGTCCAGATCCATGGTATCAGGCTGGATTCGTTCTCACAACAGGAATCAATAGTTCTTATGTTTTAGGATATTCAGGATCAATTATGGTTCCTTTGGGTTGGATAGGTGGTGTAGTTGGTTTACTTCTAGCAGCAGCCATGTCCTTATATGCCAATATTCTTGTTGCTCGTCTTCATGAAGTTGGAGGTAGAAGGAAAATCAGATACAGAGATCTTGCTGGCTACATTTATGGTAAAAATCCTGCCATACCTCAAGATCTTAAATCTGATTATTTAACATGAATAAAGGAATTATATTCCATAATTTTCATATACCCATCATTTAAATATTTCAGTTTTTTATTCAATTTTGAATATTCTTTCTTTTCAGTGTCTATATGCTCCAACGGTCTTTTGATGTTTTGTTTCAAAATTGCAGGGAAGAAAATGTATCGCCTTACATGGGCCCTCCAGTATGTGAACCTGTTTATGATCAACACGGGTTATATCATTTTGGCAGGGCAAGCACTCAAGGTTAGTTGAGAGTGATTGCCATAATTTGCATCCATTTTAACAATAATTATTGTAAGGACAAATTATGGTAGGAATTGAAGTAGAAAAATTTGTAGTTAAGTGATTTAATTGGTTTTCCCGCACTCTTGTAAAAGTGATTCATTGCTACGAGACGCTAGACATATGAAGTCTCCTAGAAAACAATGAAGACTTAATGGGGGTGTTATGGACCCCACACCGTTGGTTATCTAGTGTTAGGAATTTTATTATATCGAGTCGTTTTGTATTCGGTCTTTATTGTAGTAGTCGAGTCGTATTGAGTCACATGCGTATTTTAGGTATTTTAATATTTTCATGTCTTTTATATTTTTATGCAGCTTGTTGTAATTACGGGATTCCCCCCGGGGGCTTGATATATATATGTTCTTAGTCCTTGTATGAAAGTAAACAATGAAATATGAAATTTACTTTATCTTTCTAAATTCCTCTCTGATGGGGAGCCATCAGATCGTGCACCTGGAGGGATTCGCCGCAGGGTGAGACCCACGTTCATTTATTCGCGCAGGAAGGATTGATCGGATCGCCGATCTGACTCCGCGGTTGCGTTCGGCCAGGATTAGTTTATATTTTTGGTTTATTATTTATGTATTTTAGTGGCCGACCCCACCGACCAATCATAGCCGTTGATGGGGAAGCCCTAGCTTTGTTTTCTTATAAATAGGAGTGTTAGGGGGCTGAATGAAGGCATTACAGAATTTTGGAGAGCTTTCTTCCCGGATTCCAGCGATCACCTCTCGGTGCCGACGCCGTGGAACCATAGGTGACGACTCCTAGACGCTGAAACTCCTCCCCAAGGTACTACTCATCCATAGCCTTCCTTTTCCCCCTCCGAAACCCTCATCCGCAACCCCGACAAACCCCAAAATCCTACCCATCATTATCTGTCCAGAAAACTGGCAGTTTTCTGTTCACTGTACTGTAGAAAAATTAAAATTACTGTTCAATCATATAGTTTACCGCAACCCTCCTCTTCCAGCACCTCCCGCCGGCCTCCCCACCCAAGTCCTCCCCCGGCCGATTCCCCCCTTCCATTTCTCTACCACCGCTGCCCCTACCAGGCCCGCAAACACCTTCCCCCTTCAGATCCGCACCCCCCAAGCCCCGCCCCTTCCGTGGACTCGCAAACCCTAGCCGCCCCTTCCCTCCTGTGGATCCACTCCCCTTTAGCCCTAATTCTTTGGATCAATTCAAATCTAGGAATTTCAGCCCCGATTCGTTATTTTCACCTTTCGTTCATCACCCCTCCACCCGGATCTGATCCCAAAATATCAGATCTAGTCTCCCCCACTCGGATCTCCTTCCTAGTGTCCGGATCGTTCCATTTCCGGCCCGATCTCCCCACTCTCCGCCGAGGGCAGCCACCACCAACATCTCCACGCCGCCGGGTCCCTCTTCGATCACCGATCTACACATCCGGATCCATAATCTTCAATGCTTCGGTTCAGCCCGCTATTTTGTGAGTTCTCTTGTGGTATTGTTTTATGTGATTTGACATCCATCATTGGTGCACTATTATATGTTGCTTTAATCCTGGTTAGTGGAGTTTTGTTTTCGATGCACTACTGACTTGTAGGGGGAATTATTCGCCTCACGCTTGGCCTTGACCCTCCGAGCGGAGGAACGCCATATAAAATTGTTAAATTGAATAATCGTTTTCACTGTTGATTATTTGTGTGGTGTTGAAAATTATCATTGCTCAATTTACGTGTCGTCACTTTTGACGGTTTCATTGCATGTAGTTTAGGACTAGCACGTCACATTTGCATTTCATCCAAGGAACCTAGGTTTTGTGCACCCCGTAGCCTACCCTACATCACTCTCTCTCTCTAAACCATCTTCTCCTCCTCTAGGGTTTTCCCTCTCATCTTCTTCTCCAAAATTCTTCTAACTTCTCCTCTACCACCATTCTAGGGCTTGCCCTTGTATCTCTGTCTCCATTGATTGGACCAACAAAGGAAGCCCATAACATCTTGGTATCAGAGCTCTCTTTCCTCGACTCGATACTGTCCACTGTCCTCTCGGTTTCATCAATCTAGGGTTTCTCCAACTCCGCTGCACATCAACACCATCAATAAAAACATCGGGTTCTGCTCCTCCATCGCCAGCAAGGCCGCAACTCCACCCCGCAAGCAATCCACCATCGACCCCGTGCCCGCGATTTTTGCACCGACGCTTTGTTTCCGTCCAACGAACCCTTCAACGCCTTCTGGCTTCTCCGCCGACACTTCAAACCAGCCCTCCGACGGTCCATTCCCTCCCCGCATCAAGGCCCTCTCCTTCCTATTGCCATTTTTGTGCCTCATTGACGACAAAGCCGTTTTTTCATCGATCCATGGGCTAAACTTCTCGAGCAGCGGACCTCACCCATCCCAGCCACTATTTTTTTCTCTGAGCACTGTACCGTCTGCATTGATTTGATTCCTAATATATTAATCTATTTCATAGATTAAATTATTAGTATTCAATTGTATTCTTTCCACATGAACATTAAAATTATTGTTGTTGATGCCATCATGTTACACTCAATGTTGTTGAAGTGGTCCACATCATTCCAAGACTTTGTCTCGCTTTGACGCCAAGCTTGATCAATTGGAGAGACCGGGCTACTTTGAAGTTCTACCCCTTTCGACGCACCCAACATACCCGCCACTTCCTCCACCAGGCTTTGCTCTGCAGGCGCCTGCTCCGTTGGTTTTCGCTCCACCGCCTCCGACCACATCACCGCCTCTTCTGCTGGCGACTACTTTGTCAGCCATGTCAGCCGCACTGTCATTATTGCCTCACACCACACCGCCTCTGCCTGTCTCCACTGCCACCACTCCACCACTTTCAACATTGTCTCCTCCACTGGCTCCTCCGGACGACTCATCGCCGCCCCTGTCGGCTCTTGCTCCGCCAGCCCTTGCCATGCCACTGTCATGGGCCACCTTGCCACCTTTTATGTCGGCACCTAATCCGTCGACCCCGGCGGATACATTCCTACCGTCGCACGTTGGCCCTTCGACCTCTGTATGGCTTCTGCACATAGCCCCTCCACTGGCCCCATCGAAGCCATTCCATATGCCGCCCATTTCACTGATGGCGACGCCGCTCCTCGCCGACGCCACCGCCACCGCTACGCGTTACCGCACATCGTTCTGGAGGGAGGTCAAGGTACCAGATGATCCAACCACCCGCATGGTGCACGAGCTTGAGGACAAGCTCAATTTGAAAGACGAGTGAAGTGTTATGGACCCCACACTGTTGGTTATCTAGTGTTAAAAGTTTTATTATATCGATTCGTTTTGTATCCAGTCTTTATTGTAGGAGTCGAGTCGTAATGAGCCACATGCGTATTTTAGGTATCTTAATATTTACATGTCTTTTATATTTTTATGCAGTTTGTTGTAATTACGGGATTCCCCCCGAGGGCTTGATATATATATGTCCTTAGTCCTTGCATGAAAGTATGCAATGAAATATGAAATTTCCTTTCTCTTTCCAAATTCATCTCTCTCTCTCTAAACCCTCTTCTCCTCCTTCAGGGTTTTCCCTCTCATCTTCTTCTCCAAACTTCTTCTTCTAACTTCTCCCCCTCTACCACCATTCTAGGGCTTGCCTTTGTATCTCCGCCTCCATCGAATGGACCAACAAAGGAAGCCCAAAACAGGGGGCCATGAAGAGATGGATTTTTTGGTTGTTTTTAGAAACCCTCTCTTCTCAAACAAAATATCTTAATATTATAGGATCACACACATAGTTTTCTTAGCACAATAGAACCTCCTTACCATCTTGCGGTTGTCTCCTATTTATGGCTAAGACCTAGCAATAATTAAGGAGGTGGTCATATTTCTTGGTAAAGAATATCTTAATTATTGATGTTGTCTCTAACTATTGTATGTTCTCGTTGCTGTTCTAGGTAGGATTTCTTGAGAGGCTTTTTTTGTTGAGGTTTGTGCCATCTTTATAGTCACTCGATAATGACTTCCATTGGACCCCAAACCTGGTTGGATTTACTTCAACCTAAGATCACCTCTTGCTTGAAGTGTGGACTTGTGGGAGTAGTAGGCTCGTGATTAGGTGTGCTAGTTGAGTTGAGTCGGCTTGTGAGCTTGATGAATATGCTCATAAAAAACTCGAATTGAGCTCGATTGAGAGCCGAGTTTGAGCTCATATGCCTTTGTTTATGAGCTCGTGAGTTGGCTCGCAAGCTTTTTGTGTATGTTTTTTTTACTTCTAATAAATATTCTATATAATATGGCTCATGGACAAAAAAGATCGTGACCAGCTCGACTTGAGTTCGCGGCCTCATGAGTCTAGCTCGAGCTCCATATATAAGTCTCAAACTTGAGCTTGAGCCTATATATGCGAGCTTGTCTAGCTCGAACTTGAGAATTTTGTCAATCTCGGCTAGATCTAGACTCGTTTGCACCCTATTTGTGACGGTCATCGTCTTATAGCACCTGTCGATTTGTGATAGTCGTTAACTTTGGTTATTGTTGGTTTGTGGTAGTCACCATATGTAGAGTAGATTATCTTGGCTTTTCTACTTCTTTTGAGGCTGGCGGAGGATGATTGGAAGCGGAGATGACGGCGATGAAAGATCCAGTGGAGCCAGAACCGCGGCGGTCTAAGCGGGGCTTTCTCAAGAGAGAGTGAGAGAGAGCTTCCAAGATCTCATAAGAAGGATTAAGAATTAGGTATTCTTCATTGATAATCAAGGAAGACCCAAGGGGGTCCCTTAAATAGAGCATACGAGGACATTTAACAATAATAATACATAATGAAGAATACATAATAAGACTCCATAATATTGAGGCGCAAAGCCCGTAATAGCTACTTGCCTACCTTCCGCGTTACAGAGTATAATTCATCTCTTTGCCTAAATATATCCTATCTATTTCTTTTATGGTTTCCATATTTTCCTGGATTTGGCAGATGCCACTTTTTGACTCTTCATACTGAGAAACAGGTTCCTCTCCGTTTGACCCAAATGAAGGGGAACTATCATGGTCTTGATCATCTCTTTCTCCTCTTGATGATGGGATAGTCATTTTGTGCTAGGCGAGTTTTTTGCCTTTCTTTCCTGTTGGTATCTTCTTCTGAACCCTTTTTCTCGCTCTACTATAAATTGTTTAAATGCAATAGTATTATGGAAGGCTCAAACAACTTTAAGTTTTTTACATTGACAACTATTTTTATGTGAAGGGATATCTCATGTTTGAATGCATGACCGATTGTTTCAAGATTTTTTGAACAACATGGTCTTCGAGTTATTTGTTGATATGAATTCATGCTTGATTATCAATTTCAACTTTGCCCTCAACTTGACGTTGGTTGCGTCAAATTTTAAATCACAATTATACTTTTTCTAGTGGAGTTTCTACCTCCTTGTGATAGATTTAACATAATTGTAGTTGAATCGTCTGGTCTATCTGAATTTGTGTTTAGTGGACGTGTGGTAAAATTTGGGATTGAAGCGCTTAATTGATTATACTAAAGATGGAACCTCACAATACTTGAAATGAATTATTAGTGGGCAGTCTGTCTCCAAGAATGCTTAGGTGGATGTGTGGACACACGAGACTAGATAGAATTAGGAATGAATATATCAGGGATAAGACAGGACTAGCACCAATTGCAGAGAAGATGCGAGAAGCTCGACTAAGATGGTTTGGACACGTGCAAAGGAAACCATTAGACGCACCTGTTAGGCGTTGTGAGAGTCTAGTCACTAGACATGTTAAACGAGGGAGGGGTAGACCAAGAAAGACTTGGAATGAAACTATAAGGAAAGACATGATGTACTTAGGCATTAGTGAGATTATGACACAAGATAGGGCACAATGGCGACAAAGGATCCATATAGCCGACCCCACTATAGTGGGATAAAGGCTTGAGTGTTGTTGTTGTAGCCTGTCTCCAAGAATTGTGACCAAGATATCAATGATTCTCCTAAGTTGTAGTTGCTTGTTTCCATGTATATTTGTTTCCATATGCTTCTTGTTTCACTATATTTTTGTTTCCATATTTATTTGTACAGCTACCATGTATCTTTTGTCTGTATAAATGAAGGTCTCCTCACAACATAAAGCAGTGAGGCATTTCCTTTACATAGATTCTCCCTTTATTTTCCTTATGGCCGAATCCAACACTCCTCTGCTTCCGCTCAATACCATGGTTCACATGGTAACTATCAAACTCACTCCCACAAATTCTCGTGGCATCGTGTTGCAGATGTAGTGAAGGATGACCTAGAGGAAGGAGCATCTTCGACGTGTCATGTATACTCTCAAAGGAGTAGGCCGGCGAAAAAGACTACATTTGCATGATATGCCGTGTCCGTCTTTTGTTATCTTTTTTACTTGTCGTATTCTCTTTATTGTTTCCGCATTTGTCGGGATGAGTTATATAACTCCCGGCTCCTTGTTTTGGGATTATCTTGCATCTTAGATTTTGAAATCAATTGGAGCCTAGGTGATGGGGATCCATCAGATGCACCTGGAGGGGTTCGCCGCAAGGCGGGACCCACGTACATGTATTCGCGCAGGAAGACTTGATCGGATCACCGATCGGGCTCCGCGGTTGCGTCCGGGACGTCGCCGCGAGTCAAAATACTATATTACTTTATATTTGTCTGTTTATTTTTGATGTATTTTAAGGGCGAACCCACCGGCCAATCATAGTCATTGATGGGGAAACCCTAATGTGTCTTTTCTTATAAATAGGAGATATGAGGACTGATCTAAGGCATTGTTGGATTTGGAGAAGAAGTATTCCCGGATTCCAGCGATCCCTCCCCGGTGCCGACGCCGTGGAATCCTAGGTGACGACTCCTCGGCCGCCAAACTCCTCCCCAAGGTACATCCTACCCCCACCATTGTTTTCCGCCCCTCCTCCATATCCAGCCACCAAATTCCCCGAAAACCCCCTCCTAACAGCCGCCGACCTGCAGTCCAGCAGTCCGACCCCTTCCCTTCTTCCCCTCCCTTGTACGCCGCCGCCCACTGGACCGGAACAGGCCGCCGGCCTGCTGTCAGCCATCCAGCCCCCGTCGCCTTCCCCCCCTCATAGCCGGCCACCTCCAAGGCCTCCATTGCCCCAGCCAGCCACTCCTCTTCCTTCCCCTCCATGGATCCACTCCCCGTCGCTCCAAAAACTTTAGATCTATCTTGATCTAGTGCTACCACCCCCGATCCATCATTGTCCCCAATATTCATCATCCCGAAGCCCGGATCCGCCGCCCAAAACACCGGATCTATCCACCTACACCCAGATCTATTCCCTAGTGACCGGATCTCTCTGTTTCCGATTCGTTTCCCCTCTTTTCCACCGTGGGCAGCCACCTCACCGTCGCCGTACCGCCGGGTTCGCTACCGATCGCCCGCCTACCCATCCGGCCCTTCAAGTTCTCCAGTGCCACGGTTCGACCCTCTATGTCGTGAGCGTTGTGGTATTGTATTCTTGGATTTGACATTATCATTTGGTGCTTTATCGTACGGTGCTGTGATTATTGTTGCGTAGAAAATTGGTTTTGTTACACTAATAATTGTAGGAGGAATTATTCGTCGCCGCTTTGCTTTGGCCCTCCGAGCGGACGAAACCATTATAAAAAATTGCTGAAATTAATTGTTTGTTCACTAATCCAATTATCTGCGTGGTGTTATTAATTTCATTGCTTAACTTAATCGTCGTCGTCACCAACGGTTGCATTGCATTTAGAGTTGCAATAGTGTGTCACCCCTACACAAGCACTTAGGGTCGTAATCTTCGAGCACCACTAGCCTACCATACATCATTTTTGGTATCAGAGCTCAAGGTTAGACCATTTGCATGCTCCGAAGTGGTAGGACATTTAAAGAAAGCATGGTAGAACCCCAAGTCACCGACGACCGCACGACGGGCTCGCATTCGGGCGTCGCTTTTGCTGAGTTTCACTGCCTTATCCTAGACCGTTTCGACGCCATAGGTGCCCAGTTCAACGATGTGCGTCATGATCTTGCCGAGGTGAATCTTCGCCTAGACCACTTAGAGAATGTCAGGGACACTCCGACACAGCGAGACGAGTCACTTGAGGACGACCCTGACACTCCTCCACGTCGGGGGCAACGTCCGAGGGATGGTCCACCTCCTGCAGACCGTCATCATCGTGATATTCCCCATCGAGCCCTGATTTCGCCGGTAAGGCGAAATCCTGATTTTGCGATAGATCATAGGCAAGTTCCGGCGCGGGATAGACTTCCACATCAGCGTGATGAGTACCGTATGCCACATCAGCCTCAGCCTGACCCCAGAGATCGCGTGCCCCCACACGGTCGTCGTGACCATCACCAAGATGAGTATTATCCCCCGGGTCAGAGAGAGCATGGCCACCCACCCGCTCGATACGACTACGCCCATGATGATTATCCCGAGGACTATCCGGACCCAGAGGGGGCCACTACCATGACATCACTCGTCGCATCCTACTCGACGCCCCTTCGTTCGATGGTCTCTTAGATCCGAAAGCCTTCATCGATTGGCTCTTGGACATGGACCACTACTTCGAGTGGTATGACATGAGTGACGAGCGTTGTGTCCGCTTTGCGAAGATGAAGTTGATCGGGCAAGCTAAGGTATTCTGGATCAGTGTTGAGAGAGCCTTAGAGCGGGATGGTTACTACCCCATCGCCAGATGGGATGAGATGAAAGAGAGACTGAAAGGGAAGTACCTCCCCACGTCATACCGAGATCAGCTATTTGAGCAGCTACAGAATTTACGACAGAGGACGCTTACCGTCGCCGAGTACATGGCTCGCTTCGATGAGCTGATCGTCAGGAGTGACATTTTAGAGGAACCTATTGCCATTGCCTCCCGTTTCAAGGCGGGCCTTCGTTCCGATATTCGGAGAGAGTTGATTCCCCACTGCTTGGAGACTGTTGATCAGATATTCCAGCTCGCCCTCGAGTACAAGCAGTACCTCCGATCATCTAGCACGAGGCAGTTCACTTCGCGGACTGATTCCTCGACTTTTAGGAAGCCCGCTCCGCTCCAGGCCACCCCAGCTGCACTCTCACGTATCCCCGCGGATGCGAAGGGCAAAGCCATAGCCACTGATGGCCAGCGATTTGTGGGCATTGTATGCTTTAGATGCTCTGGCAGAGGACACGTGGCGTCGCAGTGCCCCACGCGGAGCCTGCTAGTTGGGGAGGAGCAGTCGAGCAGAGTTTAGAGGACGAAGAGGAGGCCCCAGAGGAAGTTAAGGCCACAGTCGAGGAAGGTTGGGAGAGTGATGCCGAACGATCGTTAGAGGTGGGTGTGATTAGACGCATCCTACACACTCCACGTGTGGATGAGGATTGGCGACGCACCACCATCTTTTATATGTATTTTCCTAGTGCGGGCGGTCCCTGCAAGCTAGCTATTGATAACGGGAGTTGTGTGAACATCGTAGCACAGAAAGGGCTTGACCGTATGCAGGTGAAGGCAGAGCCTCACCCCTACCCATATCGTGTCGTCTGGGTTGACAAGACGGCGATTCAGGTCACCCAGCGTTGCTTGGTCCCGATTATTATCGCGTCCTTTCAGGACAAGGTCGGGTGCGATGTCATTCCCATGGATGTCGCTCATGTGTTGCTTGGCCGCCCATGACTATTCGATCATGATGTCATGTGCTTCGGCCGCTCGAACACGTGTGTCTTTTATGATAATGGCCGGAAGATTACGTTGACGCCCACCCAGCCCCGAGATCGACCCAAGGGTGTGGTAGAGCCATCTGTGAGCACGAGCGCCTTGCGACCACTGCATATCTTGAGGCGAGGCGAGTTTCTGCGAGATAGCGCTGAGTCAGATATCATTTATGTGGTTGCCGCTACTCAGGTTACTGAGGACACCTCTGTTGACCACCCACCCGCCGTGCGTCCTCTTTTAGGTGAGTTTGTGGACATCATGCCGGATGAGCTCCTCGATGAGCTGCCTCCCCCACGGGACATTCAACATGCCATTGATTTAGTCCCGGGAGCCTCCCTCCCGAACCTGCCCCATTACCGTATGCACCCGGATGAGCACGCTGAGCTCAAACGGCAGGTTGACGAGCTTCTCTGGAAGCAGTTCATTCGTGAGAGTATGAGTCCTTGTGCGGTCCCCGCCCTTCTTACCCCTAAGAAGGACGGTAGTTGGCGTATGTGCATGGATAGCCGCGCCATTAATAAAATCACGGTCAAGTATCGTTTCCCCATTCCATGACTCGATGACCTTCTGGATACTATGTTCGGTGCACAGATCTTTTCCAAGATCGACCTTCGTAGTGGGTACCATCAGATGCGAGTCGTGAGGGAGACGAGTGGAAGACAACATTCAAGACCAAAGATGGTATGTACGATTGGCCAGTCATGCCATTTGGGCTATCTAACGCCCCTAACACGTTTATGCGAGTTATGACGCAGGTGTTGCGGCCATACATGGACAAGTTTCTTGTAGTATACTTCGATGACATACTAATCTATAGCCAGACTCAGACTGCTCACCTCGACCATCTGAGATTTCTCTTTGGCACCCTCCGCCGAGAGAAACTGTATGCGAACCTGAAGAGCGCGTTCCTTTCCGAGTCTGTTCACTTTCTGGTGTTTATTATATCGTTTACTGGAGTATCCGTGGATCCTGAGAATGTCAAATCCATTCGGGATTGGCCTGTGTCCGCGAATATTCACGAGGCTCGCAGCTTTCACGGACTCTCCACCTTCTATACGAGGTTTGTCCAGGGGTTCAGTACGATCATGACCCTCTTCACGAGCTGCCTCAAGAAGGGAGAGTTTCAGTGGACCCCCGCATCCACTAGGGCCTTCAAAGAAATTAAGGAGAGATTGACGACGGCTCCTGTCCTACGTTTACCAGATTTTAGCCGCGCCTTTGAGGTCGTATGCGATACGTCAGGAGTTGGTATAGGTGGCGTATTGAGTCAAGAGGGACACCCAGTTTCTTACTTTAGTGAGAAGCTGAATGAAGCTAAGCAAAAGTACTCAAACTACGATCGAGAATTTTACGCTATAGTCCAGTCTCTGCGCTACTGGAGGCACTATCTCCTTCCCCGGGAGTTCGTGTTGTACTCTTACCACCAGACCCTACGTTACCTTGACTCGCAACGTAAGCTGGGCCACTGGCATGCAAAGTGGGTCGAATATCTGCAGGATTTTCATTATGTTCTCAAGCACCGTGTTGGTGTTGAGAACAAGCCGGCTGATACGTTGAGTCGTTGTGTATCCCTGTTGCAGACGATGACTGCGAGTGTCGAGGGACTTGAGAGGTTGATGCTCGACTACCAGACGTGCCCTGATTTTGGCGAGATTTACACCACCCTATCCCGAGACCCCCCGACCCTGTTGAGGGATATTAGATCTATGAGGGATATCTGTACCGGGGTTCCCGTCTATGCATTCCTCAGACGTCTTACCGAGATTATCTGATTTGGGAGTTGCACGCGGGTGGGGCCGCGGGCCACTTCGGGCGAGACAAATCCATAGCCATTGTCGAGGACCGTCTATACTGGCCCGGTCTAAAGAAGGATATAGCTCGCGTTGTGCGCCACTGCCGCATCTGTCAGACGACAAAGGGCAATAAGCAGAACACCGGTCTTCACACACCTTTACCCGTACCACACCGCCCTTGGGAGGACATTATCATGGACTTTGTTCTCGGACTTCCCCGCACGTTACGGAAGCACGATTCCATCTTCGTGGTGGTTAATCGGTTTTCGAAGATGGCACACTTCATCGCTTGCCGCAAGATGGCAGATGCGACTCACGTTGCATCCATATTCATGCGGGACGTCTTTCGACTGCATGACCTGCCCAAGTCGATCGTGTCGGACCGCGATATGAGGTTCATGAGCTACTTGTGGAAAACCCTGTGGCACAAGACACTATCCTTAGGTTTTCCTCGACATATCACCCACAAACGGACGGACAGACCGAGGTAGTGAATCGGAGTTTAGGGAATCTGTTGCGGTGCCTTGTAGGAGAGCACATAGGCAGTTGGGACCTAGATTTTCCGATAACATAGTTCGCCTACAATAGCTCAGTCAATAGGTCCACCGGGTTGAGCCCATTTCATGTAGTGTCGGGATATGACCCTAGAAAGCCTATAGATCTTGTCCCGAGCCCTTTAGAGTCCCGCACTAGTGAGTCTGCTGAGTCATTTGCACAACATTTACATGATTTGCATGAGTCGGTCCACCGACGAATAGTACCAAGCAATGAAAATTACAAAGCCCATGCAGATAAGCGAAAGTGAGAACAAATATTTAATGTAGGCGATAAGGTAATGGTGAGAATCCGCCCTGAGAGGCTCCTTTCGGGGCCTGCTAAGAAGTTAAGCGTGAGGCGAATGGGTCCGTACTCCATTATTAGTCGTATTGGGACCAACGCCTACCGACTTGACATTCCGGCCAGTATGAGAATTCACCATGTGTTTAATGTTGAAGACCCTACTCCATACTATGAATCTCATGAGTACGTGGACCCGAGCAGTGGAGATGCCCAGCCACCCCCACCCCCATTGTCGCTACCATACCACTCTCACGCATTACCACCATCTGATGGCCATCCTAGTTCACCCACTGTTGTCGCCCACCCACCAGGGAATTTGTCCACTTTGGTTCCACCGCAGGCACCACCGATCGCGCCGGGATCCACCTTTCGTGAGATGAGAGCTGAGAGCATCACGGAGATCAGATCCCACCAGTTCGTTCCCACCTCGGATGGACCGCGTTGCCTCTACCTGGTACATTGGCAGGACCGCCCTGATGCTGACGACACGTGGATACTACCAACAGAGCTTGATCGGCTCACCCCCGGACTTCGACTTCAGTACGACCATCTCCATTCATCGGAGATGAAGGTTTTTCAGTCGGGGGGAGTTGATGAGGATCTATCAGATGCACCTGGAGGGGTTCGCCGCAAGGCGGGACCCACGTACATGTATTCGCACAGGAGGACTTGATCGGATCGCCGATCGGACTCCGCGGTTGCGTCCGGGATGTCGCCGCGAGTCAAAATACTATATTACTTTATATTTGTCAGTTTATTTTTGATGTATTTTAAGGGCGAACCCACTGACCAATCATAGCCGTTGATGGGGAAACTTTAATGTGTCTTTTCTTATAAATAGGAGGTATGAGGTCTGATCTAAGACATTGTTGGATTTGGAGAAGAAGCATTCCCGGATTCCAGCGATCCCTCCCCGGTGCCGACGTCGTGGAACCCTAGGTGACAACTCGTAGGCCGCCAAACTCGTCCCCAAAGGAACACCCTACCCCCACCATCGTTTTCCACCCCTCCTCCTCCATATCCAGCCACCAAATTCCCCGAAAACCCCCTCCCAACAGCCGCCGGCTTGCAGTCTAGCAGTCTGGCCCCTTGCCTGCTTCCCCTCCCTTGTACGCTCCCGCCCACTGGACCGGAACAGGCCGCCGGCCATCCAGCCCCCGCCGCCCTTCCCCACCTCATAGTCGGCCACCTCCAAGGCCTCCATTGCCCTAGCCAACCACTCCTCTTTCTTCCCCCCCGTGGATCCACTCCCCGCCGCTCCGAAAACCCTAGATCTATCTTGATCTAGTGCTACCACCCCCGATCCATCATTGTCCCCAATATTCATCATCCCGAAGCCCGGATCCGCCGCCCAAAACACCGGATCTATCCACCTACACCCGGATCTATTCCCTAGTGGCCGGATCTCTCCGTTTCCGGTTCGTTTCCCCTCTTTTCCACCGTGGGCAGCCACCTCACCGTCGTCGTACCGCCGGGTTTGCTACCGATCGCCCGCCTACACATCCGGCCCTTCAAGTTCTCCCGTGCCTCGGTTCGGCCCTCTACGTCGTGAGCGTTGTGGTATTGTATTCTTGGATTTGACATTATCATTTGGTCCTTTATCGTACTGTGCTGTGATTATTGTTGCGTAGAAAATTGGTTTTGTTACACTAATAATTGCAGGAGGAATTATTCGCCGCCGCTTTGCTTTGGCCCTCCGAGCGGAGGAAACCATTATAAAAAATTGCTGAAATTAATTGTTTGTTCACTAATCCAATTATCTGCGTGGTGCTATTAATTTCATTGCTTAACCTAATCGTCACCGTCACCAACGGTTGCATTGCATTTAGAGTTGCAATAGTGTGTCACCCCTATACTAGCACTTAGGGTCGTAATCTCCGAGCACCACTAGCCTACCCTACATCACTAGGGCTAGCCGAGTGGGATCTTTACCTTGGAGTTCGTTTTTCTCCTCACCCGTAACACATCGTCATTTTGTTCCCTTGCTTGAAAGTCGGGTTCTTATGGGCATTTTCGATGGGTCTCTGCCTGCGCCCATTGCTCGTGTTCGTCCTGAAAACAACTTTGTTTTAAATCCTATACAAGAAATGGCACACCCAGGATTGCATTCTACTCAAGTCTTCTGTATGCTTCTCTCACTGAGGAATGTATGGCTGTAATCGTTAATTGCAGTACCTCTCATGATGTCTACTCATACTTCTAAGACTAGAGAACTCCAACTAAAAAATGAACGCCAGACGATGCAGCACGGCTCTCGTGGTGTTGCTGAATATGCACGGCTCTCGTGGTGTTGCTGAATATGCACGCTCTTTCCGATCATTAAGTGATCACCTTAGTGTTATTGGCAAACTAGTTGATGTCACATATAAGGTACATTGGTTTCTCCATGGTCTTGGTTCTGATTTTAAAATCGTTTCAACCTCCATGTTGTCCCAGTTGGCGCTTCCATTCTTTGCCAATATGGTTCCAAAAGCTCTCAGCCATGAGCTTTTCTCTAGGTCAATTTCGAGGGACTCTTCTTCCCAGTCGGCCATGTTTGTTCAACATGGTTCTTATGGTCGTTTCAAACCCGCTGCATTCGGCCATTCTGCTAGGACCTCTAAAACTACTTGTCAATGGTGTGGCAAAGACCAGCACACTGCCAAGAAATGTCATAAACTTGACAAACTATTGAAGAAAGCTAGTACCGAAGGTTTGATTTAAGCTTTCGCTGCCACCTCACTTGATGATTCTCAAGATACTGAGTGGTGCACAGACGCGGGCGCAATCTCTCACATGACTAATGTTATTGTTGTGCTTGATTAATCTGTTCCTTGCATTGATAATCAGCAAGTCTTTGTGGGTAACGGTCAACTTGGCCTATTTCTTCTATTGGTTCTATTTCCTCTATTGTTGCTTCTTACTCCTTAAAAATGTCTGATGTTCTTGTTCCTCACATTACTAAGAATATATTGTCCATTAGTAAGTTAACTCGTGAGAACAATTGTTTAGTAACATTTTATTCTACTAGTTTTACCATCCATGATCTTGCAACAAGAACGGTAGTGAGAGTCGGGCGATGTGAGAAAGGACTTTATATTCTTTATCATGGCCATGCAAGTTTTTTTTTCAGACTTTCTCTATATAATACTCGTGCATGTTCTGCCATCTGGCATGCACAATTAGGTCACCCTTGTTTTCGCATTGTTTCATCTTTGAATAAGCATTGTATAATCACAATTTCTAATAAAGGCAATTTTAATTCCAAAACGTCTTTTGGTTGTAAACTAGGAAAATATCACCACTTGCATTTTGCAAATCTGAACCAACGTTGCTCCTTTTTATTTGAACGGATTCACTGCGATTTATGGGGGCCCTCGTCAATTCCCTCACCATCTAGTTATAGATACTATTGTGTCTTGTTAGATTATTTTTGTCGCTATAATTGGATCTTCCCTTTAAAGCATAAGTAAATTTTTTTTGACATTTTGTCCATTTTCATCAATTTGTCATTAACACCATTTTGCTTTCTTTCTTCGTATGAATGGTATTTTGCGCCGCATATCTTGTCCTTATGCATGTAAGCAAAATTGTATTATTGAGAGAAAACATCTCCACATCGTTGAAACCTGCCTTACTATGATGTTTCATTCACATGTTCCTCTTCATCTTTGGGTTAAGTCCTCCACGCATGCTATCTCATCAACCGACTCCCATCTCATGTTCTTGATGGCAAGACTCCTTGTGATATTCTATATGGTAAAATTCCTTACTTCATACATTTGGTTGTCTTTGTTCTTCATATCTATGTGATTATGTGCACAATAAATTATCACCTCTCTATCCCCAGTGTTTTTATTGGTTACTCTTCATAAGAGCTTTTGTTGCTTGGATAAGAAAACTAATGGGGTCTATGTGTGTCATCATGTTCAATTTTTTGAGAATTATTTTCCTTATGCTACCTTAAATATTCCTTCTTCAGTTGGTGTTGATTATATCACTTTTATTGATGCTTGTGATAGTTCTCTGCCTACCGACAATTGTTTACCCATAACTGTGACTCCAGCTTCTAGTTTTGCCTCCGCTCCATGCGTTCCTTGCGCTGACCCAAGTCCCATTAACATGTATCCAGGCCTGTCTAAAAAGCCCGCCGGGCCCGGGTCGGCCGCGCCCGAGCCTAATTTTAGCCGGGTTCGGGGCGGGCCCGAGCACCAGCTCCGGTAGGGGGCCTGCCAAGGCCCCCAAGTCCAGACCAGGCCGGACCCAGACGGGCCCGATTAATAAATCATGTCTGTCAGGCGGGACTAAATCCTTTAATCCCGCTAGGCGGGATTTAAATCCCGCCCAGGCTCAGGTTAGGCCCGGTGCCCAGGCTTACCCGGGCCGGGCAGTGAGCCAATATGGGGGACCTGTAAGGCCCCCAAGCCCGGCCCGGGCCTTGCTGGGTTTTTTTCGGTCCGGGCTCGGGCCTGGTCTTTCTGAACACGCTTTCATGTATCACATCACCCCAACTGAGCCTTCTTCACCTGAACTAGCCTTGGACGTCCCTCCACATGTTTCTTCTTTCGCTATCTGACCATCTACCCCTACTCACCCCATGATTACCCGTGCTCAGGATGGTATTGTTAAGCCTCACATTATATATTCGCTATGTGCTTTTACTTCTGCTCCGTGGTTTCAAGTACATCTTGCAATTAAAGAACCTCGTGGTTTTAAGTCAGCTGTCAAAAATCCAGCATGGCTCTTGACAATGGATGATGAAATTGAAGCTCTCAAGCCACCACCCATGCCCTCACCTCTCATCTCCATACCTCCGGCCAGCCACCACCCCACCTCCGCATAACCACCTTCCTCTACCTCTCCCATTTTCTCCACTTGCCTACTATCTTCTAAACATCCCAACGTGGAACCACCTCTCCTCCTAACTCCTCCAATAGAGCACCAGTTTTCCACCTCCTAGCATTCCTTCCACCTCCACACCCCCCGCCCTATCTGCAAACTCCTGCTGCAGGAATTGTCACGACTCGTCTCGACGAAAGTCGGAGTACGCTCGGGCGGTTCGTGATGCCACAGGCATGGGCGGAAAGATACCATGCCTGCTAAGGCGGATGTAGAGAATACTGAAAATAGTTTTAGAAATAGTTATTTTGTTTGAACAATTTATGGTTTATAAATATACAGAAGCGCTTAAAGTTTTAAAACAGTGAGAATTTAATACACATGCATTTCTTTGAAAAATTTAATGCTACACACAGTGCTGGAACAGAAGTGACTGCAATAAACAACAGTAATGAAAATATCATAAATAAAATGATCTGGTACATCTGAAACATCCTACGAGTTGTCCATAATACAAAAGAAAACGACTTACAATAACTAGTACATGATAAATCACACTGACAGTAAAACAAACAAATACATAGAACCTGATGTAAACAACTACAAATACATCAGAAAAACCTCCAGGCGAAGCTGTAGCTGAACGAGAAGTAACTCAAGGAGCAGGCGGCACAGTCACGAACCTTAAGGCAAATCCAAAACATAGGGAAAATGCCTCAGAACATAGGAATTAAACCATGAACACAATAATCAATTAAATTGCGAGCAAATCAAGCAAGCATAATCGAACACTGCTATATCTTGAACAAAACTAGTAAACATACCAACATCTAAGTCAAACAGACATTTCTGAGATAGCCTACCCAGGGATATAGCCTAAAATTATACATGTAATATGTTGTAAACCGTGATCGATGAAGGGTGTAGGTGCTATAGCGGGCGCACATGATTCACGATCAGATCTGCATGCAAGTCTTGTCGGAAAAGTAATCCTGTTTGTCGTGATCATGATGACAGACAGATGTCCAGTTAGACGCTACAGTTCAAAGATTTGCTTACAATTACAGATTTGTTTTCGAGTTTCATACTTAAGTGATTATTTATCATATTAATTTATGACAATATTACAAGGGTTCAGAGATTTATCAAAAATAACGTTAGTAAATATCATAGGGAGCAGATAACAAGGTTAAATTCCAAAGTTTGCATGTGAGAGGGAGTTCTCCACTTGCCTTAAGGTGACCTCGAAAACGCTAGCGACAACTAAAAGGCGAAAGCGAGGTTAAAAGCTCTAGCTAAACCTGTTCCAAGATCAAAAATGTATTTCAAATTGCATTAACAAGATTCCTACGCGTACACACGCATTTGATAAACGCGCTACACAACATGAGAGGAGTCTAGAAATTTACCTCCCTCGAGAGTGAGGGGAGAAGAGGCTACCGCGAGGGATCGGGATTTTTGGCGGCGTTTGGATGTGATAAGCCCTAATTCGGAGAGGGCTTGGAGCGATTCCACCACCTAGATCCGATGAGCGGCACCAAAAACACAAACAAAATTGATTTTAGACGGACATACGACAACTGCAAGAGGGAATCGACGCAAATACATTGACTGGAGCAAAAATTATAACAACAAAAATTAAGGCAAAAATCTGAAAACATGAGTTGAGCAGAGATCCTTACCCAAGGAAGCCGGATCTAGGCTTAAAGATCCACGTAGAGGAGTTTCGAGCGAAAACCCTAGGCGTTCCTCTTGAGACTCACCGCCCGACGGATAGGAAAAAAGAGGTGTCAGAGCAGATATTGTGGCTGCCAGCCCTGAAGAGAGGGAAAAAAAGCTAGTATCGGCCTCCAGAATTGGAGGGAAGGACGAAGCCGGCCCTAGGGTTGAAGCTTCTTGAACTTTCGGCCAGAGGAAGTGAAGAGGAGCAGGAGGAGGCGGAGAAGCAAATAGAGGCAACGACTTGAGGGGAGGAAGGCGCCGGAGGGGCCGCCGGGTCGCGGGAGCGGCGAGATCAGGCGTGGCGGGACGAGCGGCTCATAAAAAACGTCGGGAGCGGAAGGAACTTCCTGCGGCTGTGGCTTGCGGGATTTTCCCGGGGGGGGTCGGGTTATAAGAGAAGAGGGAAATGGGTTATTTTATATACATATATAATAATAATAATTATCATTATGATAAAAAAATGAGGTTGTTACATTCTCCCATACTTAGGAAGTTTCGTCCCGAAACTTTCCTGAGAATTCTCTGAAATGGGCCAAAAGCAATGAAGATTTAGGCGACATGCACTTCAACAACAGTTTGTCATATAAAGCATGGAAGGTAACTATGAAAGATACTGAAATAACAAGGAAATCAGACTCAGAGACGTACCAAGATTAAAAGAAGAGTTGCAGATACTTGCTGCGCATGTCAGATTCGAGTTCCCAAGTGTACTCCTCAGACTTGCCATGCACCCAAAGTACCTTCACCATAGGAATGTTTCTCTTGCGAAGCTTGCGTTCTTGATAATCGACGATCTTCGCGGGCTCGACTGGATAGGATAGGTTGGCTTCAGGAATCACTGGAACTTTTTCAAGAACACGATTAGGATCATGGATGTATTTCCGAAGCTGACTGACATGAAAGACATCATGGACACCTAACAACGAATCGGGTAGCTCCAGACGATAGACAGATTCTCCAACACGTTCTGAGATGGCGTACGGACCTACGAACCTCAGGCTGAGCTTATGATGACGACCAAACCGTTTCATTCCAGCAGTAGGGGAAACCTTCAGGAATACTTGGTCACCCACGACAAACTCTAACGGACGACGACGCTGATTAGCATATTTCCTCTGCCTCTCGATGGCACGACTGAGCTGAAGACGAGTCTTCTTTGTGGCTTCTTCCATTTCTTGGAGTAGCCCAGTCCCCAAAATCACCTTTTCACCAACTTCTGACCAGTAGAGCGGGGTCCTGCAACGACGCCCGTACAATGCTTCGAAGGGGGCCATCTTGAGGCTCTCTTGATAGCTATTGTTGTAGGCGAACTCGACCAAAGGTATGTGCTCATCCCAAGTTCCCTTGTAGTCCAGAATGTAATACCGAAGCATGTCTTCAAGAATCTGATTAACCATTTTGGTCTGGCCATCAGTTGTTGGATGATAAGCAGTGCTCAGGTTGAGATCGGTGCCCAAAGCTTGCTGAAAGCCCTTCCAGAAGTGCGATGCAAATCTCGAGTCACGATCAGAAACAATCCGCAAAGGAATTCCTTGGAGTCTAACAATCTCTGAAACATATATCCGGGTCATTTTCTCAGTGGAATGACCTTCCTTGTACGGGATAAAATGAGCCACTTTAGTCATGCGATCTACTATGACCCAAATCACATCATGTCCCCTCGGAGTGTGGGGCAAACCCGTGATCAAGTCTATAGAGATATCTTCTCACTTCCATTCAGGGATAAGCAGAGGTTGCAAAAGACCACCAGGGCGCTGAAGCTGAGCAATATAATTCTTCTGATCAAGTCTATCCACACAAATTCTATAGAGATACCTTCTGACACGTCAGACATCGAGAGATGAAGCGTGCAATATAATTCTTCATATCAGGCCACCACACGATCTGCTTCAGGTCATGATACATCTTGTTGTTACCAGGATGGCCAGATGTGCGGGACTCGTGAGCTTCTCGGCAAATACAATCCAGCCGATTCTCCTTCACGAAGCACACACACTCAAATACCTTCAAGGGAAGGATCCCCTCATTATGTCACTACAACTGCTGACACAGAGACTTCCACCCCAGAACCTGTGATGACATCCTATTGATTAGTTGTGTCGCTGCCAACACCGCATATCCACACAAATTATGAGTAACCTTCATGTTGAACATCATACTCCTTGCCACATCTAGAAGGTGTCTGTTCTTCCTTTTCTCCACTCCGTTCTGTGTTGGTGTGTATGCTATGTTGGTGTGTATGCACAAGTGGTCTGGTGCAATATCTCATTGGCTGATAAGTATTCCTCCATTGCCCTTTTAGTGTATTATGTCTCATTATCCGTTCTTAGTATCTTAATCACTGCAGCGTATTGTGTCTGATCAAGCTTATGGAAATTTTGAAAGCAGATGAGTACCTCACTATTATTTTTCATCAAATATACCCAAATAACACGAGATGCACATTTAATAAAGGTTATACAATACTTATAACCATTCAAAAACTTACAGCACATGGTCCTCATACATCGGAATGAACTACATCAAAATAAGAAAACTTCTTCGGCTCATACTAACATATGAACGCCTAGTAAGCTTGCCTAAATCACAAGCATCACACGCTAATTTTGTTTTATTTGTTCTTTCAAAAACATTAGAAAATAATCTACCTACAATGTTAAAAGAAGGGCGTCTCAAACACCTTTGATGGAGTATCAGCATATCCTCTGCATTCATCTTCTGTCTTTTAACTTTCGTCTTCTCTACCACAGATACAAGAATAACATCCAATCCTTCCCAATCCAGATACCACAGCCCGTCATGTCATGTCCCAGTCTCAAGTATCCGTCTCGTCCCTTTTTTCTAAAAAGTCACCTTGGGAATATCAAAAGAAACAACACATCTCAACTGAATGATCATGGAATTAATGAATAAGAGATTAACTGGAAAAGAGGGAGCATGCAAAATATTAGATAGTTTTACTGAAGCTGAACAATTAACAGTACCCTTACCGACCATTGGGTATAACGTATCGTCCGTCGTCTCGATGTTATCTATGGTAGCTAGGCGAGTGTAGGAGAACTCGCCTGCATTTCTTGTCACGTGATGCACCTGAGTCGTTGATCCGGTCTGATGCCCTGAAAGAAGATATGGATGCAAGAGCAAGAGATCCATCAGTCGGGTGGGCATACATAACGACCCCCCTAGCTCCATCCCTGCTCCCCTCACTCATTTGTTTCCTCTTGATGCCCTCCATCATGGTAAGTAGGGTCTGCTCCTCTGTATAGATAAGGCCGACTCCCTCCGCACTGCCAGTCACTCCCAAATTGGCTCGATAGCCTGCCCCGCCACCACGAGCCCGACCACGTCCACGACCACGTCCCCGTCCACCACCCAAATCTCTCTTCTTGGGCGGCTTGGGCCAGACTTGCCTCAGATGGACTACCTCCCCATAGTTGTAGCACTGTCGGGTTTCTTCCTCTGTCCTGTAACGCCAGGGGCAGCAATCGCTAGTGCTGACTTCACAGTAGTGGGCCCGTCTGTCCCTGCCTGAAGTTTGAGACGTGTCTCCTCCTGAATCATAGCATAGATGACCTTTGTAAGTGTAGAAATCGTCGTACCAGAAAGGAGTAGGGCTCTCCACTGATCAAACTTGTCATCTAATCCCTTCATGAACTTCATCGTCCTCTCCTCCACGATGATCTTGGAGGGCCGACACTGTGAGTCGCTGCAACACATCCCGCCAGAGGCGTGATCATAATCCACCCATAGTCGTTCCAACTTTGAGGCATACTCCTGCACTGTTTTCTCTCCCTGAACAGTGTCATCAATTTTTCCCTTCACCTGGAAGACCTGCAGAGTGTTCCCCACGCCATCATATGTATTCTTCAGCTTGTCCCAAACCTCCATGACAGTCTCGAGGTCATCTACGTGGCGGCAATCGATGGGACAACCGAGCTGAGATGCCACTTAAATACTGTCATATGGGCCGACTTCTACTCATCTCCGACCAAGTTCTTTGATTTCTTCAACGCTCCTGTATGAAAGCCCCCAACCTGTTTCGCAACTCAGGTAGGTCGTCGGTCCATCAAGCTTCAAATCGATCGGTGGAAGTTCCAACTTTGCTGGCCGTTGCGATGAACCCAACACCCTCAACAATGTGGCCAACTCCTCTGAGCCTAACATCTTGAAGACATCCGCTATCGTACCTTCCTTTGACGCTATGGATCAATTTCCCTACCGATCACCAGCTCCCATACGATATCAAGCAATGCCTTCTCCTGCCTTAGATCCGATCACCACATCCTGAGATCCGAGAGGACGCAGACGTGCAGATTGAAGACCCGTTGCTGTGCGGTCGTGCGGCATGCGGCGCCGAAGGAACGCTAGTTGCCCACTACGGCCAGTCTAGCCGCAGTTAGAGGCGGCGACAGCTGCTAGATGCGGTGGCGGCGGAGACGTGAAGTGCTGAGGGCAGAAGAGGCGTGCAATGCTGAGGGAGGAAGGCGCTAGTTGCGACAGCGACGTCGAGCGCCGATGCAGCGGCAGAGGAGCTTCGTCGAACGCGATGTGGCGGCGGAAGCGCGGAAGGGTTTCGAGTGCCCCCCCCCCCCCCAATAGAAAAGAATCCTATATATTATTAGGTATATTATTAGGGCAAACAACTTGGCTCTTTTATAGCCTACAAAATACCAAATACACTCAATATTACAACATAATGTATTACATGCATTTGGATAAAATTATTCAAGCAAATTGAAAATTAATCCTTTATCAGCTTTTTTTCAGAACCTCAGAACAGAGAATTTAGCTTGAGTTTTTTATTTTTAATAATTAATATTTTGTTTCCTGCTTATGGCTTGTATTCTTTCACTTACTTTTTTGAAGGCTATATACGTTCTATTCCGGGATGATGGTGCTTTGAAGCTTCCATACTGTATAGCCATTGCTGGATTTGTATGTGCTCTTTTTGCTTTTGGAATACCTCACCTATCCGCTTTGAGGGTTTGGCTGGGTTTCTCAACGCTCTTTAGTCTTGTATATATTGTCATAGCATTTGCGCTCTCACTTAAGGATGGTAATGCTCATCAAACCCTTTCAAATGCTTCATATTTCCAGCCGTAGCTTGCTCTTGCAATTTTCTAGTACCTCCTTGTATGCAGGTCATATTCTTGCTTATTTTCCATGTTAATTTTCTCATGCATGATGATTGTTTTCTTAATAATAAATTTAAAGAAGACAAATCTACTCAGAAACTATACCAAATTATAAAGATTTTATTTATGTTGTCTATTATGAAAACCCCTTAATTATAAGTTGCAGTCATCATAGTTTAGTATAAGTCTGAATGGGGTTTTGCTCCATTGTAATTTTAGAGATCGTTTCCAGTAGATGTTGCTTGGTAATTCTAAATCATGTGAGGGAGATGGTGAATATGTATTTGTAACACATTTTCATTTCTCTCACTCATTCTCCTATAATATTTCTTTGTACCAACACAAATTTCCTTGTCATTTTTAATTTGGGTATTTACTCTGTTGGGTTACTTGGGTATGAACATGCAACAAATATATATTTGATAATTACCATTAATATCTTTTTTAAAAATTTGTGGCATCCCAACATGGAATGTTATGATTTTTTTTTGGAACCTATACTTTTGAAAAATAGTGGTAGCACCATGGGAAATTCTACAACTGTTAGTGGTGGAGACCAACCCTGATCTGGTCGATGCAAAAGTGTCCGGCGCCGCACCCGTCCGGACCTCTATCGACCTTGAGCTTTGCGCGATTTATTTGTGTCATTTTTGGTGTTGATGTTTGTAATTTGTGTGGGAATATACATATATATAATACATGTAATTATATATATATTATAATTCTGTAATAGGTCTGAAAATATATATATATATATTATATGTATAAAGAATTTGTTAAAACCCTACGGTTCTGCCTATCATCCTCAGCCAGTCCAACTTCCTTCCGCAAGCCCGTCCCCTACGGTTTCGACATGGCCTTTCTTCCATGATGTCGCCGGTTTAGGGTTTGTTGTATTTTTAATTTCGGTAACAGTTTGTATTGAAGAAACCCTATAAAAGGGACGAATGTATTATGTTTTGGAAGGTGATTGATGTGAATGAAAATCAGAGATTTTGAGTTTCCTGTTGTGATTATTAGAGAGTTAGTTTGGAGATGAATGGTGTAAAGTTTTGAGTTTATTTTCGTGAATAGTGAAATTAGATGAAACTATTACCTGTTAGTGAAATGAAGGTGAAGCTTGCTAGTGAGTTGTCCCGTGAACAGTAAATGAATTTTGTGAATTCAGTTTTGTGGCTTTCTAACACAAATGAGTGATCGAGATTTTGTGGATCCACTTAAGTTTGAGAGTGAGCGAAGATTTTTTTGTGGTGCCCGTGTGCGATAGTGGTCAAACTCGGAGTGGGAGATCGGCGGTGACGAGAAAATTTCTCGCTGGATCGCTGTCGACTTTGATTGCGGAAAGACGCCTCTTTCCGTGGGTAACTTATTTCTCTCTTCCTTTGTGTCTGCAATTTTTCTCGTAGGATACTAGATTCATCGTTGGGTTTTATCAGCAAACGCTATGTCAAAAACTCTAAACCAAAACGTATTTGGAGTTCACGATTTTTCGTTTTGCTACGACAAGGGGAAACGACCGGAAGTTGCGAACCTTCTTTTCCCGGATTTAAAATTGAACCAATTTTCAAGGGATTTCATTTTCAAGTAATTTTCTGTTTTACAAAAAAAAAGTTGCTTAATTTCTCAAAGTTCGTACAACGCTCACTCGAAATTACAAATCTTCATTGCTGCATTTAAGGTTTCTTAGAAATAGCCGACAGATGTGCGAACCCTACGTGCTGTTCTGCATCAATTTGATATCAGAGCCAGGTTCCAAAATTTTCTAATTTTCTGAATCTGCCCTGTGTAGACTAGGAACCCCGCATAATATTTTATTTTCATAAAAAGGAATTTTTTATAGCATAATCATACATTTGCATTTTAATTGTTTGTTTGCATGCATTTGCGTAGTGGTAGGTTAGTAAGTATGAGTTCACCACACCACAATTCATCAGCTGAGTGCCCTGAAGAGCTAAACTCTGAGATGCGTCGAGTTGAACGAGGGCAACTGAGTCGTGGAAACGAAAGGAATGAACTACCCCAGTGATTTCTACCTTTTGCCCACCAAAGTACGACGTTAACTGAGAGTATATACCAGGTGCGAGAAGGGTTCGTAAACTTTAGTGTTAGGGTGAATAGTTTAGAAGTACGCTCTTGAGTTACAATGCCACCTCCAATTCGAGATGAACATTTTGTGCAATCCCATTACGATGTCCCACCTCAATACGTAAAAAGATCTACACTTAGCAGGAATCTTCTTTTTGAGGAAGAGGTTAGAAATCATTTAGATATGTTTGAATTTGAGCACGGCCGTGGTAGGAATTTCCCAAGGAATTTTCTTGAATCCCAACGAGAGCCTTTCCTAGGTACGCAAGATCATTATCAGGAGAGACCTTATAATGACGTAGCTAGATAAGAGCGTCCGCGAGACCATCGTCGTTCTATACCGGCCATGCATCGTGATGATCGTCCTAGAGATTGACATCGATCGTCACCCCTGTAGCGTCGAGACAATTGTGATTCGTACGATGACGAGTACAACTATCCTCCTCGGGATAGACGATCGGATCTCACACGAGTTGTGAAGATAGATCCGCCACTTTATGATGGTTCTATGGATCTCAAGGTCTTTTCTGACTGATTTATAGACATAAAGACCTACTTTGAGTGGTATCGTATGACGGAGGAAAAAAAGGTTCAGTTCGGCAAAATGAGATTATCCGGGCGATCGAAAATCGTTTGCTACACATTGGTCACATATAAAAGTCATATTGGAGGAGCAATACATTCCCCAACACTATCAGATCCGTCTACGAGATGAGCTGACGTCTATACGTCAGGGGTCCAAATCAATTTCAGATTACTTAGCTGAGATGAAGGACCTTATGATTAGGTGCACTGTGGGAGAACACACACGTAACACCCTATCCAAATTTAAATGTGGACTGTGACCTGAGATCCGCGACGAGTTGATTTGATATGACCACTATTCCCTGGCAGTGACCATATCTATTGTCATCGATATCGAGGAGCACCAGAAGAGAACCTTTCGGTTCAAATCTCAGACCAAAATGAGTACTCCTTTTAAGAAAGAGGAACCGAAAGGTAGGGACAGTACGTCAAAGCCTACCTCGACCTATACGAGAGATCAGAAAGGGAAGTCCCTCATAGGAACTGTGACCCTTTCACAGATCTGATGTTATGAGTGTCAGCAGATAGGTCATATTTCGAGAGATTGTCCCAAGAGGAAAGACACGTTAATGATTCATGAGCTGACTGAGGAGGACAGTCCTGTAGAAGAAGCCAGAGTCGAGAGGGACTCACACATTTTGAACGATGAAGTGTACGATACGCTTAGTGATGAGGAGATAGATCCCGACGTTCTAGTGGTGAGATGCATGTTATCTACACCATAAGAATCCGCCGATTATTGGCGAACGAACATCTTCCAGGCCTACTTTAAGGCTGAGGAGAAAGTGTGTTGTTTAGTAGTAGATAGCGGGAGTTGTATGAACATGATAGCTGAGACCGCGTTACCCCGCATGAGACTCATTGCCGAGTCGCGCCCATCCCCATTCCAGGTAGCTTGGGTCACCAAGACTACACTATCGGTGACTAGGAGATGTTTAGTGTCTATCACTATCGGTACCTACTCCAATATGACTTGGTGTGACGTTATGCCTATGTATGCGTGTCACGTATTACTTGAGCGACCTTGATTGTACGACCGAGATGTCACCAGGTTCAACACTTGTTCCTTTATACTTGAAGGAAAGAGAGTAGTGTTGACCCCGGTGCGACCCACATCACCAACATCCCACGCGAGCCATAGTGCAAAAGAATCTCTTCCTCCCACTGAAAGGAAGAAGATTCTTAGAATTATTCGAGGCACAGAGTTCCATCGAGAGAGTTTCAATGACGGATTTTATTATGCCTTAGTTGTCTTAAAGACATCTGAGTCATTAGAGAGGTACGAGTCTATTCTTATACCTGCTAGAAGACTCTTAGAGGAGTTCCAGGATATACACCCTATTGAGCTTCCGGCTGAGTTACCTCCCATGAGGTCTATTCAGCACGCGATAGCTCTAGTTCTGACGGGCGGTTTGGCAGACAGGACTGACGGACAGGTCTGGCGGGCCGTCGGTTTGGTTTGGCAGTCTGTTTGTCTGGTAGATCTGGTTGTTACCACTTGAGTAGATCTCTAGTTCTGGCGGTCTAGCGACCTGGTTTGGCGGTCTGGCGACCTGGTTTGGCGGTCTGGCGACCTGGTTTGGCGGTCTTGTAGTTGTCCTTTGTAACCGCCCCAGAGTATCACAGCGCGGTCTGGCGGTCAGCAAAAGTTAACCGTAGTGCGGTTTGGTGATCAGAGTTAGTGGTGGTGCGGTCTGGTGACTGTCAGGATCTTACTGTTTCTGTTAGAGCTAGGTCTGGCGGTCAGCTGAAGTTAGTCACAGTTACGGTCTGGCGGTTAGTGCCTGCCTAACCACCCTAGGTGGCCCTGTATGTTTACCGCAACTGTGACTTTTGGTGATCAGCAAGGGCTTGATCGCAGTTGAAGCTTGCCGGTTCTCAAGTGCTATCACAGTCGCGGTCTGGCGGTTAGCTTCAACCTAATCGCAGCTATTGCCCCGGGAGTTGTCTGCTGCATCCTGACAGATAGAGACTAGAGCAATACCGTTGATATCATCTCAAGCTGTGTAATCATGCAGTTAGCTTGTCTAACCGCACAATCCGCGCGGTCTATTTTTTATTTATCCTCCTAGTCGCATGTGATAGATATTATGTATTCTCTCTGTTCTCCCCCGTTTTTTTTAAATATGGGACATACCCTTGTATTATTCATCTTTTGGAGCAATAAAATATCCTTTTATTTAGATTTTTTTTACATGGTATCAGAGCTGATCGGTCCATTTGCTCCGGTTTCTTTTTTTGAACACGAGGCAGTGCAAGCGGTCTCCTGTTTTTTAACCGCTTTCTCCTTTTCTTCCCGTGTTGTTTCCGCGGTTTTCTTTCTTAACCGCACTCTTCTCTTTTGCGGTCTCTTCTTAACCGCTGGTTCTTGTCACCCTCCCGCCCTCTCCTTTGCTCTTCGCGCTTTCTGCAATTAGAGTTCTTTTTTGTGACTTCTTTCTCTAACCGCGCGGTTAGAGTTTCTCTGTCTTCTCTTGTTCGCGCTTTCCGCGGTCTCCATTTCTTTGAGCGATCTCTTTTGGATCGCATGGATAGCCTTTTCTATTTGTTTTTCTCTACTGTCTATGGAGACTCCAACCTTCTCTTCATCTACTTTGTCCGTACCTCCTATTCTAGTCGCTCCTTTTATCCCCACTCCTTCTGTCAATCTGGGCACTGCTTCCAAGCTCACTGACCCAATATATCTGGATTTGAGTTTTCCTTTGTGTTTTTGTTACGCTTACAGCGTAAGCGTCATCATCTCATTGATGACCCTCCTGCACGAGGGTCTGCTGCCTTTGATGACTGGGACGTCAGTGATACTCTGGTTAGATTATGGCTTGTCAATAGCCTTTTGATGAGTGTCTTCCCGTCATTTGTCATGATGAGACGGTTAAGGTTGTCTGGATTCATCTTGCTGCTCTATATTACAAGGGAGCTCAAACTTCGTGCATATACACGTTGTATCCAGATCTATTTGTCCGTCCCATGATGACTAATGTTGCTGCAGATCAGGAGGTGCAAGCTTTTGGTGCTGAGCTTCTTTAGCATCACCCCTTATCTGCTGATTTTGCTGAGCAACACAAACACTTCCAGGAACTTCTGGTGGCGTGTTATCTACTTCATTTACCAGAGTCTTATAATATGATCCAGCAACAAATTCTAGGAGAGAATGACACTCCTTCTCTAGATGTCACTGTTGCACGCATCTCTGTTGTCACTACCCTTCTTGAGCGTCCTTTACTTACCTCTCCACCTCCTCCTGACATTGTTGCTTATCCAGCTCATCATGGCATTCCTAGTGACCGCGGAGGTCACTCCGGTGAACATGGTCCATTTAGATATCTCTACTCTCACTGTGGCAAGACAGACCACCTTGTTGATCACTGTTGGGTCAAGCATCCTCATCTTCGTCCTCCTGCGGGTGACACTACCTCGAAGAAGTCAACTTCTCTTGCCTGTTCTTCTGGTAGTTCTCATGTGGTCACTAAGGGTAGGTTCATTGACTCTGGTGCTACTAATCATATGACGGACAATCATCATCTTTTCGCATTTGGACAAACATAACCGGTCACCTCCAGTTTTTATTGTGGATGGTTCTCCATCTCCTGTATGTGGAACTGGAACAGTCCACGTCACTCTGTCTCTCTAACTTGAGGATACTCTCTACGTCCCGATTTTTTCGTGCAACTTACTTTTTGTTACCTCTCTGTGTAAATAACTAAATTGCACGGTTACCTTTACTTTGGCTACTTGTTCTTTTCAGGATCCACACTCCAAGGAGACGATTGCTACTGGGACTGAACGTGGTGACTTATTCTACCTTGACAATGTTTCTGCTCTTTTTGCTTCTACTTCTCTTCTACAATGACATCTTCGTCTTGGACATCTTTTTTCTCGCCTTCTTTACCAGCTCCTACCAGATCTACCTAGATGAGACTCCTCTCTCTACTGTGAAGTTTGTCAACTCAGCAAATATGTCGTTCATCCTTTCCAGCAAGACAAGGACATTTAGGGTCCTTCTACTACTAAGTATGTTGGTAGAGTAGTCTGTATTTTGTAACTTTTATTGATGATTTTTCTAGATGTACCTGGTTGTATCTGTTGAAAAATCATTCTGAACTTTTCTTTATTTTTACTGCGTTTTATAATGAAATACGCACACATTTTGATGTGTTTATTAAAATGCTCTGTACTGATAATGCAAAAGATAATCTTAGTCATCAATTCTCAATTTTTTGTATGCATCATGATATTATACATCAAAGTAGTTGTTCGTATACAGGCCAACAAAATAAAGTTGTTGAATGCAAGAATCTTCATCTCCTCGATGTTCCTCGCACTCTTCTCACTCAAATGAATGTCCCTTGGTCCTATTGGGGTTATATCGTTCTTATCTCTTGTTATCTAATCAACTGAATTCCTTCTTCAGTTCTCAACGACAAAACCCACTTCTTCATCTTGTACCCTGGTGTCACGACATTTCCCTTTACCTCCACGAGTCTTTGGCTGTATGACGTTTGTTCACTCTCCTTCTCTTGGTCGTGACAAACTCTCTCCTCGTTCTGTTAAGTGCATCTTTCTTGGCTACTGTCCAACTCAAAATGGGTATCAGTGTTATGATCCACTTCTCCAGAAACAGTTTGTTTTTGTTGATATCACTTTTTTAAAGATGTTCCTTACTTTTCTCGCATCTACTCTCCCACTGTCTGATGATCTCTCTTCTCTATCTATTATTTCTACACCTCTATCTAAGCTTGTGTGTCTTCCTCCTACTACACTAGTTTCTGATTCTCCATCTTTTTCTCCTGATAGTGCTTCTCTACCTGAGCCATTGCTGACACTGACAGTTCCCGGACCAGCAGTCTCTCTCACAGGTGGATCTGATACTGCAGACAAGTCAGACCTTGATCTTCTCATTGCTCTTTGGAAGGGAGTTCAGGCGTGCACTCAGCATTCCATTCATGATGTTTCTTATGCATGTCTATCCCCCTCTTGCAAAACTTTTGCCCTCGCTCTCTCGGCCAATGTCACCCCGACTACCTATTAGGAAGCTCTTGTTATTCCTCATTGGAAAGCTGTTATGGACGAGAAGATGAAAACTTTTACCGAAATGGGTACTTTGACTCTTGTCCCTACCTCTTTAAGAGCAGATGTGGTTGGCTGTCACTGGAACTTTGTGATCAAGTTTCATCCTGATGGTACCATCAATCGCTATAAGGCTCGGCTCATTGCCAAAGGTTTTACTCAAATCTATGGTGTGGACTTCTTTGACACCTTCTCTCCAGTTGCTCGCATTTTTCATGTTCTATTTTCTGTGGTCATTAACAGACTGTGAGATGTATCAGTTAGATGTGAAGAATGTCTTCCTTTTTGAAGATATGCATGAAGTGGTATACATGGAGCAACCTCTTGGGTATGTTGCTTAGGGGAAGTTTCAGGTATGTAGGCTGCGGAAGACAATCTATGGAATTAAGCAAACCTCGTGAGCTTGGTTCGATAAGTTTATCAATGTTATCTCTGTTATTGAATTTGCTCAGAGTTCTGCAGATCACTCTCTCTCTTCATATGCAAGACTTCTACAGGACTAGTTGTTATTACTGTTTATTTGAGTGTCATTCTTATTACAGGTGATGAAAAGAAGGGGATTGATCTAACGAAGAAGCATCTTCTTCAACACTTTGTTACGAAAGATATGAGATCTCCTAAGTACTTCCGAGTGATAGAGATCTCCCAAAAGCCCAACTCAATAGTGCTCTCATAACGGAACTACGCGTTGGATCTTTTAAAAGAGACGGATCTTCTTGGGGCTAAACTTATTCGTTGTCCAATGGTCGTTGGTGATGACAAGTGTAGGAGTAAGGATTCGTCTCTTCTTTCAGATACCACGAGGTACAGACGACTTGTGGGAAACTTATTTATCTAACATTCACAAGACCGGATATTTGTTATGCGGTAGGAAAGGTGAGTCTGTTTTTGCCCAAGAAGTGCCATCAGAAGTGCCATCTTTAATCAACTTTAAAATCTTCGGGGAAAGACTTCTGTTTCAGAAGAATAATCATTTGAGTGTTGAAGCCTACTCTGACGCCAGCTATACTGATGACAAGGAGGATAAAAAATCTACGTTTGGTTTTTGCACCTTTGTAGGAAGAAATTTGATCTGCTGGAAGAGCAAAAAACAGTTTGTTGTTTCCGGGTCAAGTGCTGAAGCTAAATACAGAAGCATAATTTTGATTACTTGTGAGCTGAAGTGGTTACAGACACTCATACTTGACTTAGGAGAGATTTATGATCATCATCTGTCAATGTTCTGTGATAACAAGACAACTATATATATTTCGAATAATGTAGTGTTTCATTAGAGGACAAAGCATATTGAAATTGACTGTCATTTTATCAGAGAAGAACTATTAAACAATCAAATATGTACTTCATTTGTCACCTCTGATAAAGAGCTTGCCGATGTTTTTACCAAATCAGTGTCCTCTTTTTCGGACATTTGTAACAAGCTGGGTATGATTGACATATATGCTCCAGCTTGAGGGGGAGTGTTTGAACATGTGGAGTCCGGGCGGTCTGGAGGACAGGACTGGCGGACAGGTCTTGTGGGCTGTCAGTTTGGTTTGGCAGTCTGTCTGGTAGTTTTGGTTGTTACCGCTTCGGTAGAGCTCTAGTTCTGGCGGTCTGGCGACCTGGTTTGGTGGTCTGGCAGTTGTCCTTTGTAACTGCCCTAGAGAATTGCAGTGTGGTTTGGCGGTCAGCAAAAGTTAACCGCAGTGTGTTCTGGTGATCAGAGTTAGTGGTGGTGCGGTTTGGTGACTGTCAAGGTCTTACTGTTGTTCTGTTAGAGTCGGGTCTGGCGGTCAGCTGAGGTTAGTCACAGTTACAGTCTGGCCATTAGTACCTGCCTAACCTCCCTAGGTGGCCATGTATATTTACCGCAAGTGTGCTTTTTGGTGATCAGCAAAGACCTGACCGCAATTGAAGCTTGGCGGTTCCCAAGTGCTATCGCAGTCGCGGTCTGACAGTTAGCTTCATCCTAACCGCAGTTATTGCCCCGAGAGTTGTCCGCTGCATCCTGACGGATAGAGATCAGAGCAACCCAGTTGATATCATCTCAAGCTGTGTAATCGTGCTGTCTGTTTTTTATCTATCCGCCTAATTGCATGTGAGATGCATTATGTATTCTCTCTCTTATTTTCTCTTCCTTCTCCCCTATTTTTTATAAATAGTAGGCATTCCCCCTTATTATTCACATTTTTGAGCAATAAAAAATTTCTTTATTTGGAATTTTTTACACCTTCAAATCGAAGGATGAACTTTACGAGTGGCTTGTGATATTCTTTGGGTTATCCAATGCCCCAAGTATTTTCGCTCGAATGATGACCCAGGTCTTCAGACCTTATATTAGGAAGTTCGTAGTAGTCTATTTCGACGACATCTTGATCTATAGTCGGACTGAGAGTGAGCACTTGACTTACCTACGTACTATTTTTGAGCTCCTGCGAGCCGAGCGACTATACATCAATTTGAAGAAATGCGTTTTTATGGTTGAGTCTATTATCTTTCTTAGATACATAGTGAGCTTCGCTGGTATCACTATGAATCCCGAGAAAGTTCGAGCCATTTGTGAGTGGCCTACCCCTCAGAACATTCACGATATTCGTAGTTTTCATGGGCTAGCCACTTTTTATCGTCGATTTTTCTAGAACTTCTGTACGATTATGGCGTGACACTGAGTGTATGAAGAAGGGAAGTTTTCAGTGGACATCATCGGCCGCTAGAGCCTTTGAGATTATCAAGGATAAGATGTCCACTGCACCTGTTTTGAGACTCTTTGATTTCAGTCAAGTATTCAAGGTATCCTGTGATGCCTCTGGAATTGGGATATGATGTGTACTTAGTTAAGAGGGTCACTCTGTTGGATTTTTCAGTGAAAAGCTCTCAGGACCGAAGCTGAATTATTCCAACTACAAGCGTGAGTTTTATGTGATTGTGCAGACGTTACGTCACTGGAGGCATTATTTGTTGCCTAAGAAGTTTGTCCCCCACTCGATCATCAAGTGTTACGTTATATCAATTCTCAAACAGAAGTTGAGCCCTCGACGAACTAAGTGGGTTTCATATTTACAAAAGTACACCTTCGTTCTCGAGCACTGCAAGGGAGCGGAGAATAAAGTTACCGACGCACTGAGTCGAGTCACCCTCGTATTATCTCAGATGCATACTCAGGTGATAGGATTTGAGCATATCAAAGACGACTATTCAAGTTATCCTTATTTTAGTGATATTTATGATGCGATACGTTCGGATCCCTTTCGCGATAAGACTGATTATCTTATTCAAGATGGATATCTGTTTCGTGGGAACCGTTTATGTATTTCCCGCACCTCGTTGCGAAACTTCATTATATGAGAATTATATGATGGTGACTTAGGTGGACACTTGAGACGCGATAAGACGATAGTCTTAGTAAAGGAGTGATTATATTGGCTCGGGATGAAGCGGGTTATCGCACAGATTGTCAGTAGTTGTCGCACTTCTCAGGTAGCAAAGGGCAATATACAGCCCACTGAATTATACACATCTTTACCAGTGCCCAGTATTCCTTGGGATGATGTTAATACGGATTTTGTACTTGGGTTGTCGCGCACTTTTAGGAAACATGATTCCATCCTTGTAGTGGTTGATCGTTTTTCTAAAATGGCGCATTTCATCCCCTGCAACAAAACCAATGACGCCTCTCATATAGCCCGTATCTATTATAAAGAGGTTGTCGCGCACAGAAGAATACCTAAGATTATCATTACCGATCGAGATGTTAAGTTCACCAGTTATTTTTGAAAGTCACTTTGGAGACTGCTAGGTACTAAGCTTCTATTTTTGACTGTCTATCATCCGCAGACCGACGGTCAAATTGAGGTAGTAAATAGAAGTTTAGGAAATTTATTACGTTGTTTGGTAAGAGATCACCTGGGAACTTGTGATCTAATTCTTTCACGCTCTCAATTGGCGTATAATAATTTGAAGAATAGATTCACGAGTTTATCTCCCAATAAGGTTGTTCATGGGCACACTGCACGAGTGCTGCTAGACTTAGCACAACTACCACCCACTTTTAGGACTGACCAGTTTGCACATGAGTATGCATTACATTTGCATGATTTGCATAAAGAAATTGAACGAAAATTGCATAGGACTTATGATCTATATGCAACACGAGCTAACATGCACAAAAAAGCTACTAGTTTCAAAGTTGATGACTTGATGATGGTTCGGCTAAATCCGGAACGGTTACCATCGGGTACCATAAAGAAGTTAGCTGACTGTATAACTGGACCCTTTCGAGTAATAAAGCGGAGTGGGCAAAATGCGTATGAACTTGAGTTGTCTTCCGTTTGTGAAGCAAATTCTGTTTTTAACTTAGCCGATCTGACTTTATTCCACAATTACCCACACATTAGTCTTTAGATTTTCCCTTGTCTTCTCCTCCATTTGATTCTTCTGGGTTGGTGAGTACTCGTGAGGAGCCACATTCAGGACACACTGAGTCTCATTCAGTTACTGACATGCCGCCTGTAGTTCTGTCATTTTCCATTGACAGTTTTCAGGTAGAGCATGACACACCAGGTGATGCTTCGCTACCAGTTCCCAGAGTCGCTGAGAGACTTCCACGACAGATCTTAGTTCCCGAGGAGATATTGTATGGACTGATGGTGGTTTTCAGAGATACTTAGTTCGTAGGCATGGCAGACCGGAGACCGAGACTAGCTGGGTCTTGGCCGAGGATTTACAGCGTATGGATGTTGATCTTCTACAACACTACCGCTTGGAACACTCACCAGAGATGAGTGATTTTGAGAGGGGGAGAGTTGGTGGAGACCAACCCCGATCTGGCTGACGCAAAAGTGCTTGACGCCGAACCCCGCACCCGCACGGACCTCCATCGACCTCGAGCTTTGCGTGATTTATTTGTGTCATTTTATATATATGATACATATAACTGTATATATATATAAAGAATTTGTTAAAACCCTCTGGTTCTGCCTATCATCCCAGCCAGTCCAACTTCCTTCTGCAAGCCCGTCCCCAGCTAGCAGCGGTTCTTCTCCCCGATCAATCAGCGCCACAGCCGCTTTTGTCTGAGTTCGGCGCTGCACAAAAACAGGACCCCGCATGGCATGCGAGATTCCAGCCACGACCCGACCAGTCCTCGCCACAACTTCTCTTCCACGCCAGCCCTATAAAAGGGACGGATGTATTATGTTTTGGAGGAGATTGATGTGAATGAAAATCAGAGATTTTGAGTTCCCTGTTCAAATTATTAGAGAGTTGGTGTGGAGATGAGCTGTGTAACTTTTTGAGTTTATTTCTGTGAACAGTGAATGAATTTTGTGAATTCTGTTTTGTGGCTCCCTTACATAATTGAGTGACCAAGATTTCGTGGATCCACTTAAGTTTGAGAGTGAGCGAAAAATTTTCCGTGGTGCCAGTGTGCGATAGCGACCGACCTCAGAGTGGGTGATCGAAGATGACGAGGAAATTCCTCGCGGGATCTCCGTCGACTTCGATTGCGGAAAGTCGCTTCTTTCGGTTGGTAACTTGTTTCTTTCTCTTCCTTTGTGTGTATCCGCAATTTTTCTCGTAGGATACTAGATTCATCAATGAGTTTTCGCCGGGGTTTGTCAGCGAATGCTACGTCAAAAACTCCAAACAGAAACGTATTTGGAGTTCGTGACTTTTATTTTGCTACGACAAGGGGAAAAGAACGAAAGTTGCGAGCCTTCTTTTCCCGGATTTAAAATTGAACTAATTTTCAAGAGATTTCATTTTTTTTGAAATGAAACAGTAATTTTGTGTTTTATAACAAAAATAGTTGCTTAATTTCTCAAAATTACAAATCTTCATTACATGCATTTAGCATTTCCTAAAAATAGTCGACAGACACACAAATCCTACACGCCATCCTGCATCAGTTAGCCCATGACCATACCAAACTCCACCTAGACCCAGTGATTACAAATCTTGTTAGCTATTAAGGAAATAAAATAGCTAAATTGATGCTATAGAACAGTAAACATAAATTTTAAGTATATCTAGCTAATGTTGTTAAAGTAATAAGAATACTACCAGACGATATAGTGAACAACCATATCTCCTACTATAAGTAATAAATGTAACACAATGGTGCAATCAAAAAAACAAATGCATTACAAGGAAGCTATTATGGCAATGTATCTTGATAGCTTTCTTTTATTTTAGTATAAGTGCATTCCTATCTTCCACTAATATTTGATATTATATATTTAATATGTGAAAAGAAATCAATGAAATATATGATTTATATTTGTAGCATGTCTTATTATTTTGGTGTATTTATTAACATTTGTTGTATATGCTCAAACAACTGAAGTCTATTTATGTCACTATCATTGTTCCTTTGATTTTTTACTACCTAGCATTCATATTTTTATAATATAATATCATCTGTTTAAGTATAATTTTATAAAATTTTTTTTAAATCTTCTTGATATATTTTTTATTGCATAATACTCACGAGACATTTATACAATCTTAACTATACAAGTTACACCGTCATCTATATCCTCATTATTAAACCTATCACAGCCACGTTTAGCTTCACCTTATAGATATGTTAATAATTGCTATATCACTTGTACTAGAATTGCATATTATTTACTCTGTTTTTCTAATTCTAAGTTATCATGTTCTAAACAATGTTTCCATTGTTCTCACTTTTTGTGTTTCTTAGTAGATAACTCACAGATTAAACTTGTCGCTCACTTGGGGTTTCCACATTAACCCTACATGAATCTCCACCATTTTAGTCAGCGACAGGTTTGCCCCACCTTTATTGAGCCGCGTCCAGCCCAAGCTCCAACATGTATTGACAAACCACCTTGCTTTTGTGGTTCGGCATGCCTACAACCGCAACTCAGTGCACCCGTCGTCTCCCTCCTCTCTGGTGCACCAACCGCTCCAAATCGACGTCAATTGGGATCGACACGATCACCTGCAGTCGCTTTCCCACCCGCATATCGCTATCCTGCTCACGTTTGTGTCCCCGATACCGCCACCACTCTGTCGATCGCTTCCCTCCAGCATCACAAGCAGACACGTGGCGTTGATACCGTCTACGCAGTTTCTCCCTCCTCTTCCATGACCCTCTTTCCGCACTTATTGCACGCTCGATACGGTCGAATCGAAGCTGCCATGGATGACCTCCTTGCCATGGTGCGTGCGCTTCGTTGCTGGCTGCTTCCTCAAGCACCATTAGAAATCATGTCCTCCTCTCTTCTCCCCAATGGGCGTCCTCCTCCACGCAGCTCCCTACTGACCTTACGTCCCATGCCTTCGACGGGTCATCCTTCTACTGGTCCCCTTTCGCTTTTCAACACATCAAGCCGCACCCCACCCCCCTTTCATGTAGTGTTCCACGCCCTACGCCATCCCCCGTGCCCCTTAGTAGCGGGCGTCTCCTCTACTCCACCTTGCCTGGGGTTCACCCACATCCACACCCATCTCCCTCTTAAATTTCATGGCCCACATTCTCTCTCCCTCACTGCTTTTTCATGTCATTCTTTTTTAACCAATACGCCACATGCACCCAAACAACACGTCTCCTTGTGGGTTTTATATACCCACTTTTGTACGCAATGATCGTCTTTCCGCCTTCGCTATAGTGCCATGTCACTACCACTCTCTCTTTTTTCTGAAATTATTTTTGCGCCTCGAGTTACAAAAAACTACACAAATTTACCATTGGTTCTTATTCTTGTCACGACCCCGCCCACGACCATGGCCCAACTGGTGTGTTTTACACCACAATTTCAGTCTTCAAGGCCACTCTCGTTCGACTTTGGGGACAAAGACGCTTTTTAGGACAAGTGTGTTGATATGTATACACATTGCATCCATGTCACCCTCATGTGGGCTATCGGCCTCAACTCGTGAGAGTCTCTCAATGACGTGTTTACCTTTGTAATAATATTCCTCCACACATATAAGGAGCATTTAAGTGTGAAGTATTTCATCTTTGGATCATTTAGGTTTTGGACTCTCTAGGAGAGGAGCACTTTGGAGGACCCTGCCTCCGAGTGCTAGACGGGGGCTTGTCTCCCGAGTTTGTATTCGCTATTTTTATGCAATGCAATTTATTCATTGTGTTTGTAATTCTTAATACGGCGTAGCTTGTTCGTATCATGATATAATTTTATTTTATGCTTGTGCGATAGGATAGTTGTATTCATTTTATTTAAACTCAGTTCTATTTTCAGGAGGACTAGTGCCTGAAGACTATTGCAGTTACTTTTTAAGTAACATTTAGTTCTACATCTTCATCTTCATAATGTTGTAGCTAGGTCAAATATATCAATAAAAAAGAACAACTTTTTAGAAAATTAATATTTTGTAATTATTCTATTGAGTATATTTTTTTATAAACTATTTCAAAATTACTGAATAATTTCAGTGAACTTTGTTAGTGCCACTAAAAACATTCTACAGTTATGTATACGGATATAAATTTATTAGTATATCAATAATTTCTAAGTTCAAACATTTACATTGCTGCAGTGGTGTTATATATTTTTCATAAATACTTGCATTAAATGCTCGGATATTCTGAATAGTTAAACAAACTTTATGATGCCATTTGTTTTGTCAATTTCAGCTTTATTAACACGGGCAGTTTTATTAGCTTAGAGGCAGCATTTTGTCTTTCTGAATAAATCATTTGAAGAGGAATGTTGCTTGAATGCTAACCCAGTCACCTGGATGTACAGGATTGAAAAGTGAGGCAAGAGATTATAGCATTCCTACATCCCACTGGGACAAAGTTTTCAGTATTGTTGGTGCGGTCGCTAACTTAGTTTTTGCTTACAACACGGGGATGCTGCCAGAAATACAGGTAATACTCGATTTGAAAACCATACATTAGTTAACAAGTTTCACTGATTGCAGAATCTAGTTTTACTCCGGAACTCTATGTATTTATTTATTAGGCTGTTTTTTTAAGGATGAAAATGTTAGTATCTATGCATACACAAACTAATTATTATAGATATAAGAGAGAGATATGAATATATATTAAGGCTCCGTTTGGTGCGAAGGTGGCGGTCAAGAACGTGGTGGTTATGAACCATCGTTCCTAAATGCCGCCCAACCTCACCTAAGGATAGTTTTATTTTCTTAGTGTGGTCATAACTGTTGTCATGCCAAACATACATTCTATGACGGTGGCGTTTTTGTCCAAACTTATCGGAGCAAAAACGTTGCGCCAAACGGAGCCTAAGTGCCAGATTACATGAATTTTCTGATGTGGGATTATGTACCTCATGTTTACTGTGTTTGGCATCTGACATGTGAGCTTCTACTTTTAATTGAGTGATACGTTATAGAACCTATACATCAATCCCAAAACAACTGGTTTCTATAATGCATTTCAGATTGTGAACCAAGGGAAAGAATTGCTTCGAATAAACCTTTTCTGAAAAACTAAGATTAGAGTTGTGTAATCACTAATTTTTGTTGTTTGTTTTGGAACTGAGATTGCATTCTGGATGGTGAAATATTTTCTTCTACTCAGATTTCAATGTCTGATATACCTTTTCTTCTGGTCTTCCAAATAACACTGGCCTTGAAATATGATTGCAGGCCACAGTGAAAGAACCTGCCATAAAAAACATGGAAAAGGCGCTTTGGTTTCAATTCACAGTAGGTGGTTTGCCCTTATATGCTGTTACTTTCTTGGGTTATTGGGCCTATGGTTCCTCAACTTCGAGCTATCTCCTCAACAGTGTCCAAGGGCCGGTCTGGGTTAAGGTCGTAGCCAATGTTGCGTCCTTCCTCCAAACAGTTATTGCCTTGCATGTAAGTATATTTCGTAAACTTTAATCACATTTATCTGAGAAAAAATACATAGTTTTTGGTTCACTGTGCATATTGGATCAAGCAAAACCTGCAGCACTTGCAGCGAAGATCATGTTTGTGATATACCCACTTCAGCGGAGAAATTATGCATGCATCATATGTACCATCTTACAAAGTGTCATAAAATTGTAGTTAGCGGTAGTAAATGTTTAGTATAAAATGTTTTTGTTACAACGAAATAACGAACAACCGATGGGTCGTGTGCTCGTGTTTATATGCTAGGGCACGGGAAAGAGGGAGAGAAGGGGGAGGAGAAATTAGAGGAGGGGGATACGGGAATCAGACTTCCAAATTCATTCAAGCATGCCCAAAATACAATAATTTTCCGGCTTACATATTTGTCGGGCACAACATACGAAACCGAAACATAAAAGTTACCCAAAACATAACGGATACAATAACACCACTCGACACATGTCAGCTAGGCCGACATTTTACGTGTGTCGTGCTCTCGTCGTCGATACACCCGCCACACTGGCGACCGTCCTTCGCCCTTGTCTGCTCTGTCGGTGTTCGTAACAATTCCACCCTCTGGGAAATTCGCCTTGTCCTTAAGGTAGAAGTACGGGAACTGGGGGCGCATATCCACTTATTTCACCCATGTCGCCTCTGAGAGTGGGCGATCCTGCCAAACCACTAAAACCTGCTCCACTGGCTTCTCCGTGCTGAGGATCGTGCGCTTGTCCATAATGCGCTGGGGAAGGAACATCATGTCTTGGGCACCAATCACCCACTTGCGCGATAAATGGAGGTGAATGCAACACAACTTACAGGGGCAGCATGGAGTGGGTTCTATCCTGGCGTTGTGGTCGACGGTCATCCTCGCGAAGGAGGGTTGGTTGAGGCGACCATCCTGTCCATGACGCCACAACTGCAACATGCTATCACGTGTGAAGGAGGCCGTCCACGACGGCAACTGTGCATTCGTCTGGAACGGCCCGTGTGAGGACGGGCGGAGGTCTACCAAAACTGCCTCGAACGGTGTGGTGTCGACGCTGTAGTGGAAGGACGTGTTGAAGGAGTACCCAGCCCAGGAGATCCACTCGGCACAAGCATGCGAGTGATCACAAACAAAACAATGCAGATAGGTTTCTAGGCACCGATTCATGACCTCGGACTGTCCGTCCGTCTACGGTTGGTATGTTGTACTCATCCGAAGTTGCGTACCATGCATCTTGAACAATTCCTGCCAAAATGAACTCAGGAAAAGGGGATCGCGGTCACTCACAATGGAGCGAGGGAACCCATGGAGGCAGACCACCCTGTCAACGAAAGCAGCGGTCATGTCGGGAGCCGTGAACGGGTGATGGAGTGGAATGAAATGAGCATACTTGGACAAACAGTCCACGACCACCAATATACAGTCCCATGTATTGGAACGGGGAAGCCGGGAGATAAACTCCATAGAAATGTCTTCTCAGATCTAAGTCGGAACGGGAAGTGGCTGAAGGTGGCCCCCAAGAAAGGTAGCATCGTACATGGTGCCCTGGCACGGTAGGCAGGCTGCGACGATGGTCTTGACCCGCTGGAACATTCCCGACAAATACAACGAAGCGGCGAGGCGGCGATACGTCCTGAAGGCGCCCGCGTGATCCCTTCTGGAGTAGCATGAAACTCGATGAGCTGGCGGATAATCAGTTGAGAGGAGGCGGAAAGTACTAGACGATTATGATAGTAGAGTCGGTCGCCCACAAGACGATCGGGAGGGAGGGTTGTGGCGTCCGCCCGCAAGGTTCGCCACAATCGACTGTAGCTCGGGGTCGTCTGTAACTTCGCGCTGAAATATGGTGGCGTCCTCCCAAAATGGTCGGGAAATGGCAGTCAAGCTCGCCGTTTGCGGATGGCGGGAGAGAGCGTCGGTCGCCCTATTGGACGAACCCGCCCGAAACTCAATCGAAGTCATACCCCAAGAGTTTGGCCACCCAAAACCGCTGCATCGGGGTCGCAATCTTCTAGTGGTGGTAACGTAGGCTATGATGATCTGCCTGGACCGTGAAGTGGCGGCCAAGCAAGTAGAGCCGCCAATGTTGTACTGCTCGGACTCATATGTGGAGCGAGGGTACACGATGACGCAAACATACGGCTGAAATAGGCGATGGGCTTCCCCGCTTGCATCAGAACTGCGCCGACGCCCGAACCCGATGCGTCGCATTCAACCACGAATGGTTGCAAAAAATTTGGCATTGCTAACACGGGGGCGGTGCTCAATGCCTGCTGAAGGGTCTAGAATGTCGTGGCCGCCGCCGGTGTCAACTGAAAACTGCTGCTCTCTCACTTTTTCAACAAGCTTGAGAGAGGTTTGACAATCTTGCCATAGCCCCGGATGAACCACCGATAGTACCCCGTGAGGCCCAAGAATCCATGGACGTTGCAAAGTGATCGGGTGCGGGTCGAGTATGGAATCCCGATTCAACCAAGTGGGCGAGATCCATGGCTTCAGCAATTGACGGTGGATAGTGGGTGTGGATACAGATACGGGCACAGATGTGTGGGAGCCTGAGAGGAGCCCATGCATGAAGAAGCTGAGGTAGTGGTCCAGTGGAAGGCCCGACACATGCATCATGAGGGTGATAAACTCATCGATGTACTCGTCAAGGGAGCCCATCTGGCGGACGTCGTAGGGGGCGCTCTACCGCGGAGCCCGAGTAGCGGGTGTCATAACGGCAAATGAACTCTTGTTGAAGGTCCGACCAAGACATGGCCGGTTTGGTTGACATGTCAGTGCACCCAGTGGAGGGCGGAGCCCGATCAATGTCGTGCTGGCCTTTTGTGCCTCCAAGGTCTGCTGAATATCGAAGAACTGTTCGGCCCGGGCAATCCATCCCATAGGATCAGTGCCGTTGAATGAGGGAACATCAAAAGAACGTGGTCCCTGTGATAAAACCCAGGGGGGTTGTGTTCTGGTAAGGATCTGGGGGTTCCAAGGAGGGATGGAGAATCCGCAATGGACGTCGCGGACATGGTAGGACCGGCCAAGAGGGAGCCGATCATGGCATCCATGCAGAGTATGAGGGCCTGCAGCGATGCAATGGAGTCGTGGTTGTCCAAACAATGAAGGATGACTGGATTCGTGGGTGGGGGCAGCGGAGTTGTGTCGGTGTTGACCATTTATCGTAGCTTAGGGGGAATGCAATCAACCGGGTGGAGGGAAGGGAACCCGAAAGTGCTGGAAGCCCTTGGGTGGAGGGATGATGCCCGCCGGATCCGCGTCTACGAGATGATCGCGTACGCCGAACGAGCGATGCGACGCGATGCGCGACGGAGTAGCAATGCACGACGGGGAAGCGGGACGGCGGCGCGAGCGATGCACGAAAGGAGAAGCGGACGCAGGACTGCTTAGAGTACTTCGGGCGGCGGAGACCGCGGACGGAATCCGGCAAGTTGGACCAATTGCTGGGGCACGAGAAAGGGAGAGAGGTGGGGGGGAGAAAAATTAGAGGGGGAAACGGGAATCAGACTTTCAAATTCATTCAAGCATGCCCAAAATACATTAGTTCTCCAACATATATACTTGTCAGGCACAACATACGAAACGGAACATAAAAGATACATGTCGGTTAGGCCGACATGTTACGTGCGCCGTGCAGGTGATGTCGATACACACACCGCACTGGCGGTCGCCCTTCGCTCTCGTCCACTTCGTCGATGTCCGTAACAGTATATGCGTCCATACCCCATTGGGCTCGTGGCAATAATTTCACACATTAGATGCTGGACATGTTTGGTCAGAATGTATTCTTGTCTTTCTAGTTTCTACCTATTCTTGCCTTTTGGCCTTTCGAATATTCTTCTTGAGGCTATCTTAAGTACTTTTCAAGGCTCTTTTGGGTGGTTCTTTTAGATAGAAAATACATTTTCTAAAATGATGAAATTCACTTGATTTTACTATTTGATTGGGAAATCAACAAAGATGTATGAAAAATGTGTCCTGAGAACCTCCATGTTACTCGATTTCTGTCCAAACCTTATCATATTTATGTAAGCATAAAGTTCTTTGCATTTTCATATTCAATTTGGTTTTATGAAATGCTAACATTTCTACAAGCATTGCTCGAGAGTTCTTCTTTAGCTGGAGTTAGTGCTGACTTGCCATTAATTAGTATTGTTTGAAGAGTTCTTTTTGAGCTATCAGCAAGAAAAGTTTTCTTCACAACTGTTATGCATTCAACTGATGATTTATTTCCGTCCTCAGATTTTTGCGAGTCCCATGTACGAGTATTTGGACACAAAGCACGGAAGAGGAGGGAGCCCCTACGAGTTGCATAATGTTTTATTCCGAATTTTCGTTCGGGGCGGGTATCTCACTGTAAACACGCTAGTTGCTGCCCTACTCCCATTCCTTGGGGACTTCATGAGCCTGACTGGTGCTCTGAGCACATTCCCTCTCACATTTGTTCTTGCAAATCACATGTATCTGATGGTGAAGAACAGGAAGCTTTCAATGCCTAGAAAGGCTTGGCATTGGTTGAATGTTGTGGGCTTCAGCTTATTGGCTATACTTGCCGCCATTGCCGCCATAAGACTCATCTCAGTTGACTCAAAAACTTACCACCTTTTTGCGGATATTTGAAATTTTTTTCCGTGCAGGTTTTCATGGTCGAAGGCCGGCCTACTCATATTGTCCACCATATTTCATCCATTAAATAAGGGTGTATACCATGTTATTCTATCAATTCCTTTGTATTATGTAGAAATCCTTCTTATGCACTTATAAAAATTTAATAATTTATGCTATTCTCTTTATATATCATCTCATATTCAGTTACTCATGCATCTTGAATCGCGATGTATTATAAGATCTAAAGTGATATTTGAATAGGCTAGGCTGATCGCTCTACTCCCACATCCAATTATTTGTGAAAGATTTTCTCATGGTTTAGGCTCTGTGATGGTGGTGGTCACGAATATGGTGGTTATGAATCGTCGTTCATAACCGCCCGACCTCACATAACGAACTTCATCTACTTTAATGTTCAAAACTAGTTTTTTTTCCTTGGTGCCGGTCGCATATCCATTGTCTTGCCAAACATTTTATAAGGGTCGCGTTTTTGTCCAAACTCAATGGAGGAAAAACGCTGCACCAAACGGAGCCTTAGACTGCTTTTGGCGTGGCTTATCGCGACTTATTTGCTCCAGTGAGGTTGGACAAAAATGTCATTGTCATACCAAAATCATATGCATCAAACTGGTTTCTTTTTTTTTTGTAACATTTGTGATACAAAACATGCATTGTATGACAATGATATTTTTGTCCAACCTCACCGGAGCAAATAAGTTGCGATAAGCCGTGATAAGCTGCGTCAAACACAGCCTTAATGACGATGACAATCATAGAGAAAAATTGATCCGGTTCAAATAAATCATAAAATTTCTCAAGTGAATTGAGATTTGATCTGGTCGAAAGAATGTATAAATAGGTTTGGATTTGTCATTTTTAAAGGGTGTTTATATTGGCAGTTTGTATATCGATATTGACAGCCTCAATAAATTTTTTAAAAGAAGCCTATTACTTTAATTATATCCTCTCTAATAGCAGCCCCTTTTTTATATCACCAATTATGCCCGAATGAAATCTCGCCCCCATTCTCCCATCACCCCCATTCGCTCCTCTTCCCAACCGCCGAATTCTTGCTGCCGCCCACACTAAACCGCCGGAGGAGCGCCTTGGACTCTGGCGCCCTGACCTGGAAGGTTTACTTTCATTTTTTTCATGAAACTGTGCTAGGTTTTATCATTTTATGTCCTTGTTTTTGATTTCACTGTATAGGTTTTTGATTCTCCCGCAAATAAGTAGATTTTATCATTTTTTTCTTAATTTCATGGCTCCTCGATTGAACGTAGTTACTAAAATTATTAGAATATTAGTTTGTTTTTGAAGGCTGACGGGAATGCTATCCCAATTCATATCTTTTGTTAATAATGTATTTGCTAATGGATCGAGATCACTGAACTTCTTTAAATGATATGGTTTAGCCATCATCTTAATATCCCACTGTTGAAATGCATTCAAAATATCAAAATCTGTTGATTAGAAAGGAGCTTCTTTCCAAAAATCATGAAATTTGATTCTGAATCTTTCAATACTTTGTACTGTTATTGGATGGACTCAATTTCTTACACTTGCTACAACTTGTAAAGGGGTGAATGGGGGTGGCAGAGGAGAACATGCTGCAATATGGACTTATGGTTATTAGTGGCATACCAAACCCTGTTGAATATTTATTTTCACATTTGCTATGCTTTTACTGTCAATATCCAATGGGCTGGTAATATCATTTTGCTAGATTACTATTATATTTGGGCTGCCAATAACCATAATCTGTCTACCAATATAAATGCCATTTTCAAATGGTGAGCGCACTTTTGCTCTTTGCTGGGAGTCAGCATTCACCCTTCTACTGGTGCCCTTACTGCACTTGAACACCCAACCAGGCAGGGCCTTGGTATTGTGTAGGTTGTAAACGATCCTTCAGTTTATACTTTGGCAGATTTGAAGCTATTTATATGCTGCATCTTCTCATTTATTCTCCACTTTTGGTCTTGGTAAAATTAAGGAAATAAAGCACTAAAATGCTGATTTCCCTCTTAACTTTCTATAATTACAATGGCTTCCCCTCTATCTTTCAAAATTACCATATCCCTTACCAAATTTTGTTGTTATTATGGGAGGTTTTGGTAATTTTGAAAGATATAAGAGAGATCTCTGTAATTATGCAATGTTAGAAAAGTGTTTTTCATATATATATTTTTTTTTCAAAGATTGCTGTTATTTCACTATATATATGATAGAATTTATTATTTGCATGATTCAAAAAAATACGGGCGGAGCCTGTTAACGCATGGGCGGAAGCTCGTGCGCTCGGCATGGGCAATCCAATGACAAATGTTATAAACTATACAAAAACACATGCACATAAATCACAATAATATCAGGCAAGCGTCTCCAGAAAGAATTGTGTCCAGCGATCCGGTTGAGATGTGCCATCACGGACAAAGATTTTTGGCTATGAAGAGCCTTCATTTAACACAGACTGCATATATTTGGCACAACTTTCACCCGAAGTTTTCGACGCTTAAATTTTCGTGGCCCGAGTTTTTTGGCTAAAACCCGCCCGAATTTATGCCTTGTGCTATCAAGGCCATCAAAGTCATTCCGCTTCCGATCGACATTTTAGTATTTCTCGACCCCAAGAGTGGGCTCCTCGAGTCCATAGAAGAGCGGGTATGGAAGCTTGAAATTGCGCCTTCCTAAACATGAACCCCTGAATGCATCCAGCTGGCTACTGATCAAACCAGCAATTCGAAATTGTTGCTTCTGCAGCTGAACTCTTCTGCTTGAGAGGTATTCCCAGCTCTCCATTTCAATCTCATCAGCAGATCTAAGAAAGTGGGATTTAAAGGTAAGAAAAATAAAACTCAAAAGGAATTGTAGATTGTTTGCTTGACAAAAAATGCTACAAACAAATCTATGTGGATGCTTGCACTTTCAATTTTTTTTGTAATATAGGAATGAAAATGTATGCTTTGGCATAAATTTTATATGCCCAGATTGTGAATATAGATTTGTTATGGAGAGTATGGCATTGCCCTCTAACTACTTAATCTTAACTCTAAAGGCTATATCCTCATCTATTTCCCCTCTATCATGTATTAATGACACGGTATTCAAACCAGTCACACCAAAATATCTTTCTGTTAGGAAACTCAGAACAGTTTCTACATGCGCAGCTACAAACACATGGTAAATAAGAATACACAAATAACAAATAATCGACATTCTCACAAATATAAATCACATCCGCATAGTTTTATTACTGCAATAAAATGCAGAATTCAAAATATATGCTCAGCATAAAATATAGATCCAATGAAGAGAACCACGGGTGGAATCGGACACCTCCACCCGTTGAGGAATAGGAAGAACATACTGATATCCGTTGAAGAATGAAGCACAAAGTTCGCACAAACATTCGTCATCTTCGGATGACCAACCCTTCCACCATCACCCATGCCAAGATTCGACATCGCTACGATTGCGCAGCCCGCCGATGTCCCTTGCACAATCAGCCCATGCATTGTCCCTGCTGACCTCTGCACACTGCAGCAATCCAAATCAAGCATGACACCAACTCTTATCGCACGCAACGGTAGTCCAACCACAGCCGCTTTCTTCCAGTGTCTCGTCTGCCACCCGTCACCATAGGAACCTTGCTACAACCCCTTGCACAGCCGCCGGTACTGCTCGTTGTCGCTGTAGATCGAGAATAGGAGTGTGTCGGTCCCGCTCTTGTAGTATAGAGTTATCGTGGATGGCTATCTATCTTACCATCAGAATCGTGGATCGGGGTTATCTTCTTTTGCTAGGTCTAACGGAGACCTAATGAATCCAATCGTACTCAGATCAGGTTTGGATCCAAATCCAAACAAACCCGGTAAGCTCAACAGTATCCTCTAATAAGAAAGATCGATAATTTAATAATATCACAGCCTCTAGAATTGCATATTATGTACTTGATATTTATTATGCAAATTTGAAGTTTTCTATCCTCTAAATAATATTTTTAGTGGTGTAACGTTTCACTTAACTTAGTAGATGTCTCACTGATTAGAACTGTCTTCCAAATAATATTATTTAGAAGATAAAGAATAATTATTATAAAGGAGTAATTACAGAAAACTCTTCTCTAACTTTGCATAATTACAAGGATCTCTCATCTATCTTAAAATTACCAAAGCCACGCCTCAAGCTTACATTGTTAGCATACATGCACCCAAAAAAATCCCATTGGAAGATCTTTCCATGGGTTTATTTTGTACTTTGTAATGTTAACAATAAAAATTTAGATGTGAGGTTTTGGTACTTTTTGTAAAGAGTGGCCTCAAATCTTGTATATACTTCATGAATGAATAATTACAAGTATGAATACATTTATATAGGAAAAGAGGAAGAAGAGAAATCCCAATCCAAGATGTGGGACAATACAAAGAAAGAGAAAAGAGAGAAAAATGGGCCCCTAGATGGGCTCTTAATTAGGCTTTTCTAACACTCCCCCGCAAGCTGGAGCGTACAAGTCGTAGGCACCAAGCTTGGATAAAAACTGGTAGTATAGCGGCCGGGAGAGAGCTTTAGTCAGGATGTCAGCAACTTGGTTTGTAGCAGGAACATGCTCCAAATCTATCTTCTTTGATTGTACCTTTTCTCGGATAAAGTGACAGTCAACTTCAATATGCTTTGTGCGTTCGTGAAAGACCGGATTCTTGGCAATATGTATTGTTGTTTGACTGTCACAAAATAGGATTGTCGGTGATGATAAACGAACACCTAAGTCTCCCAGAAGGCTCTCAGCCAGGTTTACTCGAAAACAACAACAGCCATAGCCCGGTATTCGGCTTCAGCAGAAGAGCAAGCAACCACAGTCTGTTTCTTGCTACGCCAAGTTATGAGATGTCCACCGAAGTAGGTACAGAAACCAGTTGTGGAACGCATATCATCAATGGATCCGGCATAGTCAGCGTCAGAGTAAGCGACAAGAGATAGAGATGTGGATGGCTTGTACGCAAGCCATTGTCCTGGATCGATCTTGAGATATCGAAGAATGCGTTCGACAACTTGAAGATGAGATGTTCGGGGAGCATGCATAAAACGACTCACGACTCCCACGACAAAAAAGATGTCTGGTTGAGTAACCGTAAGATAGATCAGCTTCCCAACCAAGCGTCTATAGTATTCCGGATTTGTAAGCAGTTTGTCGGAGTCAGAGCTGTGGGCCGAGAGCTTGTGATTGGCGTCCATAGGAGTATCCGCAAGTTTGCATCCAGAATAGCCGACATCATGAAGGAGGTCCATATAATACTTCCTTTGGGTTAACACAAGACCATCAGGGCGTCGAACAACCCCAAGCCCAAGAAAATACCGAAGGTTGCCAAGATCTTTGGTCTGAAAGACGGAGTTTAACTGTTGCTTGATATGTTGTATCCCTGTAGTATCGTCGCCAGTAATGAGGATATCGTCAACATAGACAAGTAGGATCACAATTCCGGTTGACCGGTGTCGGGTGAAGAGAAAAAAGTCAGACGAGCTCCGAATGAAGCCAATATCACAGACAACCTTGCTGAATTTTTCAAACCAAGCGCGCGGGGACTGTTTGAAACCATAAATAGATTTCCGAAGATGACAGAACCGAGACTCCCCGTGGTCTCAAACCCGAGAGGTTGGTGCATATAAACAATCTCCTGCAGATCGCCGTTGAGGAAGGCGTTCTTAACACCCAACTGATAAAAAGGCCAATGTCGATGAACAGCCAAGGAGAGAAGAACGCGGACCGTGCTCAATTTGGCCACCTGAGAGAAGGTTTCCTCATAATCAAGGCCATGTTGCTGAGTAAAATCCCGGACCACGAGACGGGCCTTGAGACGCTCAACGGTGTCATCCGCCGCATGTTTAACAAAAAACACCCACTTGCAGCTAACACAGTGTTGGCCTGCAGGAAGAGGAACCAGATCTCAAGTCTGGTTAGCCCAGAGAGCCAACATTTCATCGTCCATGGCCGCCCGCCACCCCGGGTGTTGAAGCGTCTCCTGCACAGTGTTAGGAATAGAAATAAAGGAAAGAGAGGTGGCAAAGGCGTAGAGAGGTGGAGTAAGCTGATGGAGAGAAACGTAGTTGGCCAAGGGATGAGCTGTAGAGGCGGGAGCTGGATCTGCCGTTGTCGGGGTGTCGCTGGGAGCAGGGAGTTGGTGCAGGGAACCATCCTTGGAGCGACGACGAGTGTAGACACGGAGAAGGGGCGGAGGAACCCGAGTGGGGGCAGGGAGAGAGGAGGATGGAGATGGCAGAGAAGAGAGCGTGACAGGTACGACAGGTCGAGGAAGAGGAGGAGAGGAAGACGAGGTGGGGGAAGGTAAGTAGAAGGGCTGGTCTTCGCAAAACGTGACATCTGCCGAGACGACCAGCTTTCCATCAGAAGGAGAGTAGCAAACATACCTCTTTTGAGTACAGGAGTAGCCAACAAACATATATTTGGACACCCGAGTAGCAAGTTTGTCGGAAGGGGGCCAAGAAGATGAACATAACAAACACACCCGAAGACCCGCGGGGTGAGAGAGGTGGGATTGGTGGAAGGATAGAGACGTTGGATAGGTGAGGCAAAGTCAAGAACAGACGAGGGTAAGCGGTTGCTGAGATGACAGGCTATGGAGACGACAAAATTCCAATATTCGATCGGAACCTGTATTTGAAACATGAGGGACCGCACAACATCGAGAAGATGACGATTCTTACGTTCGGACACCCCGTTTTGCTGAGGGGTATACGCACACGAAGTTTGATAGATGACGTCAAATTCGGTGCAGAGATTGGAGAAGGTGCGACCAGTATACTCGCGAGCATTATCAGTGCGGATGACTTTAAGGGGGGTGGCAAACTGCGTACACATCTCAGTTAAAAAAGCACGAAACACAGAGATAAGTTCAGTACGATCATGTAGTAAATATAGTCATGTAATACGCAAGTAATCATCAATAAAGGTGACAAAATAGCGAAATACAAAGATACTGAGAACTTTATAAGAACTCCATACATCAGAATGAACTAAAGATAAAAGAGTAATACTCCTGATACATGCAGGAGGGAAGGAAAAATGATGTTGTTTGCCGTAGATACAAGATTCACAAGAGAACTCCCGTAAAGGAACATCGTGAAGAGCTCGCTTGAGAATCGGAAGGGGAGAATGCCCAAGACGGCGATGTCAATCGACGGTGGAGACGGCGAAGAGAAGAATGGATGGGATATCCAAGATGTAGAGCACATTCAATAGCCGCCCCTTAACAATGATACTCCGGGTGCGACGATCCTGCATAAGAAAAGAAGAAGGAGAAAAGGTTATGCAACAATCAAGTTCGTGTGTCAGGCGACTAACAGAAAGTAAATTGAAAGAAGACCCCGGAACGTGAAGAACCGAGAAAAGAGAAAGGGTCAGGGTAAGCTGGAGAGCAGCGACGCCAGAGACCGGTAGGATGTCACCATTGGCCACAGTGATATACAAAGGATGAGCCGTTTGGATATACTGGGGAGGCTTCTGGGAGGTAATATGGTGAGTAGCGCCAGAATCGACGATCCAGCGGGGGTTATGAGAGAGACAGGTTATACCTTCCGCAGAGAAAGGCGCAACCGAGTCGGAGGAGCGGCCGAGGACACCCTGTAGTTGTTGGAGTTGGGTGCGGAGCTCATCTATATGTTGGCGGGTAGTGGATGCCGGATCCTGGGTAGAAGCCCCGGTGGGAGCAGGAGCAACAGAGGAAGTAGCAGCAAGGTGGGGAGGTAAAACCATGCTTGCGATAACAGGTAGCCTCGAGATGACCATCCCGGCCACAATATGTGCATTTCATAGAAGAACAACCACCACGTCCTCGTCCGCGAGACGGAGGTCGGCCTCCTCGGGTGGAAGATCCACGAGCAGGAGGAGGGGTCGGAAGGAGAGGCTGTTGAAGAAGAGCCGGTGCAAATCTGGGAGGAGCCTCAGTAGGAGGCGTAACCTTAAGCAGCATTGAGCAGACATCAGACAACGAAGGAGTCGTCGTGGAAAAGAGGATCTGGGCCCGAACACTATGCAGGTGGGGAGGAACACGGGACATCATCATTGCGATGGTGACAACCTCTTTCTGGGCCCGTTGAGTAGCTAGATCAGTAGTTGGAGGCTGATGTTGAATCCAAGCCTCGACCAGAGTCTTGGCCTGGGCAACGAAAGAGATCATATCGTTGAGAACACCAGGAGCAAGGTTCTGAAGGTCGGAGAGAATATCATATAAGTGATGAAGACTGTTGTGCCCAGAGTAAAAGGAGTGGAGCTCCTCCCACATGGTCTTGGTCGTATCATGGTACATGGTCATCCTGTAAGGCTCGGTGTCCATAGAGTTGAGGAGCCAGGACTGGACCCAACCATCATCGCAAAGCTAGTCATTGGAGGGAGCATCGGGGGTAGCTCGGGTCAAGTGGTGAAGAAGACCCTTTGTCTGCAGAACACGACGAACAGAGTGAACCCATTCGACGAAATTCCGTTTCCCGGTAAGAGAAATGGTAGTAATCTGTAGCTCATCACGAAGTTCGGGAGCCGCAGCATGCGCGCGAGCAGGAGGAGAGGTAGCAGCGGAATTTTCGGAAGCCATGCGGCTAGCAAAAAGAGACCGGGCGGCTAGCAAAGGAAGTCGAGCGGTAAGCAGAGAGAGAGGTCGGGCGGCTAGAGAAGGAGGTCGGGCGGCTAAGCAGAGAGAGAGGTCGGGCGGCTAGAGAAGGAAACCAGGCGATAAGCAGAGAGAGAGGTCGGACGGCTAGAGAAGGAAGCCGAGCGGTAAGCAGAGAGAGGTCGGGCGGCTAGAGAAGGAGATCGGGCGGCTAAGCATAGAAGGCCAAGCGGTTAGAGAAGGAGGTCGGGCGGCTAAGAAGAGGAGGCCGAGCGGCTAGGGAAGGAGGTCGGGCGGCTAAGCAGAGGAGGCCGAGCGGCTAGAGGAAAGAAGGCCAGACGGTTAGAGAAGGAGGTCAGGCGGCTAAGCAGAGGCCGAGAAGAGAGAGAGGTCGGTCGAGCGGCTAGCAAAAGAAGCCCGGGCGGCTAAGTAGAGAAAGAAGACGCACGGTCTCGGCGGACACACCAGCGACCAAGAATTGTCGCGACCAGGATGCGGCTAAAAAGGGGGGGAAGCCACTTGGCTAGATAGAAGGCGAAGCCGACAGCGGAGAGAAGAAGGAAACCGCACGGTCACGGTGAGGCACACCAGCGACAAGAGAGGTCGCGACCAAAGATGCGGAGCCCCAAGAGAGGAAAGAGGCCGCGACGATCACAAATGCAGACCGCACGACTAACAAGCCCCGGTTAAGGAAACAAACCGGACGGGAAAGGAAACAAACCGGGAGACTAGCAAGCCGCTGTTAAGGAAAGCAGGCCGCACAAAGCGCAACGAGCTGAGGAAAGCCGGGGCCCACGGTGGCGAGAGGGGAAGGCTATAAAAGGAGAGGAGGAGGTGAGGGTGGAGCCACGAAGCGAGATGCGGGTAGGGAGAGAGAGACCGCAGAAAGGCCGTGAGTAGGACAGGAGACCGCCAGAGAGGAGCTCAGGGCGGTTAGAAAAACGGAGACCGCGGAGAGGGGGAGCTCGGGGCGGTTAAAAAAACCAGAGACCGCGGACAGAAACCGGGAGACCCAAGGAGAAGACTGGTGCCTCTGATACCATGTAAAGAGTGGCCTCAAACCTTGTATATACTTCTTGAATGAATAATTACAAGTATGAATACTTTTATATAGGAAAAGAGGAATGAGAGAAATCTCAATCCAAGATGTGGGACAATACAAAGAAAGAGAAAAGAGAGAAAAATGGGCCCCTAGATGGGCTCTTAATTAAGCTTTTCTAACACTTTTGAAAGATAGATGGGAGGTCCTTGTAATTATGCAAAGTTAGAGGGGAGGTTCCAGTAAATTGCCCTTATTATAAAATCATATGGACGCAATGTTGATCATTGATATAATCTCACTGTGATGAAAAATTCTTTGGTCATCTCACAACTACTTATAATACTAAATAATGTTTCATCATTCGTATCTTTGATAGCATTAGCATATCCATGGCACATTTTTCTTCTTTAATGCACAACAAATCAAATCTCAACATACTTGATCATATGCATTGTCAAGATCAATAAAAAATATGAAGATCTCTTTTTTGTTCTTTACATTTTTTTCATCAATTATCTTAAAACAAAAATCTCTTCCTAGCATGAAACAAAATTGATTCTTAGAAATTGACGTAACTTTAATAAGCCTATTGTTACATCCATGCGCTACTACGCTCCAAAACTGCTCATAACCACATTGTTTGACTCATGAGCTTGATTCTTTTATAATTAACACAGTCTTGAACTTCTATTCTAAAATCAATAAGATTTTCTTCTCCAGTCATTTGACATCCGAAATCCTCTGAGTCTCTAAAATGTTATTGAAAAGACTTGTTGTGGAATTATTAGCTTTATATTAATATTTATTCATGTAATAGTCTTTAGGAGTATTTAGGATTTAGTCCCACACGGGTCATACCGTAGTTTTGATCTTCTGTCCATGTAAGTCTTATTTATTATCCCATTGTGGAAGAATATAATGCATGAAGTATGTTTTTTTTTGTTATTTCAACATGGTATCAGAGAAGGAATTGACTCCGCACTAAAATTTTGGCGCCCTAAATTAGTGGCGACCTAAATTTCTTGGTGATTTCGCTCTCAATTTCGCCTCTTTCTCATGTCTCATTCTCATTCGGCTCTCGATCACGTTGTGTGGTCACGCTTCTGCTCACGTCGACGAGATCGTTTTTTTGACTTCGGTGACGGGAGCGGCTCTCCCCTCGACGAACCCGTCGACGAAGGGCATGGTTACCTCTGATTTTCGTCGACGGTGTGCTCGCCGCTCCTTCCTGCTCGTCATCGTGCTCCTGTGTTGTTTTTATTGAAGACATCCCGCTCGTCATCGACTGCGTCGGCTGATCTCCTCGGCGACTGTGTCGCAAATCTTTTTGAGTTTCTTCTCCCGCTGTCGGTGGAGCTTCTTCTCCCGCAGTCGATGGAGCTTCTTCTCCCGCGAAAGATTTATGTTGTTGCTCTCCAGTCGATGTTGCGGCTCCCTCTGCTTCCGATCGTCGATCCTTGCATGTTCCCGCCGATGATTCTTTGTTGTCGTGGCCATCTCCTGCGCTTCAATTTTTGATGTCGACTCTCCAGATCTACTCTTTAATGGCAGAGTTGTCCCTGGCTGCTCTGGATCCATTTTTGCCCTCATATTTTTGATGATTATAGACGCTTCTAGTTGCTCCCCCCCTCCTCCGGTGAGCTGATCTCTCGCCGATCTTGTAGTTTTTTGTCGTTTTTTAATGTCTTTAGTGGTCTTAGTCTATTGTGTGTTATATGACTTCATGCGCATGATTCACGTGAGAGGTAGTGTTTATGACGAAGGCAACTCAAATGACATTTTCCCGACTCTTGCCCTAGTTACGCGTGGCTTTCGGGCTTATTTCGTGTGTTGTTTGTCTCCCTAATTTTCTTTGTGGTTGGGTAGGTGTGTTATGATCTTTGTTGGTTGACCTTTCTATCCAGCGGGTTGTATCGTGTGGGAGCATCCCTGGTCACCTGTTTATTGATTTCTTTCCAGCGAGTCCACGTCGTGTGTGAGACCTACCTCGTGTGGGTCTACGGCGTGTGTGACTATGTCCCTGAATTGATTCTCCAATTTGTCATTTCCCACCATGACTCGTCTGTTGTTTTGTCTCACTTAGCTTACCATAATTACCTTTTTTATGATGTTTTCAAGCTGGCACTTTTCCCTCCAACTTGAGGGGGGTGTTGAAGTATTATCTCTATATTAATATTTATTTCATGTAATGGTATTTAGGAGTATCTCACATCGCAGTTTTGAGTTTGTGTCCATGTAAGTCCTATTTATTACCCTGGCGTGGAAGAATATAATGCATCAAATATTTCTTTTCTATTAGCCACAACTTGCCAACTAATCTACTGCAATATCCTCAATAGACATCCCATATGGATCTAAAGTTCAATCCTTATGACTTTAAATCTAACCGCACTTCCCTAAATTTATAGGAAAAATTAGGGTTCGTTCAGTTGGAGGATTTTTGCAGGGAAGAATTGGAATTTAGTCAGCTTCAAAATCTGCTGAAATTAGAAATTGGGCTTAATTACAATCATGTTGTTCAACAATTTCAAAACCTGAATGATTTGGAATTGGAATTCACCTCATTAGAAGAAGAAGAAGAAGAGGTGGATTGAAGAAGACGACTACAAGCAGGTCGAAGGAAAAAATCAAAAACAGAGGAAGAAGAAGAGCCGAGCCGGAGGAAGAAAGAGAAGATGAAGCAGAGGAAGAGGAAATAGAAGAGGGGGAAGAAGAGGAAGAAGAAGAGTCGAAGGAAGAAGAAGAGGCGAAGGAAGAAGAAAGGCGGATTAAAGAAAACCTACAGGCGGATTGGGACTGGGAATCTGGGACCGGGTAAAAACCAACCCCAGAGACACGAATTGCTATTAGGTATAAAACAAAACCCTCAATTTTGTCCAAAACCAATTCTACCGTCAATTTTGTCCGCCCGAACTGCCACAAATGAATTACTTAAACCAAAACCGTTTCTGTCGGGCCATTTCCGACGAACCAAACTAACCCTTAGTATATTTCCTTATTATGTTCTTCCAAAAAATAAATTTTCCTTGGCATATATACAACTTCTCAAAATAGCATTTTCATTTCTCTTTGATGACCTCATCTTTAATTATGATTATATTATTTTCATTCTTAATGCGTTTAATTTTATCTAAATCTCAAGATCTCTTATCTCTTGCCTAAAATATTCTATACATCTAATTTTTGCCTTTCCTTATTACCAAAAACAATATAAAAAACTTCGAAAGATGTAGCATTTGTTGTACACACTATACTTCTAGCTTCCTTATAATCAATGTAAATTTTAGTGTGTTACGGGCTCCGTAACAGCGATAACCCGCCGCAGTAGTGGCGGAGGCGGAGAAGATGATGGTGGTGGAGGATACCGTGGAGCCGGAACCGCAGCTGCCTAAGCAGGGTTGCTCGTTAGGAGGAGAGAGCTACCAGTTATCTCACAAGAGGGGACAAGAACTAGATTTCATTTCCTGCATAACTTCATTACGAGACTTCATGAGCTTATATAAGAGCCTCAATGGTATGAACGTAAATAACTGGAAAACATAAAACATAAAAGACTCGACCGAACTAATAAACTAAACGGCTCGACTAATACATTTGACTCAAAATAATACTGGATTTTAATAAAATTAGGTACTTGAAGTACTGGATCCCTAACATCTCATCCTTCTTTGAAATCGAGCTTGCCCTCAAGCTCGAACTCCACGTGGAGGACCGCATCATCTGGTATCTTGACCTCTCTCCAGAATACCGTCTGGCAGTGTGCCGCGTCGTCGGGAGCTTCGGTGAGGAGTTGTGGTGCTATAAAAACAACGGTCATCGACTGGAATGTGTGTGATGGAGCTGTTGGAGCGGCAGTGAGCAGCAATAACATGGACGCCGGAGGAACGACGGACGACAACAAGAATGGATCCGTCAGATTTGGCAGAAAAGGGGCCGGCGGAGCAGTGGCCCGCGGAGCAAGTGCCGACAAAAGATGTGGTGAGGTGACCGAGGCAAGTTGAGTCGGGGCTTTAGCGAGTATGTCTTCGTAGAAGACCATGATGATGGCGGTGAGACGATATGTCTCGTGAGCGAGTCGAGTAGCCTCTGAATCATAAAATGGGGTTAACGTTGATATCATTGTAATGAGAAAATAAAGTTAATTAATTACTGAAACAGTAATCAATTAAATAGTTGGTGGTTTGATGGGCTTGGTGTGAATAGATAGCAAAAATAATAATAAAATAGATGAGACGGGCTGGATAAAGGAATAATTAAATTCCTCTGGAATATCTGGAAGTTGTAATAAAAGAAAAACATAAAGTTGTTGTGGGGGGAGGGGCTCGAGGCAAGAAACCAGACGGCAGGCAGAAAAATCAATTTGTTGAAAGGGGCGTGCGGCTCGAGAATGGAGCAGACGGAGGAGGCTTGATGCAACAAATCAGCGGCAAGATGGGCTCGATGGGCTCGATGGAGTTGTACACGATAGAAGGCGGGCTGCTCGATGGGAGAGGGCGGCTGCGTGAGGGACGGCCGAAGAGCATACGATGATTGTTTGCAGCTTGGACGAAGGAAGGAGCAACAGTCGGTCGTCGACCCAGGCGGTGAGGCTGCGCCGGGTTTGGGCGAGGAGACCAACTGGGGTATTGGAGCAGGGAGACGAGATGCATTCCCGCTGGAGGAGGCTTCGACTCGTCATCAAACCCGTAGGAGAGGTCGACGGAGTTGCAGGTGTTCTCGATGGTCGGGATCAACGCTGTTGCGGCTGGGAAAGAAAAAGCTGGAGCCCTTGACCGCTGAAGCTGGAGGCCTTGGTAGGAGAAAGGTTCACGCAACGGGGTTGTTGGTGTCGGATATGCTGCAGCCAGTAGAGTATTTATTTATTTTTTTTGGAAGGTGGACGATGAGTAGAATGGTGTGTGTCCGCGGAAGAGGACCTATCCCTCTGATAGTTGTTACGGGCCTACTTCCATAACAGCGGTAACCCGCCGCAGTAGTGGCCGGAGGCGGAGAAGATGGCGGTGGTGGAGGATACCGTGGAGCCGGAACCGCGGCTGCCTAAGCGGGGTTGCTCGTTAGGAGGAGAGAGCTACCGGTTATCTCACAAGAGGAGACAAGAACTAGATTTCATTTCCTTCATAACTTCATTATGAGACTTCATGGGCTTATATAGGAGTCCCAATGGTATGAACGTAAATAACTGGAAAACATAAAACATAAAAGACTCGACCGAACTAATAAATGAAACGACTCGACTAATATATTTGACTCAATATAATACTGGACTTTAATAAAATTAGGTACTTGACGTACTGGATCCCTAACACAGTGCTATTCAATTTTCACCAATTTTAAAAGTAGTTTTTTGTCCTTAACTTATTGTACCTACTTGCCCCACCATCAGGACTCCTTATCAATAGATTTAATAGTAAAATCTCCAAAAAAAATTATGACAATTTACTTAGTAGAATCAGTCAATTTATCATACATCAAATTTGGATCCAATAAAGGACTCTGTTATGATCCTACACGATATGTTATCTTATTTTAATTTAGGTTTGTGTCTACGCATGTCACATCTCTTAATTATCATGTCATCAAGTCCAACATAAGTTATTTTTATTTTATATGCGTCCAAGTGTTCAAACTTTATCTATTTAAAGACTACTAAGGTCATGAGTGAAGGCATCAAAAGAAATTATGAAAGTCTGTTTCTCCTCTCTAGTTCTTTCCTCATCCCTATTCTAGGGTTAGGGTTTGGCTCAGCTCTATTGTATCTCCGCCTCCACCATCACTTCCACTGAAATCCTGACGCCTTGCGGGATAGGCCTGCACCAAATTCCAACTTGTCTACTACAATAGTTTATCTTTAAAGATTAACAATTTCTCTTTTTTTACTACTTAATCCTAGAGCAATTGAGAACAATTGTATCACAATATGAAAGGAAATACTGTTCATTATGAGAAGCAGAATTACTTGTTAAACCCCAAAAACCGGAGAGTTAAAAAAATACCTCATGATCAATGAAGACTGTCCTGCATAACCAGAAAATATAAGGGTTCTCCAAGTTGTATTAAATAATTTAGAAGGTTTCCTTGAAAAAAGAATAAAAGGCCAATTGCTAGCTTGGAGTTGCACCAACAATCTAACAATAAGCACCCGTGCTTGATGATTCATGTCTTCAAACTGTTTTATCCTAATCAAAAAGTACTGACATAAACAAACTATAGATAAAAATAAAATGAAAGTAATATATTAGTCAATTTATAAGGTTATAGCCAGTCTTTACCATTCTAAAGAAGATATGCTGCTCAAATTTTCAGTGGAAGACAAAATGTCATCTGCATCCAGTAATATGGCATCCAAACCATCCTTATCTGGTTTCAAAGTACTGAAGTATTCCTCCACAAACCAGAGTGATGTATTCAGATCTCGTAGGTAGCGCTCCTTACTGAATTGAAAAGTGTGTAACTTGCATATAATGGGAATTTCACTCGCAGCCAAGTTGTTTAGCTCAGCATGGAAAATAAACAAATTACAATGGTCATGGTGATTGCTCTTCTTAGCATCATCAAAAACTCCGGAACCACTTCTCTTACAGGACTGCAGCATAACAGTGAGTGCAATCAGCAAAGTTAACATTAGAACCCCGATGATCACCAGTGCGACAATGAAGATAGTAGCAGACAATGATGACATAAAGACACCAGATTCCACCACATAGCGACTTCCCATTTCTGCAGAGGGGCTTGAAGGCCAGCAATTATGATGATGATCATGATGATAAAGTATATTAATAGTGCATTTGATTACATAATGTATGGGAGTTTGAGGGTAATGTAATCCATATCCAAGCATGAACGGCATAATGATAACAATTTGCAGGGTGAAACCTAACGAATTTATGTCATGAGCTGGGTACTTCAGCAAATATTTCTATTGAATATAGCAACCAAAGTGTGTCGCCTTGAAAGATAACAATGCAGAAATAATTAATTTGGGAATTTAGATGATAACAATTTGAAGATAACTAATGGAAATGACTGTTTCTGTTACAATACTTGAATCAGAATATATATGATTCTTCATACCACCATTGAAGTAGGGTAGGTCCTCAATTCAAAATTGCCAAATTTTGGGCCTTCACAGGTCACAACAAGTAAAGAGTTGTGGGTCATTAACTGTTGTTTCTATTAATAAGGATTGATGGGGTTCCCCCTAAAGATTTCCGAGTCAAACTTGTAGGACTTCGACCGAAACGCTCAAGCAAGCAAACCCGATCGAGTGAGCCGTGCACATGGCCTGCGCTCGCTCGAAGGGACCCAAAATCATCCTGAAGACGCACATATGCACGGCATGCACAACACAAAGGGACCCCCCCCCCCCCCCCCCCCCCCCCCCCGCGCCCACGGTGGAAAACATAGTTATCATTTGTGTGTTACTCTCATGTGCAACTATTCTTAGTTGGGAGTTACACTAACAACTTTATGTTATTATACTGCAACTCTAGTTTTTTTAAGGTTCTGTAGTTCTATTGTATTACATAAATTCCATCCTAATAGGTTAACATGCTAGATTGATTCATTTCACCAAATATTTCTACCTATTTTTTAAGAAACCTTCTCCACAGGAAGTGCGTGTTTTGCCATCAGTCTGCTAAGCTACTATTAAACACGGAAGCTCGTATGTTTCTGTTTTCTGAACTATCAATTTTAGAGCAAATAGTTGAAAGTATTCGGCATCAGCACAAAAAATCAGATGCAATTCTTGCCAAAGAAATTAAGAGAAGGATCTCCTACCAGACTGCCTTCTACTCAAAAGACTATGGCTGGATTCTCCAGAGTCCAAAGGAAGAGCGAGTGAAGCCATGGAGCCAATCAAACTAATCCACTGAGATCTAAAGGAAACGAAACTCCATTCAACCTCCTTTAGTATAACGTAGCTTCCTTATAGCTAATATCCAACTTCTTTGATAAACGATTCAAAGAGAAGAAGCCGGGAAAAAAAATCAAATATCAACAAAAACACAGCCTCACTTCAGATCCACAGTAATTTAATCTGCATAATTTGCAAGGAGAGGAGGAAGCCGCTGCGAAGAAACCCAAACAATTCGTACTTGAATCGATTCGAGGAAGTGGAACAGCAAGAAGCTCGAGAAGTTTCATACCTGGTAGCAAAATTGAGGTGATTGTTCGCCCGTGAACATCGTGGACGAAGAATCCGAAGGCATGGGGGCCGAAGGGAACTTGCGAGGTGGGGGTCCTTCCATCTAAACTCTTCTCCGGCGATTTACGGCTGTAATGCGATCGAGAAATGAAACCTGCACAAATAGCCAATGAGAAATCTTCGCGCTGACTGTACGGCAGCACCTCCGTCACTATGTGGGATCCTCGCTAGGGCTATTTATTGTTTATATATTGAATATAATACATGCAATTGTCCGCTAGGAGCAACTTCCCCGTCATTATTGCGTGAACACGAGATATTTTTGGTGGCCGGAAAAGCTATTTTTTTTTCGAGTTCAAGGAAAAAAAAATCGAGTTCAAGGAAAAGCTATTTTTAAGTGGCTCTAACTCACATCTCCTTATAAATAATATTTGTTGTGCTCTAACTCACATCTCCTTATAAATAATATTTGACATTTAACTAAGGCTTCATTTGTTTCGGCCGTGGCGGGTCGATCCGGCGGGTGGAAACGGAGTGTTCGAAACGGAGGGGGGAGGTGGCTGCTCCAAACGGAGCTTTTTTGGGCATTTCTCAAACCGGGCGGGTGGAAACGGAGCAAACGCCGTCGGAGGTTCATTTGTTTACCCGCCTTCCGGCGGCGTTTGCCCAAAATGGAGCACCAAAACGCCCAAACAAATAGAGCCTAAATCACTTCTCATGAAAGGGAGATTGCGACTCTTCCACTCAATTGATAATGAAAAGCGAAAGAACTTTATAGTCAAGCGTGCTCGGATGGGAGTAGTTCTGAGATGTGTGATTTTTTGGGAAAGTCCTCGTAGGAGCGCTTAACTGGATCACTTCTCATCAAATGGTGGTTCTGACCTCCAACAGCCTGTCGGTGGATGGAGAGGGGTTGGGATGTATGGTTTGCAGACTATTTGAGGTTGAACACTTTCGAGCTTGGTGTTGGGGTGTTGGCGACCGTTCTTTCGAGTCGTGTGTTGGGGAGGCCATTACAAAACCATCCACCGGCAGATCAATTGGTGATGATAAGTGAAATAACTTTGTAGTTAAGCGTGCTCGGGCTGGAGTAGTCCTGGAATGAGTGACCTCCTGAGAAGTTCTCGTAGGGGTGCTTAACTGGATCATTTCTCATCGAAGGGAGGTTGCGGCCTCCAACAACCTGTCAGTGGGACTAGAGAGGGGTTATGGTGTACGGTCTGCAGACCTGTTGAGGTTGAACCCTTTCGAGCTAGATGTTGGGGGTGCTGGCGGTTGTCATTTCGAGCTGTGTGCTGGGGAGGCCGTTACACGTGCACATCCGGGTGCGCGTACCTGGGCGCGCGCGTGCACCCTCAGGTGTGTGCGCCTGCGCGTGCACCTGCACGTGCACACCAGGCGCGAGCACCTACGCGTCGCACCTGCGCGCGAGCACATGCGTGCACTCTCACAGGTGTTTTTGTGTGTACCCCTACACGCTTAGGCGTATGTTTTTGTGTATTACTGGGTGCATGCACTTGCGTGCTTTCGTACGTGTGAGCATATGGGCACGCGCGGGTGTTTCTGTGTATACCCCTGCGTGCGCTTGCACATTTGCATGGCTTTATGTGCTTGTGACTGGATCACAAACGCTTGTGTGTGGGGGGTTCTTTTGAGCACCCAAGGTGTGGTTGTTATGCTTTTGGGATGTCGTCAATTTTTGTCATAGGTGACCATTTTGATGACTTTGTTTTATCTTTCAGGTCTCGGAACGTAATGTGCAAGGTCGTCTGATGCGGTTGCGCTACACACTTATCGCCGGGCAAATTGTAGTTTGGAGAAAAAGATACTGAATATCTGTCGATCTTGAAGTGAGGATTCCTCATATCAAGGAAAGAGTTCAGAATCTGTCGAATGGCTGGTTGACGGTGTATGAGATGATACTATGGTCTGGATTCCGATTTTCACCATGCAAAGAAGTGGTTGACATCTTGAAGTTTTGTGGCATCCCTATGTCACAATTTACTCATCTTGGGATATCATGCATCGTGGGGCTAGTTGCGTTCTTCAGAGAGCATGACTCGAGATTTTTCTTGGCGTTGTTTAGAGACAGGTGCAAGGTTCGCGTGCATGGAGGTGGCCGTGTTGAGATCTATATCAATAAGAGTTGGCTTGACTTTGAGAGTCGGAAGGATCACTGCCAAGGGAACACCTTGTTTGGCTACGTTCAAAATTCTTAGGATTTGCCAGAGCTTTGAAATTCTTTACATGATCGTTGTCGTCGTCAGAACGGACGAGAACGAGACTTCTCTCCTATGTTGGGATTTACAGAGCCTCGAGAGCTCGCAAATCGCTTATTTAGTATCTCTTTATTTGTGAAGGAGAAGCACCTGCTGTCATGCGGATTTTCGGCTGATCCTGAGCGTGTTGCAAGCGTGTCATTGGTTCATGATCGGAAGAGAAAGCTTGCTTTTAAAGGCACAGATGAGGCAAATGCCGAGCCTCGATCTTCTTCAAGGCAAAAAGATCGTTCGACTGAGGAGGTTCCTCGGGACGTGACTTCATCGGCCGATCCTGATGTTGAGGTATTGAGGTCTTCTGCCCTCCAATTTCCTCATTTAGAGGTTTTTTCCCCCGAGTGTCTTCTTATTTGAAGGCAATGAGCGATGTGGTAAGTGAGCTCTATTGTCTCTAGTTTTTAGTTTGATTGTTTTGTGCAATTTTGACCCATCCCTTTTTGGTTGTAGATTGAAGCTCGGGCTCTTATAGCATTTAGTGGAACGATCACGTGTGAGTTTGAAGGATGGATACTTGACTCTTTAGGAGAAGCTTTGGGTGGCGGAAGATTCTCTAGCTGCCTTGAGGGAGGAACAAGATCGAGATATATCTCGATTTTGGCAGATTGGTTTATAACTGAAGGCAGAGTTTGAGGAGGCCCGAGCGGCGTTGCTGACGGAGAAATCTTTAGTGGAGAACAATGCATAGTTGTTGAAGACTGCTCAGGAGGAGGCTTCTCGTTTAGAGACGGAGCTGGGGACTTTGAAGGTTGAGGTGGAGCGACTTTCCTCAGAGGGTCGAGTGTCAAAGTTTAAGGCCGCCGGGTTTGCTGAGTACATGGACTTCTTAGACTATATGTGTTGTACAACCCCGTATCCGGTGAGTGTTTCAGACTAACCTTGCGAGATGGTCCTGCCGAGGTGGGGTTGCCGATAAGAGCTTGGCTGCCCACGTAAAGGGCGAGTGAGAGAAGGCAGAATGGCCTTGTCGCGACCTGGAAGCTGAGAGTTTGGGGAGATGATTAGCTCGAAGCTTGGGACAGGGATCCCCCCCCCCCCTCCGTGAGTGCGTGAGTGTAGGATCGGGGGTGAGGTTGCCGATCATATTCGTGATCCGGCGACTTTAGCCTGAGCGAGTCCAGGACAGTGGTCCCAAAGGTAGGGGTCGGACTTCTCGTGCGGTCTTCAAGAGGTGTTTAGAGGCGTGAGTCATTCTGCGGAGAATCGACTCGCAGTGTAGGAGTTTCCGCATCATCCTGATTTATGTCGTGGTCGGCAGAAAGGTCAGCGATCTCTTTCCCTTTTGGTTCGACGGTCGGTTTGGAGGAAGAAGCTTGTCCATGATCTGGGGTGGAGGCCTGATAGCGATAAGCGGACTCAGCAACTTTTGTGGCGGATTTGGCCTCTTTGGCGGGTTTATGTTTTGGTGACTCGCGCGGTGAGGGATTGGAGAGCCATGGGCTCAGCTCGGCAGCGCGAGTAGCGTTGAGCTCCCTGGCGTGGTTGAACCTCTCTTGAAACTCCTTGGAAAGAGCATTTCGGTAAAATTAGAATAGGGGGAATGGTAAAGGTCACCCAGGTAGGCAGACATATATATATAGTCGTTTGTGGATCCCACCAAAGATTCCCTTGGGCTCGCTGACCCACTCGCCGATCTCTTGGGGTTAGATGTTTCTTTCCGAGTTTGGGGCAACCTCGCAAAGAGTGAGGATTGTGTACAACCCCGTGTCCAGCGAGTGGGATCAGCATGAGTCGGTCCAGCCATTTGGATGCAGTCCAAGTCCCAAGCGAGTTGGAAGGGAGACGAGGGCTCTGCGGCCTCGCTGACTCGCCCGAGAGGGGTGGAACAAGTATGTGGTGAGTGGAGCAAGTAGGCTCGCACTTGCCCCTAGTTCTCGACAATGGTAGGCGAGTGGGGCATGTCAGGCCCGTACTCGCCCGAGGCCATAGGGAGGCGGTGAGTGCCAGCCCCATCAAGCACTTGCCGCCCTAGGCGAGTGGAGGTTTTCAAGAGCCACTCGCCCAGTGATGTGTGTTGCATTTTTACCATCCCACCCCCACTGGCCTGCCAACAGCCTGTCAAAATAGCGGATTTTGGTTGTTGGCAGACTGCTTTTGGCTACATATAACCATTCAGAACAGCGGAGTTACGCTATTTGCAGGCCAGGTTTTAAAAACTATAAATAAGCCCAAGGGGTACCTCAGAAGACAAGCTTTTCCAGTTCTCTTACTCTCTTGTCTCATAGCGTTTTCTGAGGTGCCCTTGGCTCAGCACAGGCTAAGGAGGGGAAGCACTCTAAGATCTTCCGGGTGTGTGGTGGGACCTCCGTGCTGGAGCCTTGGGTCAGTTTCAAGTTCTAAGTATTCGGTCAGCCAAGCTTGCTAGGCAAAGTATGTGTGTGGTCACCCCTTCCCCAAAGGTTCGGACTCCACAGAAGCCGGTTTTCGGTTTCAACATTTTAATTGTGTACAACCCTGTATCCGGCGAGTGGGGTTAGCAGGAGTCGGTCCAGTCATTTTGACACAGTCTAAGTCCCAAGCGAGTTGGAAGGGAGGCGAGGGCTTTATAGCCTTGCCGACTCGCCCAAGAGGGGTGGAACAGGTATGGGGTGAGTGGAGCAAGTAGGCTCGTACTCGATCCTGGTTCTCGGCAATGGCAGGCGAGTGGGGCAGGTCAGGGCCGCACTCGCCCAGGGCCATAGGTAGGTGGCGAGTGTCAGCCCCATTGAGCACTCGCCTCCCCAGGCGAGTGGAGGTTTTCAAGTGCCACTCGCCCAGTAATGTGTGTTGCATTTTTACCATCCCACCCTCGCTGGCCTGCCCATAGCCTTTTAAAATAGCGGAGTTTGGCTATTGACAGACCGCTTTTGGCTGCATATAACCATTCAAAACAGCAAAGTTAACGCTATTTGCAGGCCAGGTTTATAAAATTATAAATAGGCCCAAGGCAGTACCTTAGAAGGCAAGCTTTTCCAGTTCTCTTACTCTCTTGTCTTATAGCGCTTTTTGAGGTGCCCCTAGCTCAGCACAGGCTAAGGAGGGGAAGCGCTCTAAGATCTTCCGGGTGTGTGGTGGGACCTCCGTACTAGAGCCTTGGGTCAGTTTCAAGTTCTAAGTCGTCGGTCAGCCAAGCTTGCTAGGCAAAGTAAGTGTGCGGTCACCCCTTCCCTAAGGGTTCGGACTCCACAGAAGCTGGTTTTTGGTTTCAACATGCGTGATAGTTACTTGATTGGCGAGGAGACCCGTGAGGAGGTATGGACTAGAGAAGTAGAGCCCCAGATTGTAGATGTTTGGGAGGTTGCTCTTAGACGTGGAGTGTCGAAGGCGCTTCTGATGGTGAGCAGGGGGCTTAGGTGTGATGTCTCTGACCTTGGTTTTGATGACCTTTCTTATAATGGCCTCCCCGACCCACGGCTCGAAAGGATGACCGCCGACACCCCCAACACCATGCTTGAAAGTGTTCAGCCTCAAATAGTCTACAGACCATGCACCCCAACCACTCTCCATCCACAAGCGGGTTTTTGGAAGCCGCAACCACCCTTCGATGAGAAGTGATCCAGTTAAGCGCCCCTACATGGACATCCTAAGAGGTCACCCATCCCAGAACTACTCTCATCCGAGCACACTTAACTATAAATTTCTTTCACTTCTCACCACCAATTGAGTTGCAGCTTAACAAAATCACTTCTCATCAAAGGGAGGTTGTGCCCACCAACAACCTGCATGTTGATGGCGGGGGTTGGGTGCTTGGGCTGCAGCCCAGATGACGTCGGGTGAGGCCATAGTGATCTTTGTGTGATCCAGAGTGGGTCGGCCCTGGGTCGTCACATTTCTGACGATGATGTCTCATGTTCTGATTCTGATGTGGACGTAGTCGACAAGTAGTGGTCTTGTCTTTGTGTGTTTGTGTTTGCTTTGTCAGTTGAGTCTGTATGGTGTCGTCGCTTTAGAGGAGGGTTTGCATTTGTCTTTGTGCTCTTGTACTTGTGCTTTGTATCATAATTTGATGATATGTATGCTGCTTTGAAGTGATTCATTGAACTGCCTTTGTAATTTTCCTTCTAGCGTTGAGCTTAACTTGCTTAATAGTTTTAGACGTGTTGACGTCATTGACTGGTTAACTGTTGAAGGACGAGACCCGGTGATATCTTAACTTGTTTGGCCATGCAAAAAATTAAGATACCCAGACCGGGGGGTGGGTGGGGTCGTTGATTGTCATGATGAAGTACCAACCTTTGAACCAAGGCAGACGTGAGGGGGCAGGCCTTGGCGCTGTTGTGACCTACCACAGGGGAGAAGGGCGCACCTTTGATCCGGGGAAGTGAGAGATCAGTTGAAGATGACAAAGGGTAGACCCTACCAGCCGTTTGTTGATTATGACGGTGAAGTACCAACCTTCGAACCGAGGCAACCACAAGGGGGGTAGGCCCTGACAGTATCGTGACCTACCTTGTGGGAGAAGGGTGCACCTTCAATCCGGGGCAGTGTGAGGCCACTTGGAGATGGCGAGGGGTAGACCATACCGGTCGTTTGGCGTACGCGAGGAGGACTTGCCCAGATATTACCATGACCTATGGCGGGGGGGGGGGCCTTCGACCCAGCGCGGTGAGAGGTCATTCGGGGTGTGGCCCTGCGACGTGTCCTTACCGTAGGGGAGAAGGGTGTACCTTCAATCCAGGGCAAATAAGGACTATCGTGATGTTGACGGTTGAATATATGAGCTCCGACTATTCCTCTAGCGACAAAGTTAGAAAACAAAGGGAAACACCATATTAGAATGAAGTGCAAAGCAAAGTTTGTATAGGCGTATTTTGCTGAATTTAAAAAATTGTCTGTGACCACTAAATCAGACAAATAAGGATAAAATTATGAAGCTGGTGGGTAGCATAGTGTTTCCTGCTTAACTCCGAGCTTCCTTTTGAATGCCTTAACGGGAAAAATGTCGGCGTGTGCGAGTTTGATAAACATCTGGAAGTGACTGCTGAAGTATTGCGGTATAGTCAGAATCTACTTGAATAACAACAAACTGTACATCATAGGTTGCTTGTAGAGGTTCTTCGCCTAAAGTAACCAAAATAGTGATAGTGCCGAGGACAGGAACTGGAGTGCTTCCTGAGATGCGCACTTGTTGACTTGAGTTCGAGGTTACCACTTGTCAGCTTGAGTTGAAGCAGTGTTGAAAGAAATAATATGTGTATCGTGATCCCTTCGTCTACCAAGAATTGAATTATCTTGGTTGAAGGTTCTCCAATAAGTAGATGTTGCTTAGACTTTGATGGGGGAGGGGGTTGCTCCTTTTTCCTTACCAGAAATTGGTTTATTGTTTCTAAGGGAGCAAATCATTGAATTTCTTCTCTTAAGAGATTGCACTCCCCGGTATCATGTCCAGGTCCTTGGAGATATTCACAATATTTTGAGAGATCTCCCCGATTTGTAGCAAGTGGCCTGGGTATCCGACGCAGGATGATCGCGAATGGATTTAAAGATTTCATCTTGGGCGGTGTTGAGTTGTGTAAATACTTGGCGTCGACAATGTACACTTAGTCGACAAGCGTCTTCATGATCCCCGTGATTCCTTTTGGGCTCCAGATGAAACCATGCTTGAGCCCTCCCCTTTTGTGTAATGGGGAACACTTGACATAAGAGCTCGTTCGAAGAATGACAAATGTGCATAGCGGCCATACTGCGTCTTACGTGTGTTAGCGGGTCGCTTGACCCGTCAAACTTTTTAATTTCCGGAGACTCAAAGCCACTTGGAATGGGGTGTGCCAAGATGACTGGGACGAATGACGAGCGTTTGTAGAAAGGATCGGAGTTTGTCATGGCGTGATTGCCATCGTGTCTTTGCTTTTCGGTTGGTAAGTTGTGAACTTTGTCACATCTTAACTCGCTGCGTTAGGTACTTTTGTCATTTGGCAAATAACGGAGATAACTGCTTTCTGCCTCTTGAGTCGATTCTACGGGAATCGGCAAACTACTTTACTAAGAGAATTTTTTTTCTATATTATAGATTTTGTGTGAGGAGTGTTTGACTGAAGCGCGATCCATTGTTGGCGGAAGCGAACTGCCTAGTCCAAGGGCAGGATTATGAGCTTGTGGCGCTCTTCCACTTTTCAGGAATGCGAGGATCTCTGTCTGATGCTCTTCAATCTGTCACATGCGTTCTTTCACTGCCGTATCAGATGCATTCGTGGCCTCTATTGCGGGAGGCATGCTGATGAACATGCGGGGGAGTGCTGGATTAACATGCCCCCCAGGGATTGATCTTTCAACAGTGCAGGTGGCTCTTCCTATCATGGTACTAGTCACAAGTACCGCTGTGCTGGGGATACTCTCTTTAGAAAATTCTTCGAGCTTGGGGGAACTTTGTTCCCACAGACGGCGCCAAACCGTTGCGGCCAACTCAATCCTCCTGGTAGACCAGATTAAACCAGACCGCCTTAACCCGCGGAGCGGTCGAGTGCGCTCACAGTCACAGAAGAAACAAAAGTACACATGACAATTTTAACGTGGGAAAACCCCTCAACCGGGTAAGAAATCTCGTGACCGGTACGATGCTATTCAAACTTCACTATTGGCGGCAATTTACAAATTGTCTAAAGAATCGAGGGCGACAGGATGCTCCTCGTTACAGTTCTGAGATGAGAGATTGTAGTGCGCTCGGTGGGCGACAGACTGCCTCAAGCGAAGTTTGTTCTTTTAGATTTTCTGATGAAGACGAGCGTTCTCAGGTGCTGCTTGGCTGACGAACTTCATAGTGGGGCGCACAAAGGCGTATTGGCAGTGACTTGAGGTGCGTCGCGCACGAAGGGGGCTTTGCTGAATGGCGAGCAGAACGCCTTCTTTTCAGGAGCGTCGTGAACTTATGCAAATTATCGAGTGGCCCGACGGGAGGAGGAGGCTCGTAGTAGGATTCCGACAGAGCTCTGACCTGAAGAAGAAGAAGGTTGTGCGGAGGAAAAGTTAGAAATGGGAGAGGTCCTGTGACCTTTTTATAGGCTCCAGGAGGTGGTTACGCAGCTATCCGCACACCGCAACCACTGAAATATCTAATTGAAGACAGTATTTAGTATAGTTTCAAGTGTATATTATTTTCATGATATTTATTATCCGTAGACCATTGAATAAATAAATAATATTCTCCACTAACCATGGTGGTTAGTGGATAGTTACGCAGGTAGTTACTTACGCAACAGACAGTAGTGTTCGCAATAGGATGATCGGACGGTGGCGAAGGCCCGCCACGAGCGGGCAGCCAACTCGGTGACGATCGGTTGTCGGCGGAGGAGCCGCGACCGGCGGAATGGCCTGCCTCGGCGAGAGAGGGAGCGAGCACGGGTCGCAGGAGGCGGGCACGGGAGGGCGCGCGGCCGCGCGGCGCGACCGCGAAAGGGCGGTCGTAGGGCGCGGCCGCCCCATTCGGGCACAGTCTCGTTGCCGCAGGAGGGCGACCACACTTATCAGGCGCGACTCTGCGGTCTCGGGAGGGCAGGCGCAGCTCCGCGACCTCCGGAGGGCAGCCGCGGGGTGCGACCGTCCTTCGCGGGAGCGGCCCCGCGGTCACAGGAGGTGGCCGCAGGGGGGGATTTGGCGTGGCCTGCCGGGCGCGGGCTGCCCGACGCCGCTAATAGCGGAGCCGGCGTCCCGTTGCGGTGGTTGTGTGGAAGGTGCACGTAGTGGGATCCATGTGCGGTCTGCATGGGGGATCGGGCACGCCGATCGCGTGCGCGGTAGTTACCCCATGAACCCACTAAATTAGTGGTGATGGGGTTTCCCCCTAAGAATTGTTCAATCAAGCCCGAGGACCGCCCTGGCCCGACCAGCCCAACCTCCAAGGGCGCAAACAAACTATCGTGCACAAGACCTGTGCAAGGAGCGAGGGGAAATCCTCCCGCACGGCGCACACGAGTGTGAATTGTCCTGCGATGCGCGCGCGAGAATTATCCCGCGCTGCGTGCGCGGGAATTAAGGCGCTGACTTGGTCAACGCCCTGCACGTTCTCCCTTTTGGGGAGTGTTGTGCACTCCCCATCAGGGAGACGTGGCAGCTAACCGCCGCCCCTCCCCCAAGCGGGGTGGTGCGGCTGTCGCCGGAGGGGGACGCCGGCCATGGAACAGCCGCATGTCCCCTCCCTCCCGCGGATGCTACCACCGTCGTTCGTTTCTCCCGTGGCCGCCGCCGCCGCCGTTTTCAAACATCGCGGCCGTCGCCACCATTATTTCTAAACTTCACGGCCGCCTCCGTCGTCGTCGTCCGTTTCTCTCGCGTACGCCGCCGCCGTTGTCTCCCAACGATGCGGCCACCGCCGCCGTTATTTCCCGACTCCACGACCACCGCCGCCGTCCTCCGTTTCTCCCGGGGCCGCCGTCGCTGTCGTCTCCCAATGCCGCGGCCGCCGCCGCCGTTATTTCCCGACTCCACGACCCCCTCCGCTGTCGTCCGTTTCTCCCGTGGCCGCCGCCGCCATCTCCCTACGCCGCGTCCGCCGCCGCCGTTATTTCCTGATTTCACGGCCGCCGCCGCCGTCGCTCATTTCTCCAGCGGTCGCCGCCGCCGCCACTCCTCTCTTCCTCGGACGTCACCACCGCCGAACGCTCCATTTGATGATATGTATGTTGCTTTGAAGTGTTTATTGAATTGCCTTTGTAATTTTCCTTCTAGCGTTGAGCTTAACTTGCGTAATGGTTTTAAACATGTTGACGTCATTGACTACTTAACTGTTGAAGGACAAGACCCAGTAATATCTTAACTTGCTGGCCGGGTGAAAATTAAGATTCACAGGCTGGGGGGGTGTCGTTGATTGTCATGATGAAGTACCAACCTTCGAACCAAGGCAGTCGCGTGGGGGCAGGCCCTGGCGCTGTTGTCACCTACCACGGAGGAGAAGGGCACAACTTCGATCCGGGGCAGTGAGAGGTCAGTTGAAGATGACGAAGGGTAGACCCTACCAGCCATTTGTTGATTATGACGGTGAAGTACCGACCTTCGAACTGAGGCAGCTGTGAGGGGGTCAGGCCCTGACAGTGCCGTTTCCTACAAAGAGGGAGAAAGGCACACCTTAAATCTGGAGCAGTGACAGGCCACTTGGAGATGTCGAGGGGTAGACCTTACTGGTCATTTGGCGTACGTGAGGGGGGGCCTCCCAGACATTACCATGACCTACCGCAGGGGGGAGGGTGCGGCTTCGACCCGGAGTGGTGAGAGGTCATTCGGGGCGTGGCCCTGCGACGTGTCCTTACCGTGGGGGAGAAGGGTGTACCTTCGATTCGGGGCAAATAAGAACTGTCGTGATGTTGACTGTTGGCGGTTGAATATATGAGCTCCAACTATTCCTCCAGCGACAAAGTTAAAAAACAAAGGGAAACACCATATTAGAATGAAGTGCAAAGCAAACTTTGTATGGTCGTATTTTACTTAATTTAAAATATTGTCTGTGACCACTAAATCAGACAAGCAAGGATAAAATTGTGAAGCTGGTGGGTAGCATAGTGTTTTCTGCTTAACTCCGAGCTTCGTTCTGAGTGCCTTAACTGGAGAAATGTTCGCGTGTGCGAGCTTGATAAGCATCTAGAAGTGACTGCTGAAGTATTGCGGTATAGTCAGAATCTGTTTGAATAACAACAAACTGTACATCATAAGTTGTGTGCAGAGGTTCTTTGCCTAAAGTAACCGGAAGAGTGATGGTGTCGAGGACCGGTACTGGAGTGCTTCCTGGGATGCGAGCACTTGTTAACTTGAGTTCAAGGGTACCACTTGACAGCTTGAGTTGAAGCAGTATTGAAAGAAATAATACGTTTACCGTGATCCCTTCGTCTACCAAAACTTGACTTATCTTGGTTGAAGGTTCTCCGATAAGTAGATGCTGCTCAGACTTTGATGGGGGGGGGGGGGGGGGGGTGCTCCTTTTTTTCTTAGCAGAAATTGGTCTATTGTTTCTAAAGGTGCAAATCGTTGAATTTCTTCTCTTAGGAGATTGCACTCCCCGGTATCATGTCTAGGTACTTGGAGATATTCACAATATTTAGAGAGATCTCCCCGATTTGGAGCAAGTGGCCTGGGTATCCGAGGCAGGATGATCGCGAATGGCTTGAAAGATTTCATCTTGGGCGGCGTTGAGTGGTGTGAATTCTTGGCGTCGACGATGTACTCTTAGCCAACAGGTGTCTTCATGATCCATGTGATTCCTTTTGGGCTCCAGATGAGAACTATTCTCTTGCTTCCTTTTGTTCGTCTGCGACTTACCTAGTTCATTAGAGGCGATATTCTTGTTGTTGCTTGAAGCGAAGAGATATGGTAGTTCAACAAAATTGTCAAGCTTTCCCTTTTTTAGGGATTGAAACCAAGCTTGAGCCCTCCCACTTAGTGTAACGAAGAACACTTGACATAAGAGCTCGTCTGAGGCATAGCAAATGTGCATAGCGGCCACATAGTGTCTTACATGTGTTAGCGGGTCGCCTGACCCGTTGAATTTTTTAATTTCCGGAGACTCAAAGCCACTTGGAATGGGGTGTGCCAAGATGGCTGGGACGAATGACGAGCGTTTGTAGAAATGATCAGAGTTTGTCATGGCGTGATTCTCGTCGTGCCTTTGCTTTTTGACTGGTAAGTTGTGAATTTCGTTGCATCTGAACTCATTGCGTCTGGTACTTTTGTCATTTGGCAAATAGCAGAGGTAACTGCTTTCTGCCTCTTGAGTCGATTCTACGGAATCAGCAAACTACTTGACTAAGAGAATTCTTTTTCTATGTTATAGATTTTGTCCGAGGGCAGGATTATGAGCTTGTGGCGCTCTTCCACTTTTCAGGAATGTGAGGATCTCTGTCTGATGCTCTTCAATCTGTCACATGCATTCTTCCACCGCCGTATCAGATGCATTTGTGGCCTCTATTGCGGGAGGCGTGCTGACGAACAAGCAGGGGAGATCTGGATTAACATGCCCTCCAGGGATTGATATTTCAACGGTGTGGGTGTCTCTTCCTGCCATGATCCTAGTCACGAGTACCGCTGTGCTTGGGATACTATCTTTAGAAAATTCTTCGAGCTTGGGGGAACTTCATTTTCACAGACGGCGCCAAACTGTTGTGGCAACTTAATCCTCCCGGTAGACCAGACTAAACCAGGCCGCCTTAGCCTGCAAAGCGACCGAGCGCGCACACAGTCACAGAACAAACAGAAGTACACAAGACAATTTTAATGTGGAAAACCCTCAACTGGGTAAAAAACCACGTGACCTGTACGGTGCCAGTCAAACTTCACTATTTGCGGAAGTTTACAAATTGTCTAGAGAATTGAGGGTGACAGGACGCTCCTCGTTACAGCTTTGAGATGTGAGATTGTAGTGCGCTCGGTGGGCGACAGGCCGCCTCACGCGAAGTTTGTTCTTTTCTATTTTCCGATGTAGACGGGCGTTCTTAGACGCTGCTTTGCTGGCGAGCATCGTAGTGGGGCGCACAGAGACGCGTTGACAGTGACTTGAGGTGCGTCACACACGTAGGGGCCTTTGCGGAATGACGAGCAGAACGACTTCTTTTCAGGAGCGTCGTGGACTTAAGCAAATTATCGGGTGACCCGGCGGGAGGAGGAGGCTCGTAGGAGGATTCCGACAGAGCTTTGACCTGAAAAAGAAGAAGGCTGGGCGGAGGAAAAGTTAGAAATGAGATGGGTCCTTTGACATTTTTGTAGGCTCCAGGAGGTGGTTATGGTGGTTACACGACTATCCGCACACCGTAACCACCAAATTCGCTAATTGAAGACAACATTTAGTATAGTTAAGTGTATATTATTTTCATGATATTTATTATCCGCAGACCATTGATTAAATAAATAATATTCCTTACGCGGGTGGTTACTTATACAATAGACGGTGGTGATCGCAATAGGATGATCGGACGGTGGCAAAGGCCCGCCGCGAGCGGGCAGCCAACTCGGGGACGATCGGTCGCCGGTGGACGAGCCGCGACCGGCAGAATGGCCGGCCTTAGCGGGAGAGGTAGCGGCCACGGGTCGCGGGAGGCTGCCGCGGGGCGCGGCCGCTGGAGGGTGGCCGCGGGAGGGAGGCCGTGGGATGACAACCATGAAAGGGCGGCCGCAGGGCACGACTGCCCCATTCGAGCACTGTCCCGCGACCGCTGGAGGGCGGCCGCCCTTAGCAGGCGCAGCTCCGCGGCCTCGAGAGGGCAGGCGCGGCTCCGCGGCCTCGGAAGGGCAGCCACGGGGTGCAACTGTCTTTCGCGGGAGCGGCCCCGCGGTCGCAGGAGGTGGCCGCAGGGGGGACGAATTTGGCAGGGCCTGTCGGGCGCGAGCTGCCCGACGCTGGTGATGGCGACACCGGCGTCCGACTGCGGTGGTTGCGTGGAAGGTGCCTGTAGTGAGATCCAAGTGCGGTCCGCGTGGGGGATCGGTCACGCCGATCGCGTGCTCGGTAGTTACCCCATGATCCCACTAAATTAGTGGAGATCATGAGGGATGGGCTAATATTCTAACTTTCCCGATTCTCTCCGGGACCCGATTATTCTCAAATCCGATTCCCAAATCCAGTTATATCCGCCGCTCATCCCCTTCTACAGTTGGAATGATGAAGAGGTGGCAGTTGTCCCAGCGAACTATTGGAGTGATAGAAGAGGTGGTAGTTATCCTCTTCAACATACAAACTTTCCATCTTCAAATACAAATTCGGCCCAACCAATAAGGAATACAACAATTAATTCATATTCTTATCAATCAGAGTATAATCAGTGGTCAGTAAAATACGGCACATCTGTATCAAATGTTAATTGCACTCCTGGACCAGGAAGAAGCATGTTGTTTAACACTGTTCCAACAACTACATACCTCACTTAGTGCGAATGGTAATTACTCATATGCAAGCAGCCAATCACCACCTCCGGGCACTTCTTGGTCGCAGGACACTGCTGCCCCAAGTGTATACGACGCCGCCATCACTCCAAGTTCATGCGGCGCCACCGTTGCTCCAAGCACATACGACGCCATCGCCGCTCCAGGTTCATACGACGCCACCGTCGCTCCAGCTCATACGACATCACCGCCGTTCCAAGCTCATATGGCGCCACCGCTGCTCCTAACGCTTACTGCGCCATTGTCGCTCCTAGCTCATACGACGTCACCATCCCTCCAAGTTTTTGTGGCGCCGCCATTACTCCACCACCTATGCAAATGGGCTCTCGCTGGGCTCATACGTATCAAATTCCATCTCTAAATGACTCCGTTTTATTCACATCATAGCCAACACACCCGATCAGACGAACCATTGTGGGTTTTCTGAAATACATGGATGAGATCATTACTATTATGAGTAACACGACTCATTCCACATGATCAAGGAGGACCTTCAAGAGAATATTAATGATGACGTTGATACTCGTCAATGAAAACAACGAGTTGCGGCAAATTTAAAAATGTTGGATGACTTGATTATTGCTTGCATAGAGGACGAGGAACAAGAAGCCATCAATGCAAATGCTCTTCTTGAGGCATCAATTATGGTGAACACGATTTTGCCACCATCGGAGGAGTTGTCATTTGCGCCGATTGTTCTTGATAGAGGACCACAACTCCTTGCTCACCCAACTGGATGATCGAGGAGGAGAGTACACTGCAACAGCGTTTAAGGACTTTTGTGCCTCTGAGGGTATAATCCTAGAAACCACAGCTCCTTACTCACCCCAGTCGAATGGTATTGCTGAGCGTAAGAATAGAACTTTAATAGAAATGTTGAATTCTATGCTCCTCACAGCTGACATGCCTAATTCTTTTTGGGGGAGAAGCAGTCTTAACTGCAAATCACATTCTAAATCGAGTGTCTCACTCAAAGCTCAACTCTACTCTGTATGAGTTGTGACATGACCATCCTTGTAGATATGACACTCTAAAGACTTGAGGTTATATCGCTTATGTAAGCATACGAGACTTTAAGAGACCTAAGGTGAGACCTAGAACAACGACCTGTGTTTATCTAGCTAGTGCGGAAGATAGTACAACTGACAGGTTTCTGGATATATCCACTAATACAGTGATAGAGTCTAGAGATGCTATTTTCTTTTAACACAAATTTATCAAAAATCATGGCTTGACCGTCTCCGGGTGTACTGACATGATTTCAGAATCTACTGTAGAACCTGAAGCTGCCCCCTCTGGCACTGCTCCCCAACCTTTAGAGGTGGAATCAGTTCCTCTTAGAGTATCTACAAGAGATAGGATCCCTAAGAATTTTGGTGAGAATTTCGTCACCTACCACTTAGAGGATGATCCATTCTCATATCAGAAAGTAATGCGATCTAGAGATGCGTTAATGTGGGCAGAAGACATCGATGATGAAATGAACTCGCTGCTACAAAACAACACTTGACATCTAGTTGACATGCTGAAATGAGCTAAAGTCTTAGGATGCAAGTGGATACTGAAGAAGAAATTGCACAGTTATGAGTCTATAGCCATATATAAAGCACGTATAGTAGCTAAGGGTTATAAACAACAGAGGGGAATTGACTATTTTGACGTCTATTCATATGTATGTCACCTATCCACTATAAGCATTCTTCTTGCCATAGCTTCTATCGAGAACTTTATAGTTCATCAAATGGATGTAAAGATAGCCTTCTTAAATGAAGAGCTTGATGAAGAGATCGACATGACACAACCTGAAGGTTATGTACATAAGGATCTAAAAAACAAAGTGTGCAAGCTCGATAAATCGATCTATGAGCTTAAACAAATACTTAAGATGTAGCACATCAAATTTGATCAAGTGGTAAAGAGCGTTGGATTTCAGTCCAGTCTTTCAGACAAGTGCATCTACTACCGCTCGATGTCAAATCAAACAGTCATCATATGCATATATATGGATGACATGTTGATTCTGAGGTCAGATCTTGCCGCAGTGAGGGATACTAAATCCGCTCTCGTGAAAGAATTTGACATGAAGGACCTTGGTCCCGTAGATATCCTATTAGGTATGAGAGTTAGAGTAGACAAGAGACGTGTCACTCAAAGTCAAGCTCATTATATTGAGCAGATTCTCACTACCGGGGTTATAAAGACTATAGGCCTGTTGAAACACCAATCAATCCAAATGTCACGTTGAGTCCGAATGAAGGGACCGACGTCGATCAAGTAAAGTACTCAAAGATCATTGGTAGTCTCATGTATGCCACAAGTTGTACTAGACCAGACATTGCTTTCTCGGTAAGCATGTTGAGTCGTTTTACCAGTAGTACAGACAAAGAGCATTGAGATGCCTTAGACCGGCTGATGAGGTACCTGAAAGGTATTAAAGATCACGCTCTGTGCTACACTGGTTACTCTCCTACATTGGAAGGATACTCTGATGCCTCCTGGTATTCAGAAGTTGGGAACAGCATGTAACACCCCAAAGTCAATTTGGGTCAATTTGGGTTCAGGCATGGGTGACACGGCCTGGGACACGGGCGTGTCCCAGGGCGTGTCGTGCTTGGGTTGCGTAAGCGGTCGTGTGGTCGACGAATTTTGGTCGATGATTGTCGAGTGCAGAGTACACGGCCTGTGACACGGGCGTGTCACAGGGCGTGTCAGCGCGTTCGACGATCTCAGCCTGACGACTTTGAGCTAGGGCGTGTCTGGTGTCGTATCATGGGCACACGACCTGCGACACGGGCGTGTCCCAGGGCCGTGTGAGTCTCGGGTGATTTTGAGATGGTGCTGGGTGAAGTACACGGATGGCTAACACGGGCGTGCCAAGTATGACACGAGCGTGTAGTGTGACACGATCGTGTCACACGTCCGTGTTATGGCTAGTTTTCAGTCGGTTGACTGCCGCTTAAGGGGACACGGCCTGTGACACGGGCATGTCACAGGGCGTGTCAGGCCGTGTTTATGCTTTTCTGGACAATTCTGAGCCATTTGATTCCCTAGTCCTGGATCCAATGGATAGGCTCTGTCCATGTGTTGCTAAGGCCGGGGAAAAGGGGATTTAAACCCTTCCTCTTCATCATCTTCTTCTTCTCATTTCAAGAGAGAGCAAGAAGAGGGGAGTGCAAGGGAAGGAAGGAGGAAGAGAAAGCCAGCTGCTGGAGGAGCTGCGGAGTGCGGAACGAAGATCCGAGAGCGGATTCGTGAAGGCTAAGTCAAGGCGGTAACTTCCGCCCGGCTACTTCATGGCATCGAAACGATCTTCAAGGGTAACGATCTCCTTCTTGGACGTCGAAGTCCTTTCTTTATGCATATGCATGGAATCGTCCACCAAAAGGTGGATCGCGAAGTGATTCCGTCGTTGAGTCTGCATCTAGAGCCGAAATTGTGGAGTACGGCATATGCATGCTGAGTGAAGCCCATCTAGACCGTTAGTCTGGATTGGTGATGATCATGGGTAAACCAGAGAAGACTCCGTGGATTTGCAAAGATGAGCTATGTGCTTTATGTCTTGGATGAATGAATGCTATGTGTGGATGGTATGCTCATGCGTGAGCTAGCCATGGATATGATATTGGATGCTTTGCGTAAGCTCCTTGTGATATGAGCGATGCGTGTGCTCGTTTGCTCTGCGAGAGCGGAAAGCTGCGGCTACCTAGGAAGGGAAGGCCGACCCGCGTCACGGTGCGCCGGTGACGATGTGAGCACGGACAAGGCTAACCTGTACCTGGGCATGTTGGAGAGATCGATTGGTGGCAGTGTTCGGGAGCGTGCGATAGCCCGACTTGCTACACCGAAATAAAAGCGGGTCGATCTGTTGGATGAATGCGAGTGGGGGCGTTACACAGCAAGTCCACCAGTGGATTTATTTTCACTTTGTGTGGTGCTGCAGTCACTTGAAAATCCAAAAGACAGACTTGTATAGCTTTGTCGTCAATGGAAGCCGAGTTGTTTGCCTTAACCTTAGCTGACGAAGATGCAGATTGGATCAGAAATTTGATTCTAGACATTCAATTGTCTAGACTTCAAGTCAATACTTTGAGAATGCTGGGTTGGCTCCGCTCAAAGTATTCTACATGTCCCTATCAAGTTTGGAATATGTATATATAGTACCTCCAACGTATAGCTAAGCCCTAGAGCGACACGAACCCAATACCCGTTCCGAGTCGGACCCGACACGAGCGGACATAAAACCCAATATTTCCAACATTTACAACAACACAACTTTGTCACCATTGGAGGAGTCAATGCAACATCACTCAAACTCTAACGTTATCATGGGCTCTTCTGCTCACAATACTCAAGTTGGTCAGCCACATGATGACTCGTGTTTCCGCAGCCATATATCAACTTGGACAATTCATGTTTTCGATCCAGGAGAATGTAGCGTTTTTATACATTCCACACAATTGGAGCCCCTGATAACTATATCACATGACGCCGAATTTGCTCTCGTACACATTCCGCATGTCATTTGAGTTTTTGACTTTGGTGGAATCAAACGACGAGGTCGTCGTTTAGAAGGGAAGGACAAGAATGTAACGATGTAACGACTACGTAGCCACCTAGTGGCAAGCCCTTACTGGCTATTGAAATTTGTATGGTCTATTAAAGGCCAAACCATGTATTAATTTGTCAGCCATGAATAAAGAATGTTATTTCTGTTTTCTCTTTCTAGTTTAAATTAGGAATAGCTCTAGGAAATAACCATCGAAGTTCCAGCCTTCTCCCAGATCGTCGCCGGCGTTCTTGTAACGGCTCAGCCCATTACATTCGTCCTACCTTGATTTGGCGTCGTCGAATAGTCAGAAAAGAGCACGTCGCACGTGGCAAGCCGCGCCAGTTATTCCTCCAGTTATTCTTCATCTTAGCTCCCTCTATTCTTTGCTCCCCTGCTCTCTAAATCAGCCATCTTAACATGCATGTGTCAACAAGACGGCTGGCCGAATATAGTTGGCCGCAGATGAGGTCCCACTTGCAGGAGACGAATGACCGTCGGGAGGGGCTGTAGGCAGAAGCGGGGCTAGAAACAGGAGAAAAGTTGTAGGCGTAGACAGTCGGCAGCGGGGTCCGGCCTGATGTACAAAGAGGAGCAGAAATAGGGAGCGGGCTGCCATTAGAGGGGAGAGAATTTAGGAGTTTCAAATTTTATTTGGATTTTTTAGGGGCTGCTAATAGTCATTTATGTACTACTTATATAATAAATCTAAAAAATCATGCAAATCAATCCTCATAAAAATAAATAAATCTCCATTTGTTAAAGTCTCAAATAAAGTGGATCGGAATCCTCCAGCGCAAAGGTCAAAAATGATACCCTAGACAAAATTTATATAACTCCGACACAAATATTCGCCACCCAAGGCCGCCAGCTCTCTTTTCCCGCAACCTCCAGTGCTTCGCACAGTAGCGAACAGAGACTGTGCAGGCCGTGGTAAAAATAATGGAATCATTTGTTTTCTACATGCTCGAGAAAAGTTTGGATTATTAATCCCTCTCTTCCATCCACCAGTTGTGTGTTCAGTGCTTCTTCTTCTGCCCCCTTCAATGAAGGCCTCAGCCTTGCTCCCATCAATCTCCCCATGCGATTGTTCCAAATATTTGTATCAGACGAAGAACAGGCGGTTTCCTTTCGTCCAGTATCCGATCGGAAATACAGTAAGCTTTTCGAGAGCGAGGAATCAATTGGTCTGTAATAACTTTGATTGCGATGCAGTGAATGGTTCGGCTAGTGACCATGCGCCGATGGAAAACGAGCAGTTCGTCGGGTGGTTCCGGCAGGCCTGGCCTTACATAAGGGGACACAGGGGTAGTACTTTTGTGGTTGTGATTTCCGGGGAAATTGTCGGAAGCCCTTATTTAGACAGCATTCTCCAGGTATGGATTTGGTTTGTTTATTTTCGCTTCTTCTTAGCCATATTTCATGCACTTTCAAGCTTATCTTGCTTAGGTTGTTCAAACTTATAATTTGTTCTTTCTGTAATAATGCAATATTGGTGTTGTTGGATAAATGGTTTTTGCATCTCATGCTAGTAAAATCGAGTCAGCAGTCACTATTCCTTTTGTTCAATGCTAGACCAAGGCTCCCTTTTTCGAGGTTTTTTTTTGTTCCGGTGAGCTTGGGCAAAAACACCACCATCATAATAAAATGTATGTTTGGCATGACAACGTTTATTGTTGGAATCAAAAACTGGCCCCAACGAGAGTTCGGACCCTGTGGTGTAGCCGACACCTACTTCTCCTAAGCCCAGATCCCTGACCAGCCGCAAGTAACAAAGGAATTGACCCTAGGCTACAACACGGAGGTCCCTCCACTAGCCCGGAAGATCTCAGAGCGCTTCCCCTCCTTAGTTAAGTGCTAAGCTAATGATACCTTAGAAAGCGCTGCAAGACTTCAGAAAATGAGAAAACTTGCATTTTGAGGTACCATGTGAGTCTATTTATAGGATCCAAAAAGTTGGTCTACTAATAACGTAACTCCACTGTCTAAAAGGGCTATTTGCAGCCCAACTAGGTCTGCTAACAGCCAAACTCCGCTGTTCTGAGAAGATAAATGCAGACCTCCAAGGGTATCCAGATAAATTTACCTCTGGACCCTACTAGGACGTTGAGTGGAGTAGCAACACTCAACGCCAGAGACTAGAGCATTGAGTGGAGAAGCATCACTCAACGCCAAGGACTAAGGCGTTGAGTGGAGAAGCATCACTCAATGTCAGGGACTAGGGCGTCGATTGGAGAAGCATCACTAAACGCCAACCCTGAGGGCCTCCCGCTGACCCGGGCACAAACCTTCCCGCAAGCCCTGGGCGGGAACCCTTCCACTTCAGAGGACTAGAACGTTGAGTGGAGAAACATCACTCAACGCCAAGGACTAAGATGTTGAGTGTAGAAGCATCACTCAACGCCAACTTTGAGGACTAAGACGTTGAGTGAAGAAGCATCATGCAACGCCAACTCTGAGGGCTAAGACGTTAAGTGGAGAAGCATCACTCAACGTCAAGGATTAAGGCGTTGAGTGGAGAAGCATTACTCAACGCCAACCCGGAGGCCTAAGGCATTGAGTGGAGAAGCATCACTCAACGTCAACTCTGAGGACTAAGGCGTTGAGTGGAGAAGCATTACTCAACGCCAACTCTGAGGGCTAAGACGTTGAGTGGAGAAGCACCATTCAACATCAGGGACTAGGGCGTTGAGTGGAGAAGCATCACTCAACGCCAACCCTGAGGGCCTCCCGCCGACCCAGGCGCAAACCCTCCCGCAAGCCCTGGGCGGGAACCCTTCCGCCTGCACTACTCGCCTGACCCGATTAGCTTAAAGACTACTCAAACCCGAGGTCCCAGGACTTTGGGTCTCACTCAGCGAATATGGGGTTGTACACATTCCCCGATCTTTGCGAGCTAGTTTTACGCTCAGAAAGAAACATCCAACCCCAATATTCGGTGAGTGCTTGCTGACCTGGAAGAGAATCTTTTGCGGGCCCTACCACGACCTTATAAATATATGTCAGGGCCTGTCTCCAAGACTTCATTCTTCCTGCTACAGTTTCCCGCCTGAGCTCTCGCATTGCTGTGAAGATGTATGCCAAACGAGCCGCGAAACCACTCTCGCAGGAATTCCAAGATTGTCTTGTTGCCGCTCAGGAAAGGGCCCTCGCCAATTGTGTTGGGTTCGCGCCCTGGCTCGCGCGCAAGAGACCGGCTGACTCTGCCTACCGCCGAAAAAAGGCCAAGTCAGCCGGCGGGACCGTTCCAAAGGTGAACCGGCTTCGCCGACCCCGACCCCGACCCGCGAGAACCCTCCTCCTTTGGTGGAGGTATCTCTCTCCGTCTTTTGACGGGAAACCCCCCAAAGCGGGCTCGTCGAACTGATTTATTATCCTTCTCGCAGGTGACGGTCCCGGAAGGCGTCGCCGACAATCCTCCAGCGAATGCCGAGTCGGTCCGGCCCGGTGACGAAAATCTTCAGAGGGTCTCGGCGGCGGCCCCTCCGGAACTCCCGACCGAACCCTCGATTGCTCCCGATAATACTCTTGTTTTGGTTTTTGCTTCTATCTGGCTTATGCATTCCTCTGTTCACTTGGTCTTCCGCAGGCTCTACCCGGGGCATCATCCACCCGAGTCCCAGGATTCCCGCTGCCGAGAGCCCCGTCATTCCCGCGCATGATCCTCCCCGCTCACCTGAGAGGGTCACTGAAAAACGTCCTACTCCCGCGCCAAGTTCTCGCCCTTCTGCCGAGGAAGGAACTGTCCCCCCGCCTCCAGCCGAGACCCATATGCTGGGGCGGACCTCACACCCCCCCAGGACAGGGAAAACTATGCCTCCCGCTTTTTGGAAAGCCTTTCGAAGGGCGGCCTAAGAGCTCTCGCCGACCTTCAGGTAAGCCGAAACTTGGTTTCCTTTTTCGCCTTCTTGTCGACCCTGACACCGTCCCTCCCCAGGTCCTAGGGAGACCGCGGAATCGTCCCGTGCCAATGAAGAGGTGATCTCTCCACTGCCCTCCCCCAGCGAAATATTAAGTTTTCTTGAAGCTTCCAGGGACGCCGAGGAGCAGAGGGAGAGGGTGGCGGAAGTCCTATCCAAGCTCGTCTGGGTGCAGCGAGAAGACTCCATGCAGGCGAGTGCCTTCCAAGCGAGGATGGAGCGGCGATTAACCGTGATCGAGCGGGACTATGCCCATCTCCTCGGCGAGACGGATCGCCTGAGAGTCGGAAGCGCGGAGACTTCTCCTGGGAGGCACATCGCACGGGCCCGATACCAGCTGAGCCTGGTCCACCAGGAGCTCACAGTCGTGACCGCTTATCACTATCCGCAAGTGCCCCCGAGGACCGGGAGGCGCGGTCGGGGTCGCTGGCGGTGGGAGCAATACTGAGCTCTAGGGATTCTCGCCTTCTCCTCCCCTAACCCCCAGCCTTCCCTTCTCGCTTGTACCTTCTCGCGCTTGTAATAAACATGAACATTTGATATTTTATTTAATTTTATTACGCCTCTCGTTCGGCGAGAGTCCTACTGTTTTTTAATCTCCCTATATATTTGTTTTGCTCTTACTTCGGGACCCCTCCCGGAGGCTTCTGCAGGTTTACGAAACATTGGCGGGACCGGACGAAAGATGAAATGTCGGATTGCACAACTGCTATCCGCACTTCCGCCCTTAGGAAAAATGTCATGATTACCGCATATTTTTTCTATAAATAGGTCGGTTCACCAACCGCATTTACTCCCACTTGATACCAAGCCTTTGTTTTCCTTCCCCCTTGCTCTTGCTACCTCTGCAGCGCGATCCTTCTCGCATATCCTTCTCTCTTTCCCCTTTCCGCCAACTCACAAGATGCCGGGCGAAACCGAAGGCCGCACAAAATGCGCGCAAAACTCCATGGCACTGCTGGTTGTCTTCGCCTGTTACATGTACGCGGAAAGGATCGAATTCAACCTCTCCATCTTCCGCAAGTTATTCAACTTCTGCGTCAAAGGAAGGGTCGTCTTCTTCTCGGGCCAGTCGGTGAAGACCAGCGGTTTCGCCAACAAAAATCACGACTGGCCCCAAAGGTTTTTCTTCGTCTCGGGGAACTTCGACAACATATCCCTCTAGCCGGTTCAGTACGATGAGGCCACCTACAGGCCTCTGACACTGGCGGGGCACGAGACCGCCCTTCTCGACTTCTTCGGGACCAAGAACTTTGACGTGAAGTTCTTGCGGCGGGATGCCGACTCCCTCCCGCCAGTTCCTGCCGGCGTAGGTACAATTCCGCCTTACCCATTTAATTTTTACCTCAAACTTCTAAGACTAACCTTTTATGGTTTTCGCAGGTGAGCGGGAGATCCCCCTCAACCAACCATTTGACGAGGCTAGGGGTTCCGCCGCCACCTTGGCTCTCGCCAAGTCGGCCGCCCTCGCCTGCCGCAAAGAGCCGGGCTCCTCCTCCCAGGCCGGTGTCCGGAAACAGAAGCCCGACGCTCCTCCGGCCCCTTCCAAGAAATCCAAGCCGTCCCAGACGGGCAAGGGAAAGTCCGTCGCCGAGACCCCCGCCGAGACCCCCTCTGAAACCCCACTTGTCGCGGGCACAACGGGGGTCACTGGGCTGGTCGCCGAGACCCCCGCCGAGACCTCCACCAAGTCGGTACCGAGAGGGAATCAGAACTTTGGCCTCGACAAGAAATTCGTAGATGAAGAGGGCCAGCCCCTGCTCCGGTGGGACCCCGAAGCCAACCGGGTCTCGATCTCGTCTCTCCTCCCCTCCTGGATGGAGCAAGACACGATCACCGACGAAGCCTTCACGCTAGGTTTTGGGCTTTACAGCCGGGTGTACGCCAGTACGTTTGACCGGGAGACTACCCGGTCTCTCGCCTACGACTCCGTTCGAGCCCAGATGCGCGCGTTCGAGCTTGCGCACATGACTGCGCGCCGCAGTATCAGCATCGAGCGCACCTTGTCGAGGCGCTCAAATCAAGGGATCTCGCCGCCGCTGAGGTCGTCACCTTGAAGGCTGACCTGGAGGCCTCGCAGCAACTTCCCGCCCTCCGCCCCTCGATTGAGGTATATAGATCTTCAAAAAGCCTCTCGCCTTGTTGTCATTTCATGTCAGTTCTAACCCCAAATTTCTCGCAGGATTCCGCCCAGGCCCAACTATCACACGCGGGAGGCTTCTCTCCGGTGCGAGATCGCTCTGCTGAAGGCCGAACTCAAAAAGGCGCAGGAAGCCAACCTGTCGGTTCCGCCGCCGCCCGCCGAGAAGGTCCTGCGTCATCAATACTCTAACTATGAAATAGAGGTGATGATGCAGGAAAATGCCCAGACGGCGGCTAAGTGTGTGATCCAAGTGCTGCAGGAGTCCTGTTTTCTGAATGAGGGGGGCGAGACGCTCACGCCACGCGGGATCCTCCCCTGGCTGTTTGATCCCATCCCGAAGCCTCCGGTAGAGGACGACTCCCCGGGTGAGGATGATGAGATAATCCTCGGCAAGAACGACGAGTCCACTGACGAATCATCCAACGAGACGTCCGACGACTCCCCCTGAAGAGCTTTCGCATTTTTATTTTTAACTTGTTATTTTTTCTTTCATGAATCTGTAAGGGGCGAGATCCCCCAAGCAAGATATAACATTTTTTGTCATATAAATGATCTTTCTTTCTCCCGAAATGGCTATTGTTTTTCATACTTTTTTCTGTATCTCGCATTTTATCATCTGCGCGCGAATCCACACATTTGCGTAAGCCTTAGGCTCTTAGGTGATGGCCGCCACCTGTTCGAAGAATAGACTAAGTAAATTCTGTCGAGATGGACACGGCGAGAACCCTGCCGAGAGGGATATGTCGAGAGCCCTGCCGAGAGGGGTATGTCGAGAGCCCTGCCGAGAAGTACATGCCGAGAGCTCAGCCGAGAGGGATATGTCGAGAGGGGTCCACCTTCCCTTATCTCTACTTAGGATAGGTGCCAACTATTTGAGAACCTGTTGGCGAAGTACTTCGTAATGCTTGTCATGGGCCTAACTCCCCCGTGAGCTAGATGAGATCCTGACAACAGGAGCGGCTCCAGATCTGATTATTCCAAACATTTTGCGTCTTGCCACCGAGCGAGCCTTCGAATCTGTAAATCTTTTTTCCTTTCCCCCCAAGCGAGCCTACGACCCTGCCAGCTAGTGAGAGCCTGGACAGCGGGTCTACTCGGGGCCGAGTGCGCCTTCCAGCCCTTCCAACTAATGGAAGCCTGGACAGCGGGATCCTCTCGGGGCCTTTCAAAATCATCAACCTTTTTCCTTTTCCCCCAATCGAGCCTACGACCCTGCCAGCTAGTGAGAGCCTGGACAGCGGGTCTACTCGGGGCTAAGTGCGCCTTCCAGCCCTGTCAGCCAATGGAAGCCTGGACAACGAGATCCTCTCGGGGTCTTCCCTTACCCCCAAGCGAGCCTACGACCCTGTCAGCTAATGAGAGCCTGACAGCGGGTCTTCTCGGGGCCGAGTGCGCCTTCCAGCCCTGTCAGCTAATGAAAGCCTGGACAACGAGATCTTCTTGGGGTCTTCCCTTACCCCCCAAACGAGCCTACGACCCTGCCAGCTAGTGAGAGCCTGGACAGCGGGCCTATTCGGGGCCGAGTGCGCCTTCCAGCCCTGCCAGCTAATGGAAGCCTGGACAGCGGGATTCTCTCAGAGTCTTCTCTTACCCCCCCAAGCGAACCTACGACCCTACCAGCTAGTGAGAGCCTGACATCGGGTCTACTCGGGGCCGAGTGCGCCTTCCAGCCCTGCCAGATAGTGGAATCCTGGACAGTGGGATCCTCTCGGGGTCTTTCAAAATCATCAACCTTTTTTCTTTCCCCCAAGCGAGCCTACTGCCCTGCCAGCTAGTGAGAGCCTGAACAACGGGTCTACTCGGGGCCGAGTGCGCCTTCCAGCCCTGCCAGCTAATGGACGCCTGAACAGCGGGATCCTCTCAGAGTCTTCCCTTACCCCGAAGCGAGCCTACCACCCTGCCAGCTAGTGAGAGCCTGGACAACGCATCTACTTGGGGCCAAGTGCGCCATCCAACCCTGTCAGTTAATGGAAGTCTGGACAGCGGGATCCTCTCGGGGTCTTTCAAATTATCAACCTTTTTCAAAATCATCAACCTTTTTCCTTTCCCCCAAGCGAGCCTACGACCCTGCCAGCTAGCGAGAGCCTGGACAGCGGGTCTACTCGATGCTGAGTGCACCTTCCAGCCCTGCCAGCTGATGGGGGTCTGGACAGCGGGATCTACTCGGGGTCTTGCAAACTACAATCTCTTTGCAATCTTCAAAAGAAACAAACATGAGTCAATTCAATGAATTCATTGTAATAAGAATTACAATCTTACCCCCAATTAAGGGTAGAAACGCTTCAGATCGTCGCCACTCCAAGTATGGCTCATGGTCACCCCCCCACATTCCGGAGGCGGTAGCCTCCCGACCCCAGAGCCTTTTCAACTATATAGGGACCTTCCCAGTTTGGATTGAACTTCCTCACTGATGCTGACCTTCCTGCGGCGTCGACTTTCTTCCGGACTAGATCTCCCTCTTTGAATTGCTTGATTCTGACATGTTTGTCAAAATACTTGACCATCCGCCGCTTGATCTCCTCCTGCCTGATGGCAACCACGTCTCGAAGCTCTTCCACCATATCCAGCGAGTGCTGTAGCTCCCATTCATTTTCTTCCCTCCATTCTTCACCTCCGGCGGCGGCGGCTGCGCTCGCGGCGACCAAACGTCAAATTCCACGGGCAAAACCGCCTCATACCCGTGTGAAAGCTTGAAGGGGGTTTCTCCGGTGGCCGTGTTGGGGGTTGTCCGCAGAGCCCACAACACCGAGGGGAGTTGCTCCACCCAATTCCCCCTAAAGTTTTCTACCTTCTTCTTAAGCAAGTTGACTATGATTTTGTTTGCTGCCTCCACCTGGCCGTTGCTCCTGGGATGGTGAACGGAGGCAAACCTGAGGTCAATCCTCAGGTGGGTGCAGAAACTGATAAACTCCTCGCTTGCAAATTGGGGTCCATTATCCGTGACAATGGCTTGAGGCAACCCATGTCGGCAGATGATCTCCCACCATACAAAATTTCTGATGACTTGAGATGTTACCTTGGCCAACGCCTTGACCTCCAGCCACTTTGAAAAATAGTCAATCATGACTATAAGAAACCTTCTCTGCCCGCTTGCTGGGGGAAAGACCCAACCAAATCCATCCCCCAGATGGCGAAAGGCCATGGTGCCGTGATGCTTCAAAGCCTTTGGGCGGTCAAGAGTTGGAGGGGGGCGTAGTGCTGACATTTTTGGCACCTCTTTGCAAACTCTGCCGTATCCTTCCTCAGGGATGACCAAAAGTACCCCTGCCTGATTGCCCTTGCCTCCAAAGTCCTGCCTCTTGAATGGCTGCTGCATTCGCCTGAGTGCACTTCGTCCAGAATCCGCGGGATTTCCTCCTCCGCCACGTATCGCGCCCGAAGCCCTGACAACATCTTCCGATACAACCCTCCTTCGTGCATTAGGTAATGCGCTGATTTGTGCCTGAAACCCTTCACATCTTTGATCCCTTCGGGAAGTTTGTCAGTAGTCAAGAAAGCTACGAAGGGATTCACCCATGAGGGCCGCCGATCCACTTCCATCAACTCTCTTTCCTCGATCGCCGAGTGGAACAACTCGGTCAAAGTTCCTCCACCCCAGGGCCCAAATTTAGCCAACCGATCGGCCGCTGCGCTCTCCTCCCTGGGGACATGCTGGATGGAGAATGTCCGGAACCCGCCAACCATCACCCTTACCTTGGACAAGTACTTCATGAGGGTAGGCTCCCTAGCCTCATACTCACCCCTGATCTGCGACGCGACAACCAATGTGTCTGTGAACACCTCCACGTCCTGTACCCCGAGTTCCTTGGCCAGTCGCAGCCCTACTATGACGGCCTCGTACTCCTCCTGATTGTTTGTGACTAGGAAGCACAAGACCACAGCCTGTTCTATGATAACCCCCTGAGGGCGAGGGCTTACCAACACTACCCCTCCCCCCAGAGAATGCTTCCCCGTGGCTCCATCGACCAACATCTTCCAAGCCTCCCGCAGTGGCGGCTTTTCACCCTCTACCTCGATGACGTAGTCGGCCAAGAAATCGACCACTATTTGTTCCTTAATGGAGAGTCGTGATACAAAACTGATATCAAATTCGCTTAGATCGATGGACCACTTGGCCAACCGCCCCGAGTGCTCCACCCCTTCGAAAATCTTGCGTAAGGGATGGTCCGTCACTATCTTGATTGAATGGGCCTGAAAGTATGGCCTAAGCTTCCTAGCCGAGATGACCAAGGAGAAGGCCAGCTTCTCCAGGATGGGATAACGGAGCTCAACCTTCTTTAAGATTCTGCTGACGTAGTATATGTGTGACTGCCTCGTCCCCTCTTCCCCGAGCAGGACAGAGCTTACGACCTCCCCTACCCCGAGGTATAGAGCTAGATCCTCCCCCTCTCTCGGGCTCTGAAGAAGCGGCGCTTGGGAGAGCTGACCCTTCAATGCCAGGAAAGCCTCCTCGTATTCTAAACTTCTGGTTTCCCCACAGCACCCTGAAGAAAGGTGAGCATTTCTCCCCGGCCCGGAAGAGGAACCTACTTAGCCCGACGAGCTTACCCGTCAGACGCTGAACCTCATTAGCGTTGCGCGGTGACTCTAGCTCCATGATAGCCTTCACCTTATCTGGGTTAGTCTCCACCCCTGCTGGGGTGAGGAGGTGATCAAGGAACTTCCCCCGGCTTGCCCCAAAGACACACTTCTGGGGGTTGGGCCTCATCTTGAACTTTCTCAGGGTGGCGGATGTTTCTTCCAGGTCGAGTAGATGTGACCCCACATCCCTACTCTTCACCATGAGATCATCTACATAAACCTCTAGATTTCTACTCCTCTGGCTTTGGAAGACCCGGTCCATCATACGTTGATACGTAGCCCCCGCATTCTTTAGCCCGAAGGGCATCATCTTATAGCTGAAGCATCACTCCCTCGTGATGAAGGAGACATCCTTGACGTCGGGGGGATGCATGCGAATCTGATGGTAACCCGAAAAAGCATCCAAAAAACTCATAATAGAAAAACCGACGGCTGAATCAACCAACGCGTCGATCCGAGGCAGGGGGTAACAATGCTTAAGACACGATTTATTTAATAGAGAAAAGTCTACACACATACGCCACTTCCCTTACCCTTTCTTTACCATTGCCACATTTGAGACCCAGCCTGAATACTGGAGCTCTGAGATAAAACCTGCGTCAATAAGCTTCTTGACCTCTCCGCGGATGGGCTCCTCCAGCTTGGTGGCGATGGTCCTCATCTTCTGGCGGATGGGACGCGTTGCGGGGCCCAGATTCAAACGGTGGCACGCCACGTCTGCATCGATGCCCGACATGTCTGCCGCGCTCCAAACGAAGATGTCGACGTTCCTTTGGATGCACTCCCGCATCCTCTCTTGATCTTCCAGACTCAAGCCGCCGCTGATCCGCACCTTCTCCGTCTTTCCTGCTCCGGTGAAGACCTCCATCTCCACGACCTCCTCCGTCGGCTCCAACCTGGACTGCTCTCCGCCGCTCCTCGGCTCCTCCTTCTGCCCGAACTCTTCCTCCCCTCCTACTTCCTCCACCTCCATCACCTCTAACAGTCTCTCCCTCAGCTCCACTTCTCCGCCACCCTGGGCCTCAGCCCTAGCTTCTCCCTCTCCCTGCTCCTCCGCAGCCTTCTCTCCAGCCTCACCTAGGCTCACCGCCCCCTCCTCTGCAACTTCCCCCTACGCCGCCATCTCTTTCTCCAACTTCTCCGCCTCTGCCATCCAGGATATGGTGTTGACGGCAGTCACATAGCACTGACTCGCCACCTTCGAATCCCCCCTGACCCTGACCTGGACTCCTCCACTGCTAAACTTGAGATATTGATGAAATGTGGAGGGGACGCAACGGAAAGCACTGATGAGGGGGCGCCCAAAAATGGCGTTGTAGCTGCTCGAAGCTTCAACGATGACGAACCTACAGTTCCTCGAAACTCCCCCCAACTTCACGTGCAGTCCCACTCCCCCCTCAACTTCCTTCCTCTCCCCCGAGAACCCGAACAACGGTCCATCTGAGGCTAAAACCCTCTGGGCCTCCACCTTCATTTCATCGAAGGCCTTCTTGAAAATCACGTTCACAGAGCTTCCGTTGTCCACCAGAATCCTGTAGACCGTGAAATTCTCTACGGCCGTCCGGATTACCAAGGTGTCACAGAACAGGTCCTCGTAGTCGGGCATATCTTTCGATGAAAAAGTGATTTTTTCCTCGGGGGGGGGGGGGGGGGGGGGGGGGCCTAGGAGGTCGAGGAGACGCTCCTTTGGTACATGGTCTGGAAACTCCCCTTACAGGTGGCTTCAATCCCAACTCCCCCATGGATCACTCTAATCCCTCCTCGGGCTCCCTCATCTGCCCGGTCCTCACACCTATCCTCTCCCCATGACAGAACTTCAATCCTCACGGGCTGCTGCTGCCGCACCTGTCCCCTGACCTCCCTTATCTCCAGAAACTCTGGGCAGGTGGCCGTTGCGTGACCTTCCTCCTGATGGAAGTCATAGAAAGACAACGCCACCCTGCCTTCCCTTCTCCTCGCTCCTCCTCGAGCTCCTCTCCTTCCCCCTCTACCTCGAGCGATCTCCATTGCCTCCTGCTGCCGCGGGAAGGGGGCCCTCTGTCCCTGTCTCCACGCCGGCTGATTGAACCTTCCCTGCTCACGGAAGTTATCCCTGCCTTAATGGACTCCCCCCTGCCCCTGGGGATGTCCTTCTTGGGGCCTCCAACCCAACCGGTTGTTCGGCTCCCGCTGCCTCCAACCCGGGTGCTGCCCTTGATGCCCCTGATCTCTGGGCTCCTCTCTCCTCTCTCCGCTCTCTCTGCCTCCCTCCCTGCTCCTGGCTCCTTCACATCCTCCTCCGCCAACTTGGCCAACTTGGCCAACTTCTTCGCGAACACCGGGTTGGCCGCCTCGATCTCTATCTCCTTCGCCGCCCTCTCCATCAGCTCCTCGAAAGAGAGGGGGGGGGGACCCTCTTTACCTCTATGCTAAAGAAACTTGACCTCAACCCGAGGGTGAAGACGAGCATCACAGTGTACCCGACATCTCCTGGACCTGCAGAATCTTCTCCTGGAACCTATCAAAATAGCGTCTCCGCGTCTTATCTAGCTTCTGCTTGATGGCAAACAAGCACTCCGCCGTCTTCTTCCTCTTCTTCGACGTCGAGAACTTCAACAAGAATCCTCGTCGCAAATCCCCAAAGCAGTTGATGGAACTCGCAGGCAACTGGTGAAACCAATCCATAGCCTTCTCCTTTAAAGTGATGGCAAAAAGCCTACACTTGAAGGCATCCGACATCTGGTTTATCGAAACGACATCCTCAAACCATTGCACATGCTGCACGAGGTCGTCCCTGCCCGTGTAGTAGGACATGTCGGGCTCTCGAAACTCATCTGGAACCGGGGCCAAGATGATCTGTTTGCTAAAAGGGCATCCGCCCACAACCCGGCGAGAAGACATGACTCGGGATCTCAGCTCGCTGAGCCCGTCAGAACTAGCTGCCCGGGGAAGAGCTCCCACCCGGCGACATCCCTCTCGCCAACCTCTGCCGGGACCTCCTTTCCGGGACGCTGCCCGGGAGCGTTCTCGCCCAATGACGGAGCTGCAACCACTGGAACCTGAGGCGTCGCCCATTCGCTCCTTGCCGAGAATGCCAAATGGATGGTCTGCAAGACTTCCCGCCTGAAGTCTTCCAGCATCCCTAACGTCACCCCACTCGCCGGGGGTGGAGAACCTCCTGGGCCTGCTCCTTCCTCCTCACCTCTAGCCATGAGACTAAGCCTGAGATTTTCTTGAATCAGCTACGGTCCACGCTCACCGCACCAGAAATGTTGGAACAAAAAACTAGCCCCAATGAGAGTTCGGACCCTGGGGCGTAGCCGACACCTACTTCTCCCAAGCTCAGACCCCTGACCAGCAACAAGGAACAAAGGAACTGACCCTAGGCTACAGCACGGAGGTCCCTCCACTAACCCGGAAGATCTCAGAGCGCTTCCTCTCCTTAGCCAAGTGCTGAGCTAAAGATACCTCAGAAAGCGCAAGAAGAGCAGGGCACAAGCAAACATGCCTTCTGAGCTACCCCCTTGGGTCTATTTATAGTTTTTGAAGTTGGTCTGCTAACAACGCACCTCCGTTGTTAGGAGCGGCTATATGCAGCCAAAAGTGGTCTGCCAACAGCGTAAATCCGATGTTCTTAGGAGCTAAATGCAGACCTCTAAGGGCATACAAGTAATTTCACCCCCGGCGTTGCGAGGACCGGGCTGATGTCGGAGCCCGAGGAGGGATCAGAGTGATCCACAGGGGGGTGGGAGTTGTGGCTGCCCGGAAGGCAAGTCTCCATACTATGTACCGCCGGAGCGTTGTCTCCACATCTCTAGCCCCACCTCCAGAGGTGAAGATCACCTTCTCCAGGAAGGACATGCCAGATCATGAGGATCCATTTTGCGACGCGTTGGTCATCCAGACCGCGGTCGAGAATTTCACTGTCTCCTGAATCCTCATCGATAACGGGAGTTCGGTCAACGCCATTTTCAAGAAGGCGTTTGACGCAATGAAGGTGGAGGCCCGGAGGGTGCTGGCCTCGGATGGACCTCTCTTCGGGTTCTCGGGAGAAAGGAAGGAGATAGGAGTGAGACTCCACATTACCTTGGGAGGGCAGTCTAGAAACTGCAGGTTCGTCATCGTGGACGCGCCCAACAGTTACAACGCTATCTTCGGACGACCCCTCGTCAATGTCTTCCGCTGCGTGCCCTCGTCTTTCCATCAGTGGTTGAAGTTCAACGCTGAGGACATCCAAGTCAGGGTCCGAGGAGACCCCAATGTGGCAAGAGAGTGCTATGTCACAACGGTGAACTCCATCTCTTGGCAGCGAGGAGCCGAGGAGATGGAGAGGAGGATGAGGAGCTGTCCCGACAAGAGCCCGAAGGAGAGGTGGAGGAGATGGAAGTGGGGGAAGAGGTCCGCACCCAGGTGGCGGTGGCGGAAGGAGTTCCGGAGGAGCCGGCTGAGGTGATGGCCGTGAAGAAAGTCGAGGAGGAGGTGCCGGTCCCAAGTGAGGGAGCCGTTGGAGAGTGGGGAGAGCAGTCCAGGCTGGAGGCTGTCAAGGAGGTAGTGGAGATGGAGGTTCTCACCCAGGGAGGCAGGGTGGAGAAGGTGCAGATTAGTGGGGGGCTGAGCCCGGAGGACCAGGTGAAGATGCTGAAGTGCTTCCAGGAGAACGTGGACGTCTTCGTGTGGAGCGCGACAGAGATGCCGAGGATCGATGCGGTTGTCGCATGTCATCGCCTCAACCTGGATCCAGAAGCCCGCCCCATCCAGCAGAAGAAGAGGTCCACGTCGGACAAGTTGGCCGATCCCATCAGGGAGGAGGTAGCCAAGCTCCTCAAGGCCGGCTTCGTATCCGAGATCTAATACCCCGACTGGGTCTCCAATGTTGTCATGGTTAAAAAAAGGAGACGACTGGTGGAGGATGTGTTGATTTTTCTTTATTAAATAAATCATGTTCTAAGGATTGTTATCCCTTGCCTCATATTGACGTGCTGATTAACTCAGCCGTCGGTTTTTCTGTGATGATTTTTTTTAGATGCTTTTTCAGGTTATCATCAAATCTGGATGCACCCGTCCGACATAAAAGATGTCTCCTTCATCACTGGGGACGAGTGCTACTGCTACAAGATGATGCCCTTTGGGCTAAAGAATGCAGGAGCGACGTATCAAAAGATGATGGACTGGGTCTTCCGAGAGCAAAATGGGAAGAACCTGGAGGTGCACGTGGATGATCTTATGATCAAGAGTCGGGATGTTGACTCTCACCTCTGGGATCTGGAAGAGACCTTCTGCACCCTGCGAAAGTACAAGATGAGGATGAACCCATTGAAGTGTGTCTTCAGGGCAAGCTGGGGTAAGTTCCTAGGCCATCTCCTTACTCCTGCAGGTGTTGAGCCCAACCCTGATAAGGTGAGGGCAATCATGGAGTTGGGGTCGCCTTGGAACGCCAAAGAGGTCCAGAGGTTGACAGGAAAGTTGGCAGGACTCAGCAGGTTCCTCTCTTGGGCGGAAGAGAAATGCTCCCCATTTTTTAAAGTATTGAGGGAGGACCAGAAGTTCGAGTGGTCCCAGGAGTGCGAGGAGGCATTCCAGGCCTTGAAGAGGCAGTTGACCCAGACTCCGCTCCTCCAAGGGCCCAAGGAAGGGGAGGACTTGTCCCTGTATCTTGGGGTGGGAGCCGAGGCCTTGAGCTCCGTCTTGGTCCGGGAAGAAGGGAAGAAGCAGCTGCCCATCTATTATGTGAGTAGGGTCCTGAGGTAGGCGGAGCTCCGATATCCGATCTTAAAGAAGTTGGCCTTTGCTATGGTCATCTCGGCTCGTAGGCTCAAACTCTACTTCCAGGCGCACTGCATCCGAGTGGTGACTGACCACCCTCTCTGCAACATCTTTGAAGGGGTGGAGCACTCGGGGAGGTTGACGAAGTGGTTGGTGGAGTTGAGTGAGTTCGACATATCCTTCGTTCCCCGCCTCTCGATCAAGGCCCAGACGATGGCCGACTTTTTTGCTGCTTATGTGGTAGAGGTGGCGGAGGTAGAACTCACTCGTACAGTCCGTTGGAAGGTGATGGTGGATGACGCTTCAGGAAGGCACTCCTTGGGGGTGGGGGTGATCTTAGAGAGCCCCCACGGAGCAAAGATCGAGCAAACGATGGTAGTGCATTTTCCTATCACCAACAATCAAGCCAAGTATGAGACAGTGATAGCAGGATTGCGCCTGACCAGGGAGCTAGGAGTGCATGATGTGGAGGTCCCCACAGAATCCATGGTGGTGGCCTCCCTGATCAATGAGGAGTTCGATGCAAGGGAGCCGACTCTCCAGTTGTACTTGGCCAAGGTGAAGGGGGTGATTGACATATTTCACACATTCTTCATCCAACACATTCCGAGGGAGGAGAATGAGCAGGTGGATCAGTTGGCCGAGCATGGACCCCGGGTGGGCGGCACCATCACCGACTTGTTCCGCCCATCCATCGAGGAGGAGGAGCTGATGGAGGTGGACCAGCACCCCTCGTGGATGGATCCCTTTACAAGTTTCATATCCACGGGGGAGTATCCAGAGGGGATGGACAAGAAGCGATTCAAGCATAAGTCGGCATAATATCTTATGCGCGACGGGCAGCTGTATAGAAAGACCCTCTCAGGGATGTTGGCGCATTGTGTGGCCGAGAGGGAGGTCCCGAGGATTTTGGAAGAGGCCCACTCCGGGGAGTGCAGGAGCCACTCTGGGATCCGGACCCTGGAGGGGAGGATAGTTAGGCAAGGATATTTCTGGTCGACCCCGGGCCATGATGCCGCTGAATTCACAAAGAAGTGTCACAAGTGTCGGTTCGCACCTCTCCAACTTCAACCAGCTCAGCGTCTCAGGAGCATTACGGCCCCCTGACCCTTTGCCATATGGGGAATGGATCTTGTAGGACCTTTCCCCTAGACCAGCGGGCAGAGGAGGTTTCTGTTGGTGATGATCGATTATTTTTCTAAGTGTTTAGAGGTGAATGCGCTAGCCAAGGTGTCCTCCCAAATAATCAGGAACTTTGTATATGAGAGATCATCTGCCGACACGGGTTGCTCCAGGCCATTGTCACAGACAATGAGCCTCAGTTTGGCAGCGCGAAGTTCATCAGCTTTTGTGGACAGCTTGGGATTTACCTCAGGTTTGCCTCGGTTCACCACCCCAGGAGCAACGGGCAGGTGGAGGCGGCAAACAAGATCATTGTAAACTTCTTGAAGAAGAAAGTTGAGAACTTGAAGGGTAGCTGAGTGGAGCAGCTTCCTTCAGTTCTCTGGGCCCTGAGAACCACTCCCAACACAGCCACAGGGGAGACCCCCTTAAAGCTCTCGCATGGCTGCGAGGCGGTACTTCCAATATAGTTCAAGGTCCGGACGCCTCGGGTGGTCGAAGCGGAAGAAGGAAGGGAAGAATGACAAGCCAAGAATGAGGAGGAGCTTCGACTCTCCCTTGACATGGTGGAGGAGCTGTGCGACCTGTCAGTTATCCGACAGGAAGAGGTCAAAAGGAGGATGACTAAATACTTTGATAAGCACGTTAGAGTCAAATAGTTCGTGGAAAAAGACTTGGTCTTGAAGAAAGTGGATGCGGCAGGAAGATCAACCGTAGTAGGGAAGCTCAACCCCAATTGGGAAGATCCTTATATTATACAAGAGGCATTGAGATTAGGAGGGTATCGCCTCCGGAATGTGGAGGGCGAGACCCTAAGTCACACCTGGAGCGGTGATGACTTGAAGCGTTTCTATCCATGAAGCATGAACGTATTTTCCTTTGATGAATAATGAAACCCTTTGATCTTTTCATCTCTTTTTGGCAATGATGTTCATGATAGGACAAAGTTTCCTCAAGTCCCGAGCTTTCTCCCGCTGTCAGGCTCTCACCTAGCTGGCAGGGTAGGGGTCCTCGACGAAGATCTTTCTTGCTCTGGGGTTAGGTCTCGAGATGCTCCCGCTGTCGGCTTCCTTCTAGCTGGCAGGGCCGGGATCCTCGATGGACATCGTTATGACCCTGAAGTTATGTCCCGAGCTTTCTCCCGCTGTCAGGCTCTCACCTAGCTGGCAAGGTGGGGGTCCTCGGTGGAGATCTTTCTTGCTCTGTGGTTAGGTCACAAGATGCTCCCGCTGTCAGGCTTCCATCTAGTTGGCAGGGCCGGGATCCTCGATAGACGTCGTTATGACCCTGGAGCTAAGTCCGGTTGATGCTCAACACCCTCCGTCAGGCACCCACCTAGCTGATTGGGCTGGTGGTAGCGCCCGGTGGTTGGCTAAGGAAAAATCCGGTTGATGCTCAACACCCGCCGTCAGGCTCTCACCTAGCTGATTGAGCCGGTGGTAGTGCCCGGTGGTTTGCTCTGGGGTTAGGTCATGAGATGCTCCCGCTGTCAGGCTTCCATCTAGCTAGCATGGCCGGGATCCTCGATAGACGTCGTTATGACCATGGAGCTAAGTCCGGTTGATGCTCAACACCCGCCGTCAGGCTCCCACCTAGCTGATTGGGCCGGTGGTAGCGCCCGGTGGTTGGCTAAGGAAAAGTCCGGTTGATGCTCAACACCCGCCGTCAGGCTCCCGCTTAGCTGATTGGGCCGGTGGTAGCGTCCGGTGGTTGGATAAGGAAAAGTCCGGTTGATGCTCAACACCCGCCGTCAGGCTCTCACCTAGCTGATTGGGCCGGTGGTAGCGCCCGGTGGTTTGCTCTGGGGTTAGGTCTCAAGATGCTCCCATTGTCAGGCTTCCATCTAACTGGCAGGGCCGGGATCCTCGATGGACATCGTTATGACCCTGGAGTTAAAGTCCCGAGATACTCCCGCTAGCAGGACTTCTATCTAGCTGAACAGGCCGGTGGGGGCACCCAATGCTCGGCCGAAGCGAAGGATCGATTGACACTCATCTCACATCGTCGGGCTCCTACCGGCTGACAGAAGGAAGAGAATTAGATGTCCCTAACAGTATCGCCCATCACCCGAAAAGAGACCAATGTCGCGAGCACTTAGGCCACGCCGTGACCTCAGGAGGCTCGACTCACGCGAGGCCGAGCGGCCCGGGCGTGAGTTGAGCCGGTTCACCCCTTTTATCTCGTGAGCGGCATAGAGAGTCTCTGGATAAGTGAGGCGGATCGCCACTCGCGGGTCGGCTACCTAAGATCCATATATTTCCTAAGCTATCCTGAAGGGATGCGTGATCTCGCTAACGGGACACGGGCCCGGAGGCAACGAGCGGGAAGGCCGAACTAGGTCGCGGGTACGCAAAGAAACAAAGGCACGAACATTTCAAATAAGCAATATCACAAACAATATCGATTTAGAAAGGCATATATTATTAATTACAAAAAGTTACAAGTTGGGGATTCAGCCTGCATTTACATTGAGGCATAACAAAAAGTACAAAAGCAAAGAGAAGCTCGGCACGGGGGTTCAGCGGGGTGAGATCTCGGGCGGCAAGCCCTCCTAGAGAGGTTGGTAGGACTTGTCGCCCGGCTTCGATACCGAAAGGAATAGCTCCGGTACCACTTCGTTCGCCGAGAGCCCCGCGCCTTCCCTCGTGACGAGGCCTGCCCGCTGCAGAGTCTGGAGCGTGTACTTTGCTGCCTTGACAACGTTCGTCTGCATCATCTCCTCCAGCTCGTATTCAGAATAATGAGCGAACTGGCAGCTGCTGCTGGAGGGCGGCGGAGGAGCTGCGACTTCCAATTCTCGCACCCGCGCCGCGCCTGTAATGCCTCGTTCTCCTTCTCGAGGGTAGCGATCTGGAGGCCAAGGCGCTTAGCCGTCGCCGCGTCCTGCGAGAAGAAGTGAAAGGAACATAAGAAAAGTGGAAGCGAGCTTAAGGCGTCTAGTGCAAGTTATGAGACTTACCACCCCCCAGGTACCGGCGAGGACAACATCGCCCGCATCCGCCCGCTTCTTCTGGTAGTTCGTTTCCTCCTGAGCGAGACGACAGACCTCTTCCTTGTCATCAGCAAGCTTTTTGAGCAGGGGGGGGGGGGTTCAGCTCCAACTGCGTGCACCGCCTGCCCACCATGTGAGCCAGCTCCAGGCTGCGGAGCTGGGCTCGCGCGCTCTCGTGCACGAGAACTCTCGTCAACTCCTCATCGAAGATCGCGACGTCCTCCCGCGCATAGAGGCCGAACGAGAAGGCATTAACCTCCCCGCTGATGGTTTCCTGCTCCAACCAGCTCGACAGCAGGGTGGAGATGGAGGCTCGGTTCGCCTCCTTGTCCCACTGAAGAAGGGGGACGCCGAGTTCGTCTAGAGGTCGCTCGCCGAAGCCAAAGTTGCGGTGCCCTCTCGGCACAGGCTTAGCGGCGGGCTCCTCTCCTCGCGTCCTGGAGGTGCCGGCCGCCCCGCCAGGAGGGCCGCTGGTCGAAGCGCTCGGTGCGGCGGACTCTTCAGTTGGTTGGTCCGCCGGGGCCTTGCTTTTCTCCCGGGTTGCGGGAGGTGCGCCGCCCGCCGCCTTCTGCTTTTTGGGCGGCGGCGGCGGCAGAGGTTGTTCGCGAGTGGCCTGCTTCTGAGTGGCCTTGGCACGGGAGAGCTCGCCAGAGGTGACTCGCGCACTCTCGTAAGGAGGGTTCAGGGGAATGTCCCGTTCACCCGTAGAAGCAGAGTTATATCAAAGAAAAAGAATGGGCTAAGTAAAAAGGAGAAAGTGCGAGTAGCTTACCTCCTCCGGGCGGGACGAGGGCAAGGCTATCCACGTTCCTGCGGAGGAACGCGACTTCAAAGTTCTTGGAAGAACCCGCACAACTCAGCTTCATGGCCCCCCAGGCTAGGGGGCGGTAGCTCGCCTCGCTAAGTTGGATCGGCGAGAAGGGGACGTTGCCGAAGTCGCCCTTGACGAAGACGAATTTCCTCTACCAGTTATGGCTCTTATTTATTGTCTCCTGCACCTTGACGTGATTGCTGGAGAAGTAGGCGGTTACATCCTTGTTCGCCCGGAAGGAGAACAGCTTGCGGAAGACCGCAAGGCTGAACTCGATTCGCTCTTCCCGCAGGAAGCAGGTGAACCCGACCACGACAACAATAGAATTGGGGGTCATCTGGCCGAGGATGACCCCAAAGTACTTTAGGATTAGGTGGACCTCATGCCATAGGGGAAGCCGGAGGCCCGCATCCAAGTGAGCTATGGGGATGACGAGCTCCCCTTCCGAGAGGTCATTGATTTTCTCCTCCTCCCCGGGTCGCCTCGCCACAAAGCCTGACGGGATGAAGTCGCCAATCGCTTCAAGAAATTCGCCTTTAGTAATGGCGGCGCAGGAGAAGGAATGGTCGGAGAAGGTCCATGCGCACTTGCTTCGCCCATCAGCGTCACCGCCATCGCCGCCCATCTCGCAACTAGTTCGCCAAGCGGAATGCTGTAGTTCTCGCAAAAAGCGGGTAGGCCGGGAGTCGCAGGAAGTAGAGAGGGTGCGAAAGTCTTAAATGCGGTAGGTAGGGAAAGAGCATCAAGGCCTATTTATAGGAAAAGAAAGGGCGGGAAAATGTCCTGTCAGCGGGAAATGTGTGGATAGCAAAAATATGCCCTGACGCTTTGACTTCCTGTCCCACCATTGGTTCCCGACAGCTCGCCGCGGCCCTACTCGGCAGCGAGCCACGCTGACTCGCGTCCGCCCAAGTGACGGGAGAGCCCCACTGACTCGCGTCTGCCAAAGAGGCGGGCGAGTCGCGTTGGCTCGCGTTCGGCAAAAGGGCGAGCAAGCCCAACAACCTCGCGCCCGCCTAAGGAGGGGGTTGACGAGCAAGGGTACCTCGTCCGCACTCGCCTAAAGAAAGCTAAGCAGTGACAAGTTATGAAAATAATATACAGCCAACACAAACCCATCAGCGGGAGAGAAGTCTCAAGCAATTATAAATAAGAAAAGTTCGATGTCTTGAGAAAAGATGCATAAAATTTCATAGCCCTATCACGCGGGCTGATCCAAGATGTAGGTCCGACCCAGGCCTGGGCTCAGTATTGGATCCATTTCCACCTGCCCCGCCCCCGCATCCCGGATCGGGGCGGCACGCGAGGGTAGAAGTACTTGCGAACCGCCAATAGTTCCCGCTGAGCCAGGTCGACCTGCTCCGTGACGTGCCTAAGCCGTTCCTGCGCTCACGTAATGTGCACCCTCGGAGAAGTCGTCCCATCACCGTCAGCTGGACGCCTCATGCCCTCTAGTATCGCGAATCGGTCCTTCGCCTCAGCCTTGTCCTCGTCCACCCTATTGCAAACCTCCTGTAGCAGCAGGGATTATTTCTGGAATAACCGTGTCACCCGCCTCTTCATTCCCTCAGTATCCTGCGGGTCGCCCAGGTACTCCGAGATGTGTTCCGTAGAAGGGGGGAGGCGAGTACCCCCCGCTGATGTCGTCATCAGAGGAGGAGATCACATTGAAGCATACAGAAGTAGGAGAGATCAGAAAAAGCAAGCAGTCATAAGCAAGCAAGCGTACAAACTCACCGGGGATCGGCACGTCCCCCGTGCTGGCATGCGGCCGGGAGGTACCCGGCTGGCCCTGTAAGAGCTCACCTTCAAGAGCTGCAAAAGATTTCCCTAGCCCAGGGCGGGTTGGCAAAGGAGGAATCGCAGGAGGGGGCCAGGTGATCCACGCGCCAGCCACAGGGCAAAATCAAGGACCCGCTCCCGCGTCCCCTCCCTTGCGGCCGCTAGGCGCGCTCGCATCTCTTCTGACACTGGCATCGCTCAGCTGCTGTTCGTAATAAAGATTGAAGAAAGAAGACAGGATTTTTCCCGTAGGCTCGGTGACATATTTATAGCGTATTGGTGGGACCCACCAAAAGATTCCCTCCAGCTCAGCAAAGCACTCATCGAACACGTGAGGTTGGATGATTCTTTCCGAGTTTTGCCTAAGCTCGCAAAGAGTGGACATTGTGTACAACCCCGTGTTCGTCGAGTGAGACCACCAGACTAGGCGAGCGAACCAAAACGACCGGCCCGCATCAATGCAGTAGTCGAGCGAACCCAGATAGCCGACTTGCTTCCGCCAAGGCTAGGCGTGCGAGTCGTGCGAGCCAGCCCATCCAGTCCGCGCCTGCCTAGGCTACCTTATCGCCGGCTCGCCTCCGTATAGGGGCAGAAGAGCCATGACAGCCCGACTCGCTCTCGCCTAGAGATAGAAGGCGGGCTGCGGGAGCTAGACCGCATCTTCCCTGTAGAAAGGAGAGGTGACCCTCTGTGCCTCGGCACTCGCCGAGTGGGATCCAAGGGTCTGGGATCCAGGTTCGAGTGAGCTTTAAGCTAAGCAGGTCAGACAAGTGGAATGAATAGGAGGAAGGGCTCCCGCCCGGGGATTGCGGGAAGGCTTGCGCCCGGGTAGGCGGGAGGCCCTCAGAGTTGGCGTTGAGTGATGCTTCTCCACTCAACGCCTTTTGGCTTCTAGCGTTGAGTGGTGCTTCTCCACTCAACGCCTTCCTGCTTTCGGCGTTGAGTGATGCTTCTCCACTCAACGCCTTTAGGCTTCCAGCGTTGAGTGATGCTTCTCCACTCAACGCCTTTTGGCTTCCAGCGTTGAGTGATACTTCTCCACTCAGCGTCAGGGGCAAAATTACCTGTATGCCCTTAGAGGTCTGCATTTAGCTCCTCAGAACAGCGGAGTTACGCTGTTGGCAGACCACTTTTGGCTGCATGTAGCCGTTCCAAACAGCGGAGGTGCGCTGTTAGCAGACCAACTTCAAAAACTATAAATAGACCCAAGGGGGTACCTCAAAAGGAATGCTTACTTGTGCCCTGGTCTTCTTGCGCTTTCTGAGGTATCCTTAGCTCAGCACTTGGCTAAGGAGGAGAAACACTCTAAAATCTTCCGGGTGTGTGGTGAGATCTCCGTGTTGGAGCCTTGAGTTTGTTCTTTGTGCTAAGTCTTTGGTCGTTCGGCTTGTGGGAGAGAAGTTAGTGTGCGATCATCCCTTCCCCAAGGGTCGAACTCCACAGAGACCGATTCTTCAGTTTTAACACTGTGGGTCTATTTATAGGATCCAAACAGTTGGTCTGCCAATAACGTAACTCCGCTGTCCAAAATGGCTATTTGCAGCCCAACTAGGTCTGCTAATGGCCAAACTCCGCGCTGTTCTGAGGAGATAAATGCAGACCTCCAAGGGTATCCAGGTAAATTTACCTCTGGACCCTACTAGGGCGTTGAGTGGAGAAGTATCACTCAACGCCAGAGACTCGGGCGTTGAGTGGAGAAGCATCACTCAACGCCAAAGACTAAGGCGTTGAGTGGAGAAGCATCACTCAACGCCAGAGTCTAGGGCGTCGAGTGGAGAAGCATCACTCAACGCCAACCCCGAGGGCCTCCCGCCGACCCGGGCGCAAACCTTCCCGCAAGCCCTGGGCGGGAACCCTTCCACTTCCGAGGACTAGGGCGTTGAGTGGAGAAGCATCACTCAACGCCAAAGACTAAGGCGTTGAGTGGAGAAGCATCACTCAACGCCAACTCTGAGGACTAAGGCGTTGAGTGGAGAAGTATCACTTAACGCCAACTATGAGGGCTAAGACGTTGAGTGAAGAAGCATCACTCAACGCCAAGGACTAAGGCGTTGAGTGGAGAAGCATCACTCAACGCTAACTCTGAAGGCTAAGGCGTTGAGTGAAGAAACATCACTCAACGCCAACTCTGAGGGCTAAGACTTTGAGTGGAGAAACATCACTCAACGCCAACTCTGAGGGCTAAGGCGTTGAGTGAAGAAGCATCACTCAACGTCAGAGACTAGGGCGTTGAGTGGAGAAACATCACTCAATGCCAGGGACTAGGGCGTTGAGTGGAAAAGCATCACTCAATGCCAGAGACTAGGGCGTTGAGTGGAGAAGCATCACTCAACGCCAACCCTGAGGGCCTCCCGCCGACCCGGGCGCAAACCCTCCCGCAAGCCCTGGGCGGGAACCCTTCCGCCTGCACTACTCGCCTGACCCGATTAGCTTAAAGACTACTCAAACCCGGGGTCCCAGGCCTTTAGGTCTCACTCAGCAAATATGAGGTTGTACATTTATGTCCGCCATTAAAAAAGAATACTAGTTTTGAACATAAAAGTGGATGAAATTTCTTAGGTGAGGTTGAACGTTCTTGAACGACGACGGTTCATAGCCACCGCGCTCTCGACCGCCACCACCATACCAAATGGAGCCCAAATCAACAATCAAATGCGTGTTTTTATATCATTTGACTTAAGTTAGCCTAAGAGTTGTTACAATAACAATTTTATTTCAGGTCATCTTTGATGTAGGGCACCGTGTGAATTGTGCGACCACGGTGCAACCCTAGTGGATGGTGGGGTTTGGACTTTACTACCCTTATTCTAAATGAAATGAAATTATGCATGGAACGACAACTATAATCAGAATTGAGCAATAAACATCAACCCACGCAATTATAAATAAACAAGTGAAAGCAATATTTCTCTTTGAGCTAGCAAGCAACGACTTTCCTCTGTGTGGAGGGCTAAGGCGAAGCGCGCAGCGAATGATTTCTGCAAATCGCAAGAGATCTACAACAAAATTCTATGGTGCTAGTTATCAAAGCAAATAAAAGATCACCACAATATTTAAATGAAGAGTACAAGTTTCCATACAATAAATAAACACTCAAAAAATAAGGGGGCTTCCAGAGGTGAGGAGATACGGTGATGTACGGCGCAAAAGAGATGATCCAAAGGGGCACTAGTGGCTAGAATGTTTGGACTGCGGCTGGATCTGACTGAATGGGGTGGGATCGGGCTGTAGAGCAGAGATCTGAGGACTAGAGGGCTTCCTGGAGGTTCATAGGGGGGCGGTAATGGGGCTGGGGAGGAGTCAGAACTGTGGGGGAGGGGAAACGAAGTGCTGATGGGTTGCTGGGGGTTTGAGGATGCAAATGTATGCTAGGAGAGGAAGGGGGAGGCCGACGGCTGTGCTGGAAAGGGGTGGCAGTGGCTGGGTTGCAGAGGAAATGGAGCGATGGCTGTAACAGGTACAACTTGCTGGGTGGAAAAACCGGAGGGTGGGGGGGAGGGGGGAGCCCTGGAGGGCTTTGGAGGAGACGGCTAGGGTTACAGGTGGATGAAAATGAAGGTTATGAATAGATAGTACCTGGGGGGGGGGGGGGAGCAAATCACGTAGGAGTTGTCACTTAGGGTTTCACGGAGTCTTCATCGTGAAGGGATCGCCGGTTTTTTAGATTATTCTCTGCAAAATCCACAATAACCCTAAGGCAGTCCCCACATACTCTATTTATAATAAAACATAGCTAGGGCACCCCGCATCTGACGACTATGATTGGCCGTCAGTGCGACGAGTCCGATAACATAAAATAAACCCGAAACATACCAACATAATATATGAAAACATATGGAAACGACTAGCTGGACGCATCCGTGAAGTTGGATTGCCGATCCGATCAAGTCCACCTGCACGAGTATACAAAAGTGGTCCCGCCTTGCGGCGAAAATGCTCTGATGGATCCCCATCAATCTTGAATACATTTATAACGCCACTTGAAGATAAAGCAATATGAAAATAAGCTTGGTGGGTTGGGTTTATTACTAGAAGGTTAGGTAGTAGAAAACTAGAGTTAGTGGGTTGGGTGTAAACTACCAGAGGGAAGGTGCATCATCGTGGCAATTAAATATAATTCATTTGTTATATTATGAAGAAAATGGTTTAATCATAGCCACCTTGGCTAGTTGTTCAAATAAATGTGGAAGATTGAACCAACACCTCATGTAGCACTTAATGGAATGAGTGAAGCAAGATTTATAAATCCGATCCCAAATAGTTGAGACAAGGCTAATGATGATAATTATGGCATTGTATTAGAAAGACGCTTCAATTACCTGCAAGGAAATAAAAAAAATGCAAAGATTAGTCATGTTCTTTTAACCAATTGCTTCAATGCCAACGAGTGGTCAGTTTTGAGAAATGATAGCAAATTGTTTAGTCAGGTGCCATTTTGCTCTTGTGCTTCTTTTCCACTTCTTTCTTTCTGTGAAACTGCTGTGATTAATACATGCAATGGTGTGATTGTGATCGCGTCTTCATACTTCCGTAGATTTGTATATTAGGTTTAGATGAAGAGTTGTTTGAGCTAATAAATGATGTTACTTGGCCTTTTCTTCCATATGGTGTAACATAACCTTATTTGCCATTCACTGAAGTGTATATGCCAACATCTTGCATATGCAGATTCATCATTTTCTCGAAGAATTCGGATATGTATACAATCCTTTTACAAAATAATGTATCACTTATGCATCCAATATGTTAAACCCATACATATACAATCTTCAACGCACCCTAGATATGCATTTTACAAATTAAACCTATACTAACAACAAATTGAGAAAAAACATGAGCATACTTGACTTTTTCCAATGCTCCTCCTGCAATCAAACTTACAAAACTACATATGCTAGAAATTCCAAATTTTATATTTCATTTGGTTTCTAGTATCAAAATATCATGTATTTGATTGTTGGAGGAGAAGAATATGACTTATCAGAATAGACATACTTTTAAAGAAATATTAGTGCTTTGTAGTTAAATTGAACATGAATGCTGCCTATAGTTTTTGTGCTTACATATCTTGTAGTTTATAGAAGGTTGGTAGGTTTTTCTTGTTTCTTATGCTGAGCATAGTTCCAATTTTCCTTAAATGTTATATTTGCTTTCTCAATCATTTGTTTCCATTGAGTTCCACTTCTTCTCCCTCTCCTTTGGTGTCTTTTGGAGGAGTAGAGCTGTATTTGCATGACACTAAAGCTGAAAAAAGCGGCATCAATTCAGCCGAGGTCTTATGCAATTCCATCTCTTTTCTTTTATTTTCCCTTTTATTTTATTAGAAGCCCTTTCACTTGAGAATTTGCATATAGTTTTGCAGTAAAAGGTTACATTTAATCTGGTTAAGTTTGTATAATTTGTATTCCATACAGCCTTTTATTTTCACATTTTAGTATATCTTCTTTCAACTATTTTAGACTCACTAACCATGTTACTGTATGTATTCACAGGACATTTCACTTTTGCATGGTCTAGGTATCAAATTTATACTTGTTCCCGGGACCCATCTCCAAATCAATGAACTTTTGGTGGAGAGAGGTTAGTGGGGTTTTACGTAACCTATTGTGTTGAATTGTTGTTTGTAGGTAATAAAAGGGCGTGCTTAGATGTTTTGATGTTTTTGATGTTAATAATTTTGTTCTTACATTGAAATAGATGAACGCGTCCTTCACCTGAAAATATAAGATAATAGGTAGTAGGAGCAGAAAAGCTAGAGCTAGAAATAGTCAATGAATTAATAGCTCGATCAAATCAATGTTGTTCTAATTTTAGTTATTTACTTTTATATAGCAAGAGAACCTATGGTCTTTAGGCTTTTGCACTGACTAATCAGAAAAAGGAAAGAAATATGTCTAACATACAAATCCCTAAGTAATAAAGCAAACTACTAGACTAGAATCTTTCAGCATACATTAAAAATAAGAGTATTTCAGCATAAGAATATATTACATTTTGAATGCCAATATTCCTTTTTATTATTTTTATAGGAGTTTGAACAATAGAACATCCAAGGAGATTGCACGCAACCTGATATTTGAATCAGCTAGACTTTTCATTTTATATGAGTAGCCAGGAATATCATAACTTTATTCGGCACCTAATCCGTCTTTCAGTTTTTCTAAATCTCCATTGGAATCTTAATGGGTTCTTGATATAAATATGACAATTTGCACAATTCCATTTTTAATTGAAAAAAATTACTCTTTCTTGCAGGAAGCAATGCCAAATATGCTGGTCGATACCGTATCACTGATTCCGATTCATTGGAGGCAGCAATGGAGGCAGCTGGAAGGATTCGCCTTTCTATAGAAGCAAAACTTTCTCCTGGTCCACCTCTATTAAATCTTCGTCGACATGGTGATATTAGTCGTTGGCATGAGGTTGGCGTTAGTGTTGCAAGTGGGAACTTTCTTGCTGCTAAGGTGAATAGGTTTTCATAAATAAAATAAAGTCATTTCACTTATGTAAGATGCTTAGCACATTCTTAACATATATCTGCAATTTTTGTATCTCCTCCATAACAAGGTTCACATAATTTTCTTACCTTCTTCGTAGTTAGGGTTCACACAATTTTCTTACCTCACACAATTTCCCTTCCTTCTCCATAGTAAGGGTGCACGAGCTAAACATGAACAAGGAGTGTATTTTTCATAGTTTCATAATTATCTACCCAAATATGGACATGTACAAATTTGTTAACAAGGTAAAAAAATCTTGCTTAAATTCATCTTGAGAATGTACCTAAATACGAATAATTACTGAGGTACCGAGTATCGAGCTCTTTTGGCACCCCACTACAAAGTGGCTTCTGAATGTATCATCAAACCTCATCTTAGAATTTATGTTAAATGGCATACAAACTAATCTACTGCTCATATTTAGTTGCGAGGTGCATCCTCAATATAAATGAACTTCACATATAATTTTGAGTTTTGCCTTCTATATCAAATACTTCATAATTGTATTATTGCATCCCCCTAAAGCTAGTGGCATAATTTGTTTTTCTTCTTCTTTTATTTGGACGTAATAAGTGAAAAATGCGTTTAAACAATCCTTTTATTATGTGTTTTTTAATTCCGATCACTATAGTTGGATCCAATTCCTTTCTTGCATTGAAGCTTTTAAAATTGTGAAGCAAATAATTAAAATAATGACCTGATCTTTTTGTTTAGTTGAATTTATTTGTGGCTTTGGCAATAAATTTTTTTATTAATTGAGATTTAATAGTTATGGTGCTCATAGATGATTGATACGACACATTGTGCGATATGTAGTTACACGGAGATTCATCCTTTCTGGTTTCAAATTGGCTTTCCAATATAACTATTAGGTGATCATGGTTAGTAATTAAGTTTGAAAAAAAGATGGAAGATGTCGATGCAAGGCCGGCTATAGGAGATGCAATGTCCAAATATTAACCAGCTCTACCGATTGGACGAGGCTTGTGTGCCGCCACAACAGTCGACAATACCCAAGCCTTACCTTCTGGCCATCACTAGCGCACTCGACATGCTAGGTCGATCAACATGTCTCCCCGATTGTTCCCGTTTTCTAGTTGGCAGTTGCCGATGAGTAAACGTCGATACACCACTAGTCCTTACTCCAGAAAGTCCTCACCATCCACGAATTCCCTGTCGGTTCTGACGGAAGCCACCAACAATAACATTGGTTGTCAACACACAAAATCATGCTCAAGTCTCTAGTTTCACTGCCATTTACCATCAAGAACTGCCACCTTATCTCCTGAATCGATGTTGGTGTGACCTTGCATCCATCACGTTAATGCTAGTTTTAGCAAAACCTCCAATGTTTTCCTATTTCCCGTGTACACCCAGGTTTTGAATGGTGCAGTGCCACATGAACTCGGACCGCATAGTCCAACATTGATGACGCCGACTTCACTCACCGACATAGGCCGACCATAAACCCCAACCAACCAGTGCTCGAACCTTGTCATTTCTGCCCCTTATTCGCCCATGTAGAGAAATCCTCAAACATGTATATACTATCTCAATAATCAAATACAAGGTATGAACACACATTTATAGGAGGGAGAAAGAGAGAAGAGAGTCATATACATGATGTGAGACTAAAGAGGAGAAAAAAAGAAATACAAATAAATGAACCACTTTACACGGGCTTTTCCAACACTCCCCCGCAAGTTGGAGTGTACAAGTCGTATGCACCCGGCTTGGACAGACACTGGTAAAATATGGTACTTGGTAGAGCCTTCGTGAGGATATCAACAACTTGTTCAGTACCCGGAACATGCTTCAATTCTATTTTCTTCATTTGGACTTTCTCCCGGATAATATGTTTTGTTCTTTCATGAAAGACTGGATTCTTTGCAATGTGTATAGCCGCTTGACTGTCGCATAACAAGATGACAGGTGAGAGAAGTTTTACCCCTAGATCGTCAAGGAGACTTTCAAGCCAGGTAAGCTCAGAGACAACAAATGTCATCGATCGGTATTCTGCTTCAGCTGAGGATCGAGCAACCATTGCTTGTTTCTTATTTTGTCAGGTAACGAGATGACATCCAAAATAGGTACAAAAGGCACTGGTTGACCGACGATCATCCAAGGAACCGTCATAGTCTGCATCAGAATACGCAACCAATGTTGGAGTAGAAGATGAAGTTTTGTATACCAATACTTAACCCGGTGATGTTTTAAGGTATCTAAGGATGCGCTCAATAGCTTGAAGGTGAGATGTTCGCGGGGTATGCATAAATCTGCTAACCACCCCACCGACGAAGGATATATCCGGTTTTGTGACCATTAAATATATCAATTTCCCAACCAGTCGTCGATAGCATTTCAGATTTTGAAGAGGAAGATCTGCATCAGAAGAATGTGCACACAGCTTATGATTTGTATTCATTGGAGTAGTAGTAGGCTTGCATCCAGAGTAGCCAGCATCTTAAAGGAGATCCAGACAGTACTTCCTTTGGGAGATGACAAGACCATCCGGTCGCCTTGCGACCTCAAGACCGAGGAAGTATCGAAGATGCCCCAGATCTTTTGTTTGAAAGACGAAGCTGAGGTGCTGTTTGACCGCTTGGATGTCCTTTGAATCGTCTCCAGTGATTAAGATGTCATCAACATAAACCAATAGAAGAACAGTTCCCGTTGGCTGATGACGCGTAAATAGAGAGAAGTCAGTTGAACTCTGAGTAAAGCCGACTAGCCGGACGACCTTACTAAACTTGTCAAACCATGCCTGAGGGGATTGTTTAAGACCATAGATGGACTTCTTAAGATGACAAACTCGGGACTCCTCTGTGGTCTCAAACCCGGGAGGTTGTTGCATGTAAACCGTTTCTTGGAGGTCGCCGTTGAGAAACATATTTTTGATGTCCAGTTGGTGTAGGGTCCATTGGCGATGCACAACCACGGAGAGAACACGAACAATGTTAAGCTTGGCCGTTGGGGATAATGTTTCCTCATAATCGAGACCTTGATGTTGGGTGAAGCCACGAGCCACCAGGCGGGCCTTTAGACGGTCAATCGTCCCATCAGGAACATGTTTGATGACAAAGACCCATTTACATCCAACAAGTGTCTGACCGGTAGGTAGAGGTACAAAGTTCCAGGTTTGGTTAGCCCAGAGAGCTGTCATTTCTTCTTCCATGGCCGCATGCCAGCCAGAATGTTGGAGAGCCTCCTGCACAGAGTTATGTACAAAAATCGAGGATAATGAAGTGACAAAAGTTTGAAGTTGTGGAGATAGGCAATGTAAGGATACATAATTCGTCATGAGATGAGCTGTAGATTCTGGTGCCGGATCAGCAGGACGCGGAGCATCAGAGGTCAAAGCTGACTGCAGTGGGGCACCAGAGGCAGGATGGAGACGAGTGTAGACATGTATAACAGGTGGCCTGGAAACAGGAGGAGCCTGGGCAGGAATGCTTAGTGGTGGAGGAGTGGTAACGAGAATGACATGACATAAGACGGTTGGTGGTAGAGGTGTAGGATCTGGAGCAGAGAAAAAAGGAAGATCCTCCCGAAAGGTAACATCAACAGAGACTGTTACCTTGCGGGTAGCCGGAGAGTAGTAGACGTAGCCTTTCTGAGTCCGGGAGTGGCCAACAAAGATGTGTTTGGCTGCCCGGGGATCCAATTTATCCAAGGATGGACCAAGAGTGTGAACATAACAAGTGCACCCAAAGATGCGGGGTGTGGGAGAGCGTGCCTGAGTAGACGGGAACATGAGGCTGAACAGAGTGGCATTGTTGAGTATGGGGGAAGGAATACGGTTAATCAGATAGCAAGCCTACGAAAGGGCAAAGTTCCAATAAGCTTTGAGAACGTGCATTTGAAGCATGATAGAGCGGGGCACATCGAGAAGATGTCGATTCTTACATTCAGTGACTCCGTTTTGTTGGGGGGTATATGCACATGAAGTTTGGTGAATGACCCCAAAGTCAGAGCAAAGAGTCGCAAATTCATGGCTAGTGTATTCGCGAGCGTTATCAGTGCGAATAGTTTTGATGTTCGTGGATAATTGCGTGCGGGTCTTAAGGAGAAAATCCCGAAAGACACGGGGAAGCTCGGAGCGATCACGAAGAAGTATAGCCACGTCATTCGCGAATAATCATCAATAAAAGTTAGAAAGTACCGAAAACCAGAAATACTAGTGACTTTGTACGGACCCCAAATATCGGAGTGTACTAAAATAAAAGGAGCAGTGCTCCGAGTACAATGAGACGAAAAAGGTGAACGAGGTTGCTTGTCAAACACACATGATTCACACTGAAAAGAAGTTAGAGATGCATCTGGTAGAGCCTTCTGGAGGACTGATAAAGGGGCATGCCCAAGACGCCGATGCCAATCGACGAAGGAAATGGAAGAGAGGATAGCCCGAGAGTCATCAAGGAGGTAGAGCCCGTTCTGCAGTCACCCCTTACCAATGATAGTCCGCGTTTGTCGATCCTGTATCAGAAAAGAATAAGAGGTAAATGTTACAGAGCAATTTAAATCTTTAGTCAGGCGACCAACAAAGAGTAAATTAAACGGGGGAGCCCGGAACATGAAGAGCCGAGCGCAGGAAAAGAGAAGAAGTGAGAGAGATATCAGCGGAGCCGGAGACGGGAACAGTGTCCCCATTGGCCACTGTGATACACTTAGGATGAAGAAAATCCAGGTATTGATGTGGCCGCAGGGAGATGATGTGATGAGTGGCACCTGAGTCCACTATCCAACGTGGACTAGTGGAGAGACAGCGATACCTTCTTGGGAGATAGAGGCAGCAGAGGCAACAGAGGCAGATGAGCGACTGAGCTGACCATGGAGTCGTTGAAGCTGAAGGCGGACCTCTTCCAGGTCAGTACGAGCAGGGGAAGAGTCGGTAGCAACAACAGTGGCCTGTGGACGAGGAGGAAGCCCATGCTTGCGATAGCAGGTGACCTCAAGGTGGCCGTCCTTACCGCAGAAGGAACACTTCGGTCGAGGCCGGCCTCCCCGACCTCGGCCCCGAGATCCGGAACGCCCTCCGCGAGCAGGAGGAGGGAAAAGCAGTAGGGGTGCAAAAGTATGCTAAAGGAGAGCCGGTGACGGAGGAGCAGAACTATCAGGAGGTGGTGAGACCTTGAGCAGCATGGAACACACATCTGATAGTGAGGGGGTAGCAGCCGAGGAGAGGATCTGAGCCCGAACACTCTGAAGATGAGGTGGTACACGAGTCATCATCATGACAACACCGATAACTTCTTTTTGAGCACGTTGTGCAGCAAGATCCAGTGTAGGAGGTTGATGTTGGATTTACGCTTCAACCAGAGTCTTTACCCGAGCAACAAAGGAGGTGAGCTTGGTGGCCCCGCCAACATCAAGGGTTTGAAGATCAGTGATGCTGTCATAGAGGTGCTGGAGACTATCTTTACCAGAATATAGAGATTGGATCTCATCCCACATTGCCTTGGCCGTTTCGTGATACATGGCCATGCGGTATGGTTCGGTATCAAGGGAGTTGAAGAGTCATGTCTGAACCCAACCATCGTTGCGCAACCAATCATCAGTAAGAGTAGCCAGAGCCGTTTGGGTCAATTGATGGAGAAAGCCTTTGGACTGTAGGATGCGACGAGCAGAGTGTACCCACTCCACAAAGTTCTTCTTGCCAGCTAACGAAATAGTAGTAATCCGCAACTCATCGCGGAGTTCAGGGGCGGATGTCGGGCGGTCTGCAGATGAGGAAGCCGTCTCTCCGTAAAATCAGGAGAGGACCCCATGGCACGACGAGCAGGAGGCTATGCCGACGGACAGAAAAAAACAACAAACCGAGGGGAGACAGCATGGTCTTGGTGACAACACACCAGCGACAAGACAACAAAGCCGCCGCGACCAGAATGCGGAGCGGTTAGCTGGGAGAAGCCGTCGTGACTAGAGATAACGAGAAGCCGCACGGTCACGGTGATAACACACCAGCGGCCAAGGAGTATGCCGCGACCAATATGCGGAGCGCGCCGGGAAGAGGGAAGCTGCGGCGACTAAGAGACCAACTCATGGCAAGAAGCAAAGCCGCGACGACTAAGACAAGTCGCGGCGAGCAGGAAGCAGAGCAGCGAGCAAGGATCAGCGAGAAGAGAAACCGCAACGACTAAGAGTCCAACTCGCGGCGAGAAGAAAAAAAGCCGCGACGACTAAGACAAGTTGCGGCGAGCAGGGAGCAGGGAGAGGGAAGGGCAGAACTCGGCGGGTAGACAAGGAGGCCACAACGAGTAGAGGGGAAGCGCAGGTGGGAAGGCCCCACCTGAGAGAAAGGTTATAAAAGGAGATGAGAAGGAGAAGATGAGGTGGAAGCCACTAGAGAGAGAGAGAGAGCAGAGGAAGCAGTTAAAAAAGACTTAACCGCGCGGGAAGCCGCAGTTACAGAGATTCTAACCACCGGGAAACGGTTAGAGAAAGAGCAGGCCGCAAGACACTGCGATTAAGCAGGAGGACAAGACGCCCGGTAAGCCGGAAGAGCAAGCGGTTAGAAAAAAAACAGGCCGGACCGTTCCCTCTCATACCATGTAGAGAAATCCTCAAACTTGTATATACTATCTCAATAATCAAATACAAGGTATGAATACACATTTATAGGAGGGAGAAAGAGAGAAGAGAGTCATATACATGATGTGAGACTAAAGAGGAGAAAAGAAGAAATACAAATAAATGGGCCACTTTACATTGGGTTTTCCAACAGCCCCATATCATTAACTTTTGCTTTTTTTGGTCTAAACTCAAGGCTGTCCCCACCAAATTGAGCCGTCAGCCTCCTCACACTTCTTCCAGCCTTGCACCGGTCACACAATGCTCTCCACCCTTCTGTCCATTCCCAGTGTTATGCCCCTTGTACTCCCTCCATGTCTCCCCATTTCAGGAGCCTCAACCAGTCTCATCGATCCCCCCCCCCCCCCCCCCCCCCCCCCAAGCAAACCTCCTTAGCTTTAAGGTGACAGGACCCCATGCGTTATTAGCTATAGGGCCTCGCAACATAACTTCATACTCTCTTCCCCATTTCCTATTATACTCGCACTTTTTTTGCCGCCCCTATACATTTTCGAGGTTCCCAATACCCTCACCCCTACAAAATCCAAGTGCACCTACTCTATATTTCTCGCATCTATAATATCATACAAGGTTTTATTTGCCTATTGCATGCCAATACAAACTTTGGATTTCCCTGCCTCCATAACATTTTGATTACCACACACCCATTTATGATTTTTGGGATGATGGCCAAATTATCCTTGCTGCGAAGTATCCATAAAATGTCGATCCACACGCAGCCACAACAAGTTTTGCTACTATATTGGCATTGAATTCTCATCTAGTTTTTGTGCCGCCAAACTTCTTAAAGACCTCGACAAAAATGAGAGACCAAACCTTCGGGGCTAGGTCAAATTTCATGGGCAAGCATTATGCATACGCTCGAGCAGAAATGAGAAAAACTCGAAGCGTCGAGTCTATTTTCACTGGCACTCTCGATGAGCTGCGACACTTTTGAATGGATATGGGAGTACATATGGTACTTTGCCATGATTACAACAATAACAACAACACTCAAGCCTTTATCCCACTATAGTGGGGTCGGCTATATGGATCCTTTGTCGCCATTGTGCCCTATCTTTTGTCATAATCTCACTAATGCCTAAGTACATCATGTCTTTCCTTATAGTTTCTAGTGACTAGACTATCACAACGCCTAACAAGTGCCTCTAATGGTCTCCTTTGTACATGTCCAAACCATCTTAGTCGAGCTTCCCGCATCTTCTCTGCAATTGGTGCTACTCCTGTCTTATCCATGATACATTCATTCCTAATTTTATCCACTATCGTGTGTCCACACGTCCACCTAAGCATTCTCATCTCCACAACTCCCATTTTTTGCTCATGTACACAATTCACCGCCCAACACTCAGAACCATAGAGCATCGCTTGTCTAATTGCAGCATGGTAAAACTTGCCCTTAAGTTTTAATGATACCTTACGATCACATAAGATCCCCGACACGCCTCTCCACTTCAAGCAACCCGCTTGGATTCTATGTGTCACATCTTTATCAATACCTCCATCTTTTTGAACTATCAATCCAAGATATTTAAAACACTCACTACGAGAAATATCTTGATCACCCAACTTAATGACGAAGTTATCCGCCCTTCTTGCACTGCTAAATTTAAGCTCCATATATTCCGTCTTTGCCCTGCTCAACCTAAAACCCATCTTTTCTAAAGTGTCTCGCCAAGATTCATGTTTTGTGTTTACACCCCCGTGCATCTCATCGACCAAAACGATATCATCCTCAAACAATAACACCAAGGTACTTTGCCATGATTGTGTTATAATAGTATGCATTTTGCTTCAACACAACAACCTAGTTTAGCAACAAATCAACAGTCCGACCGGACCCTGTGATAAGAAGTAAACTAAGAAATGATATTAAAACAGGTACATAGCACTATAACAGACATAAATGAATGTAAGAACTAAAATCTTACATCAAAAGTAAAAGATGCAGCTAAGCGTAAAATCTTACATCAAAACTTAAACTTAAGCTGATTAGGTCCCCTAATTAACAACTGAAATGAAAGACAAAAAAATATGAAGAACCGTTATTCTTATCCTAAGCGTAACTCCACACCGGTGACCCCCAAAAGAAATGTATGAAGATGGGTCTGCCAAACTGGTGAGTAAGAAAGACTACTCCTAGTAATACTAAAAAATACATAAATAGTTTGTAAATAAAAATATGAGCTTTGACTTATTACTACATGCTTATGTATAGTTTGTCTGAAGGTTTACAAGTCATTTTCTGTATAGATGCATTTATGATTATGACATATTATCTAAGTTCTGGTCTATACTAATTTTTGTACCATGAATTCTTTCTAAAGATTGTGTAATTAAATTTCATGTTTTATGATTTATTAAACTTAAACTGATTAGGGAGCCCTAATGATGACCTGATGCTGCCTTGAACTGAGTGGAACACAAACTCGCATCTGAAAATTACCAAGTCTGGAAATATTGCTGATGACCCAACGTCTGAAACTCATATGAGTTGCTGACCATATGAGAATTAGGTCACTGGTCTAAAGCTTATTACGTGTTTTGAGATTTTTTGTTTAGCCTAGTTGTAACCTTTTTAATTAATCATGCTTGTGATTTGACAATTTAATTTTCATGCCCTGATCTAAATAATAATTTACAGTATATTAATTGTCAATTAATACTTAACGATAGGCTGTGCGTGATGTGATTTGACTTGTATCTTGTATTTATATATCTTACTATTGATATGCATTTTAAAGAGATACAACTTCAACTGTTTTACATGTTTTTCTTGAGTGAACTAGGCACCCCGCCGCCTGTTCTGCCGGCCCCTGCTCCACCGGGTTCGCCATTTGTGCCATGGTCGCCCGTACCACTGCTGGACCCTGTCAGTTGCCTTCCGACGCAGCTTCCATCTCCACCGACATTGCCGCTTCTACCGTCACCTGTCCCTGCTCTGCAGTCACCTTATCTGCCGACCCCTGCTCCACCGACCCCACCTACCATCTCTCTGTCTTGTTTGTCGGCCCATGCTCTGTCGCCTCCGACCACCTCACCGCCTCTTCTGCCGGTCTTGGCTTCGTCGGTCCCTGCTTTGTCGGCACCTTTGGACGCCTTGTCATTGCTGCCTCGCATAACCCTCCTGGCCTCGCCGGATTCGTTCCTCCCGCTGGCCGCAGTCCCTTTGGCCGCCCTGCCACTTCTTCTTTTCGCCACTCCGCCGGACCAGCCGACCGCATTCCTTCTGCCGCTCGTCGTTTCGACGGTGCCGCCGCTGCTCATCTCCACCAACGTCGCCACGACGCGCTACCAGGTGTTGTTTTGGCGCGAAATCAATGAGCCAAAGGAGTCGATCATCCTACTGAAGTTCGAACTTGGAGACAAGCTCGATTTCAAGGATGATGAGGATGATAGCGGCCTGATAGAGGCCCACACTGTCAGTTATTGATAAGAGCCTAATAGAGGTCCATGACGTCAGTTATCTAGTAGTCATATTATTAGGCTTGTTTATGTTATCGAGTCGAGTTTTTTATGTATTGAGACAAGTAGATATTATGTTTTCGAGTCGTAGTAGCGTTAAGTGTTTTTAATATTTGATGTTTGTTGGGTAATTACGGTTATGCCATCGGAGCCTATATTTAGGGCCCCTTGGGGCCATGCAAAGTTATGAAAGAATTAAATCAAATTTCTCCTTCTCTCTCAAACATCTCTCTCTCTCTCTCTAATTCCTCTTCTCAACTCCTCCCTTATTCTAGGATTAGCCCCCTTGTATCCCCACTCCGTGTGATTTAAAGCGTCTGAATCAATATTTCATGATAACCTTATTTCTTTCTTCATAGGGAGAACAGAGATAGATTACCTTGATGGGCAATGATGCAACTTGGTGCTGTTGTGCCACCAATGGTAATAGGGAAAATAGTTCATTAGATCATGCTTCGAAGTTGTTCTTTATTGAATGGCGTTCTAGGTAGAACAAATCCTTTGGCTGAGTATGAAATTCACTGTTATTGATTTATGAAGTCTGCCAGACACATCTAATTTGCAGTCTTACTATGATTTTTCTTGCAAGTATCTCCAGCGTGATATTATTTCTGATAATAGACACCCTTTTGATCACCATTCACCATTCTTTTCATACTATTGTTATTAATGGTGACTGTGAGTGATTTGGTGGATTGGCGCCTTGGCGGTTAATGTTGAAGGTAAGGAATAGAAAAAACTTGGTGTTGATGAAGAAAGGGTAATCAAAACCTAATAGTTTTTTGTTATGCCTCCGAACGTGCTACGATTCAGGGGGCACAAATATGCTCGACAACCTAAGGAGGCGGCAAGGAGCAACGAGGCTGAACCAACCGGGGTTTAGCCCCCCACTCACTAATCTCGGACCGGCGGGGCTGAACCACACGGTTCAGCCCATTTGGGGGCCGTCCGGCCCCTTGGTTCCGGGTATATATATACCTGGAACCCCTCTTGGAGCATCATGAAGAGTTATATCAGGGTATTCTCCCTCTCCTTCTCACCCTAACCCTAATTTCTTCTCTCTACCCCCTATCTCCTCTTCTAGTAGCATAACAATTGGTATCAGATGATCCTTCCTCCCACCATGGTGAACACCCGTTCGAGTGAAGATGTCGGCCGACTAGCTTCGTTGGAGGAGAACTACATCGGGTTGACGTATACGATAGCGGCCATGGAGGAAAGGATGAAGGTTTCAACCCAACAACTTGAGGAATGCATGGATGCCCATATGGAGGAGATCAAGGACCTCCTAACTCAAAACCTAAAAGGGAAAGCAGTGATTACAGAGGGATCAGAGGCGAAAATCCCCGATCCCGCTCTGCAGCAGCGCCCGCTCTCAGGTTCGAGCGGTTTCGCGCAGGCCAGGCTTTGACGACAACCCACACCCACTGTACGGCACGGGCGGAAGCCCTCCGACAGGAATCGAGGCCGAAGGAGGGTGCGCGGGGTCCTGGCGGCCACTGGAGCAGGCGGCGGGACCGCCCGGCCTGGGCGGCTCATCCGCGGGCTGGGGCGAACTCGGCACAGGCCGCACACCATTTGGGCGTCTTCCGGAGCAGGCGGCGGGGCATATTCGGCCTTCGGTGGTCCCGGGTGGGTCCAATAGAGGAATCACCGGGTTATTTACCCCTTCCCCGGAGTGTCGGATACCCTACGGGCTACGGAATCGGCGAACAATGGCACATGCGACTACCACCGGCGGGGATTTACGGAGATGGACAACACCCCGGTGGCGAACAAGGAAGGGAACATTTTTTTCCAGCTGCAGCCCCAGGAGGAATGCACTTCCCCAGACCTCAGGGATCCTACCCCCTGTGGAGCAGCAGAGGGCAGCGGGTTACGAACATGAGATGGGTGGGTTTGGACAAGCGCATCAGCGGCCCCACATGCCACCCAAGAGGACTCGCATGAATTTCCCGAAGTTCAGGGAGGGGATGCACTCGAGTGGGTACAAAAGGCGAAATTGTTTTCCATTATCAGGAAATCCCCGAGGAGCAATGAGTGCAGTTAGCAGCTTTCCACCTGGAGGATGACGCCTACCGGCGGACGCATTGGTTCTTGAGGGGAAGAGACTTTGCGCCATGGGCCGAGTTCGTAGGGGAATTCTCAGCTTGGTTTGGCCCTTTGGAGTATGAAGACGTCGAGGCCATGTTACAAAAGCTACAACAACGGGGAACCGTGATGGAATATGACACCGAGTTTGAGAGATTGACCAACATGGTCCGATGGGAGGAGATAACCTTGCTGAGCTGCTTTGTCTCGGGTCTAAAGGATCACCTACGGGATGAGGTTCATGCCTACATGCCCCGCAACCTGAGTCATGCTATCAGCCCGACGAGGATACAGGAGGAACGCTTCAACAGACAACGGTTCCACACCACAGGGAAAGCTGCCACGGCCCCCACACCGGCTAGGCGGGACCAACCGGCGACCGGGAGACCGACAGTGACGCTACTAACATGGCCTGAACTGCAGGCGCGAAAGGAAAAGAGGTTGTGTTTCAACTGCGATGAGAAGTAGGCTCTGGGGCATAAGTGTCAGAAGATCCAGATTTTCATGTTGAGAGAGGAAGATGAGGAGGAGGATACCACCGAGCTGGACCTAGAGGGGGATTTGACCCTGACCGAGTTCGGGGTCTCCATCCAGGCGATGGAGGGGTGCACAACTCCCCTCACTATGCATATAGTCGGGAAGGTCGCCCAGGAGCGGGTCATCATACTGATTGATAGTGGAAGCACCCACAATTTCATCAACCCCACCGTGACACGAAAGGTGGGGCACCAGGTAGATCATGGAGCCGCGTTCCAGGTCATGGTAGCGGATGAGAGCAAACTGAGGTGTGAAGGGGTGATGAGGGGAGTCGACCTGCGAATACATGGGTACACTTGCCACACGATGTCTACCTGCTGCCCATCCGGGGATCTGATATGGTATTGGGGGTTCAGTGGCTGCGACAGTTGCGGTGAGTCACTTTCGATTGGGATCAGATGACCATGGAGTTCACACAGCTTGGACAGGAACACTGCATCCACGACCTTAAATCAGCCCCACTGAAGGAGATCTCGGTTCGATGTTTAGAACGTCTATCCGAAGAGGGCAGCTCGATGACGATGATTATGGGCCTAGCATCCTCTCCTTCTATCTCATCGGAAGTACCAGAACCGATGCGACCCTTGTTGGCTCAGTATGGTGATGTCTTTCAGGAGCCGCACACTCTGCCTCCGCCGAGATTCCGAGATCACGCGAACCAACTCAAGGTGGGATCAGAACCTACCAATGTCCGATCGTACCGCTACCCACACGTCCAAAAGGAGGAGATCGAGCGTAGTATCCAGGAGATGCTCACTTCCGGGATCATCCGTCCCAGCACCAGTTCCTTCTCGTCACCAATTATTGTGGTAAAGAAGAAAGACGGTTCGTGGCGATTCTGCGTGGATTACCGAGGCCTGAATAGTTCAACCATCAAGGATAAATTGCCCATTCCCATGATCGAAGAACTTTTGGACGAACTACACGGAGCATGTTTATTCACCAAGCTGGACCTGCGCTCCGGCTACGATCAATTTCGGATGCGGGAAGAGGACATTCATAAGACGGCCTTTAGAACCCACAATGGATATTACGAGTTTCTACTTTTCAGGCGATGATGAACGAACTCTTTCGGCCACTTCTACGTCGTTCCGTACTGATATTTTTTGATGACATCTTGGTTTACAGTGGTAGTTGGGCAGAGCATCTCCAACACATGCAACAAGTTCTCACCTATTGCGCCACAATCAGTTGTACGCTAAGAAGTTCAAGTGCTCTTTCGGCCAGACGGAGGTCGAGTATCTAGGCCATTTGGTTTCGGCCCAAGGGGTCTGGGCCGACCCGAACAAAATCGAGAGTATGGTGACGTGGCCCCACCCCATGATGCTACGGGCCTTACGGGGATTCCTTGGCCTCACTAGCTACTACCGGAGATTCGTAAAAGACTATGACAAGATTGCACGACCGCTAACTCAGCTCTTACAGAAGGAGACATTCGTATGGCAGGACGACGCTGATGCAGCTTTTCAGGCCCTGAAACGGGCATGACGACTACACTGGTCCTCGCCCTACCGGATTTCAACAAGGAGTTTGTGTTGGAGACCGATGCGTCCAGAGTGGGCATCAGTGCAGTTTTGATGCAGGACGGGAGACCGTTAGCCTACTTCAGCAAGGATCTCGCTCCCCGCACTCTGGGATTGTCCACCTATGAGAAGGAAATGCTAGCCATCATACACGCAGTGACCCTGTGGTGGTCGTACTTACTGGGGTATCATTTCAAGGTCCGTACAGACCATCAAAGTTGGAAACATTTCCTGGAGCAACGACTAGCTTCCCCTCTTCAACAAAAGTGGGTGACCAAGTTGTTGGGGTATGATTACGAGATCATCTACAAACAAGGGAAGGAGAATGTGGCCGCTGATGCCCTCTCTCGCCTTTCGGAGAGTTCGCTCGTCCACATCTCGGGTCCCTTGATCGTTTCCCTCAATGACATCCAGGCGTAGGTTCAACAGGATCCCGAACTCAGGCTTATTGTGGACGCACTATGACAGGGGTAGCCCACCACACCGGGGTACCAGCTCCAAGGGGGGAACCTGTATTATCAGGGCCGAGTGGTCATCCCTCACTCCTCAGTCTGGAAGACAGTTATGATGCAAGAGTTCCATTCATCGCCGACAGGAGGCCACACCAGTGTGCTCCGCACCCTCCAAAGGTTGAAGGTGAATGTCTTCTGGAAAGGCTTACGCCATGACGTTCAACAGTTTGTGCAACAGTGTGAGGTGTGCCAACAACAGAAATATGAAACAATCTCCCCGGCCGGTTTGCTTACCCCGCTGGAAATTCCACACCATATTTGGGAAACGGTCTCCATGGACTTCATTCGCGGATTACCCAAATCTCAGGGCAAGTCAGTCATCTTGGTTGTCGTCGACAAACTCTCCAAATACGCACACTTTCTGGCCCTGAGCCACCCCTACACGGGAGAGATCGTGGCCGACTTTTTGTTCGCGAAATCATACGGCTTCACGGCGTGCCTCGGTCTATCATTTCGGATCGTGACCCAGTGTTCGTGAGCAACTTCTGGAAGGAGCTTTTTCGGCTACAAGGAACACGACTACGCCTGAGAACGACCTATCATTCTCAGTCGGACGGCCAGACTGAGGTTCTCAATCGCGGGGTGGAAACATACTTACGCTGCTTCGTGATAGACGAGCCCCGTACCTGGACCCGATGGTTACACTGGGCCAACAAGCTTATCCCGTTCGAGGTTGTATACGGCCGCCCTCCACCTACTTTGGGCTCATATGAGCCCGACATCACAGCTCTTCCGTCGGTCGACCGACAATTGCACTATCGCGATCGCACCCTAGCTCTCCTGCGTGACAACCTCCGGGCAGCTCAAGATAGGATGAAGGTACAGACAAACAAACATCGGACCGAGAGAGAATTCGCAGTGGGGGACGAGGTATTTCTCAAACTCCAACCTTACCGACAGCTTTCCGTCTCTCGTCGGGCGAATCAAAAGTTAGCACCACGATACTATGGGCCGTTTCGCATTACTCAGCGGGTGGGATCGGTGGCATACACATTAGTGTTTCCGGAAGGCTCGCGTGTACACCCGATCTTTCATGTGTCCCAACTTAAAAAGTTGGGCGACGCCGTCCAGACAATCCCCCTCTTACCCGAGGCTACCATAGCGGGGGAGCTGCATCCTTTACCGAAAGAAATATTGATGATCAAGTGGAAGCAACGTGGTACTGAATATCGGTCCGAGATACTTGTTAAATGGAAAAATTTGACATCTGCACACAATACCTAAGTCGATCTGCTGGAATTTCGCGACTCGTTCCCCGACTTCCACCTTGGGGACAAGTTGGTGCTTGATGGGGAGGGGAATGTTATGCCCCCGAACGTGCTACGATTCAAGGGGCACAAATATGCTCCACGACCTACGGAGGCGGCAAGGAGCAACGGGGCTGAACCAACCGGTTCAGCCCCCACTCACTAATCTCAGACTGGCGGGGCTGAACCACACGGTTCAGCCCATTTTGGGGCCGGCCGGCCCCTTGGTTCCGGGTATATATATACCCGGAACCCCTCTTGGAGCATCATGAAGAGTTATATCCAGGTATTCTCCCTCTCCTTCTCACCCTAACCCTAATTTCTTCTCTATACCCTCCTATCCGCTTTTCTAGTAGCATAACATTTTTGCATAGCCTTTATAGTGCTATGATATGTGCTAAAATGCACTTTTATTGTTAATATCATATGAATCACCCCTCTGGCCCTATATTATGTATTTTGCTTTGCCATATTCATTTTCCTCCCCTCGCCCCAGGGTTCGGCTACTATAACAATAAACCTGGCTGTTTCGACTGCTCTCTTTTAATTCTTCCTCCTATTTTGCAGCCCTACTTCATTTTTTGTTCTTCTCAGCCCATTTGCAAGGGTCCTCTTTGACCAATCTGCACCATTTCTGCTATGGGAGCAGTGAGACAAACATGTTCGTATTTGAAGAGCCATTTTCAGGCTTAATATCATAAATCCCGTTTCACACAATCTAATCTTTTGAGGGCCACTATTTGAATCTTATATATTATGAACATCATACGAATTAGATGGATGTGATCTGTTCCATTTGGTGTACTTTTTGTGTAGTCTCCACTCATCTTTCTCGTATGCTAAAAGAATAAGAAAGGCATAAATAATAAAAATGCCCAATTTAAAAGTGAATTTTTCTCTTGATATCTACTCTTTAATCTGTATTTATCTCACCCTAGTTCTTTATTTTGTAGTATAAGTTGGAATAATATTTTGGTTTGACACATTCATTTTTGTATATATTTTACATTTCTAAACTTAAGTTATGATCTTTGCTAATTATTAATAGAATTACTAAAGTTTAAAGTTCATAAAAACCAATTAAAACTATTTTCTTCACCAAAAGAAGGATGCCTTTTAAAAAATGATTGTTTAAGAGTTTTAGAAGACATTGTACAGTATCGCCTTTGTTAGAAACTTTGTATGCATGTCTTCTTCTTGAACTCTTAAGTACTTAAAGTATAGATAATTAAAAGAATATTTCTAGTAGTGTAGAAAAGTTTCCTTGTTAAATTTGATCTATCCTATGTGTGATAAATGAAAAGCTTTTTTTACTTGTGGCAGAGAAGAGGAGTTGTTGAAGGGGTTGATTTTGGAGCAACTGGTGAAGTTAAAAAAATAGATGTTTCTCGAATTCGAGAAAGACTAGATGGAGATTGTATTGTCATTGTAAGCAACCTTGGTTATTCGAGTACTGGAGAAGTTTTAAATTGCAAGTGAGATTTTCTTTTTAGTTGAGAAGTTTTTTTAATCTTCATTGTTTTGGTGTTTGAAATAAGGAATTTCTTATTTCTTAGGTAGAATTTTGGTAAATATAATTTTGCCTCTCCTTTTTGTAGCTACAACGAATGAGGTATAATGCTCTTTTAATCAGCATTGTCTTTTGTTATATTATCTGGTTTCCTATTTTAGGCTTGGATTAAAACAAGTAGGAACGGATTCTGAGGGAATGACCTTTGTAAAAAAATTAGTATAAGACAAACCGGTAAGGATAGTGATATCATAGTGTTGGTATTTTGTGTATTTTTGGTTGTTTTTTATTCTCATGCTTTCCGTTGTCTTCCTCTTCTATATAATAGTTGTCACCCCTTATTATTATTGGAATACAAAGATGACTTTCCTCATGGTATCAGAGCCTTAGGGCGTCCGTCTGTTCCGCCTACAAGCTGATTCCACTTGTGTTCCGCTCGTCTTCCATTCGATCTTCCTCCGCCGCTCAACCGGTGTTCGATAGGTCTCACTCCGTCTGCTCCAGCCCTCGCTTGCGCTCAGTTGTTCAGCCGCCAGGCACTCGTCCCACGCTCGCCGTCCGCTCGTCCCACGTTCTCCGTCCGCCCGTCCCACGCTCGCCGCCCTCTCTCACCAACCTCTCTCATCGTCCGTTCTCACCGTCCGCTCGTTCGTTCAGCCGCAAACCGCAAGCCCTCCAGCGCTTCTCCATCGCTCCTCCAGTCCTCCATTGCCCGTCCACCTTCTCAGGAGGGCTTTTCCTTCCAGTCGGGGGCTTCTCTCCGGTTTGTTGCCACTCCTTGCTTGGCACTGAATATGCTGACCTAGTTTGAAGGCATTTCCAGTGTCGGTCTTTTTTAGATGATCTTACATGGATTTGGTTTGATTCCTCCTTCTATGAGCAACCTCTAGGTTCTCTCTTTGTGGTGTGGTATCCTTCCCCTTAGCTCCTTAATTTCTATTCTTGGATTATCATGCCAGGGAATGGTGACTCTCCCACGATATCTTTTGGGGCTGTCATGTCCTCAGCTACTTTGGTGTCTGATGGCTCTGTTCGGTCAAGTCATGGCCATAATACTCCTCAAATCACGACTATTCGTCTGGATGGTTCAAATTTTCTTCAGTGACCATGCACTGTCACTCTTGCCTTGAAGAGTAGATGTCTGTTTGATTATGTTCTGGGTACTACGAAGGCGCCTACCCAAGATTTTCCTGATTGGTTGCAGTGGGAATCAAAAACTCTCTTGTCATGTCTCGGCTGACCAACTCCATGGCTGACTCTATTGCCCAAAATTACTTGTTCTTAGATATTGCTGTAGATATTTGGAAGAGGGTTGAGGCAACATACTCATGCATCAGGGAATGTTGCCCAGATTTGTTAGCTGAGGCGGAAGATCTTTCACCTCCATCAAGGTGATCGCCCTCCTTCAGTCTACTATTTGAAGTTCTCACAATTTTATCAAGAATACGATCATTTTGACTTCCTCACTCTTGTGTCCCCCGATGATGGGATCCTTGTCCGGGCTTAGGAAGAAAGTAACATAGTTTTTGAGTTCCTTCATGGTCTGCATCGGAACTTCGATCAGATCAGTGTTCAGATACTTTGGCGCTCCCCCTTGACTTCTCTCCTAGAGGCTTATAGTCTTGTTCAACAAAAATTTGATAGGCGCCAGACTTGGAATCCTAATGCTACTCCGAAAGGTTCTGGTCTCGCTGCTCAGTTTAATAGTTGAGTTTCTCGTGACCCAAGGTTCAAGTCCACAAACAATTATCATTTGCTATGTGATTACTGTGGGAATTCTCATCATACCAGGGATACGTGCTTTCGTCTTCATGATTTTCCTCCACCACAAGGTGGTTCTGCACCAAGAGGAGGTCATGATTATGGTCTCTCTCAAGGCTGCTGTTACAGATCCGCCGTCAGTTATTGTGTGTTATTATTATTTTTATTATGTTGAGTTGTGTTGTATTGAGTCATTATTATCGAGTCGTACTGTTAACGTCGTAGTATTTTTATATCCACGCGTCTATGGTTGTATTTACGATTATACCATTATGAGTTCTATATAAAGGAACTCTTGGGGTCATGTAAGTTATGCAAGAAAATTTAGTAAGCTTCTCTTTCTCTCTCAAGATTCTCTTTTCTCTCTCTAGTTTTTCTCATCACCTCCTTCATTCTAGGGTTTAAACTCATTGTATCTCCGCCTCCTTCCCCCACAATCCTCGACCCGTAACATCTGGTATCAGAGCACTTTCCTCCCTTCAGCTGCTGAGTTCTTGCTAGCCATCCTCCCTTTAGACTGCCGCCGCAAGCCGCCACTGTGTCGCCGCTGTTCCCGCTAGCAGCCCCTCGCGCGACTTCCAGCGCCGCTGCCATTTGCGGCACTGTTCGGCTTCCGACAGTCCCACAGCAGCTTTCCCGCACTGTTCCCCTCCGACCACAACATCTCTCCGCCATCGTCGCACATTAACAGTACCCCGCATCTCCACCAGTCTCCGCTGTCGGGCATCGGCCTTTCCCGCAAATCCCTCCTCGAGCCACCCACCTTCCGTTGATAACGCCGCAGTTTTTGTTTATTTCCTTTTCTTTTTAACGCTGCACGACTTCCTATTCTTGTTTTAATCATTTTTTTGGAGCACACCGCCTTTCCCCACCTTAGCCTGCATGCCAATTTTTATTTCTTCCTTTTATTTTTATCTCTCGGGCACCCACCTCCAGCCTCTTTTCAAGCACACTTTTATTTTATTCTATTCTACTAATCCACACCCTCACAGTAGCTCTTCCAGCAGACCTACTTTTAATTTCTTTTTTTTTTACTTTTCGTGGACCCCACCACAACCCACTTCTCCTCCTCATCATGACATCTACCTCTCCCCTCTACCAACAAACTGTCCCTAATTAATTAATTAATTAATGTGTTAATCAAGTAATAATTATTCTCAATTATTATTTAATTAACTACTAATTAATTATTTAACATTTTATTTATGTTTCGTAGTGTCGCCGACTGCACCGCGTTGCTTGCCCGACTTGTCGAGCTGGACCGCCGCATTGCTCTACGAGCGGATCGACTCGGCCACATCAATGCTCAGCTCGACCTCACGCTCGACGCCCTTCGCATGTCTCGCGACTCGTTGGTGGTTTTTTTGTCACCACCACCACCGGAGCTGGAGTCGTCGCCTCCCCCTCCAATGATGATGCCACCACCGTCCTCCGTCGTTCATGACACACCGCCGCCGCCGCCGTCGTCGCCACCGCCACCTCCGCCGATGCCGCCTCTACCGGCTCTTACTCCGCCAACCCCGGCATCGTCGCCGCCATCGCCGTCGCCACCAACTCGACTCATGCAGTCGCCGCCACTGCCGTCATCGCCGCCATTGCCGTCGTCACTGCCATCGCCGCCGTCGCCGCCACCACTCGTCGCCGATGTACCAACTCTCTCCACGGTGGTCGTCCTTCCACTGTTGTCGCCTCCTCTCCGGTCACACACTCCGCCGCTGCCGGTTATACCGTTGCCTCCTCTACCGACTCTTCCTCTGTCGGCCCTGGCATTGCCGTCTACTCTGGCCATCTCACCGCCTCCTCTCCCAGCTCTTTTCCCGCCGGCCCCCGCCTTGCCGCTCCCACCGGCCACAACGCCGCCTCTTCTGACGGCCTATGCTCCGGTGACCCCGACAGACCCGTTTCTGCTGCCGGCCGCCGTTTCTCTGCCCTCCCTGCTGCTGCTGCTGCTCACCATCGCTCCACCGATCGTGTGGAAGCCATTCCTTTCGCCGCATGTCTTTTCGCCGCCACCGCTACTTGCCGACACCGCCGCTGCCGCTACACTCCATCAGACATTATTCTGGCGGGAGATCAAGCTGCCCGAGGAGCCGACCATCCACATGGAGTTCGAGCCGACCATCCACATAGAGTGCAAGAAAATTTAGTAAGCTTCTCATTTTCTCTCAAGATTCTCTTTTCTCTCGCTCTAGTTCTTCTCATCTCCTCCCTCATTCTAGGGTTTAACCTCATTGTATCTCCGCCGCTTTCCCCCACAATACTTGGCCCGTAACAGCTGCTCTACTCAATCTCTGTCTACTTATCTGTCGGATGCCTCGATGGAGCTCTTGCCTTCCTCTGACACTTTAGTTCCTTTGACTCTATCTGCCAATGAGATACATGCGTTCTGTCGATTGATGCAGGGTCAATCTACTGAGCCTCCTGCTTCTTCGTCCTCATCTGCTCATTTGGGATTCTTAGGTGCCCATGCTATGTCTTCTTGTCTGTTTACTCACTGGATTGATTATGAAGCTACAGATCATATGATCGGCTCTGCCACTTGTTTTTTTCTTACCTTCCCTTGTTTGGAAGGGACAAGGTGACTATTGCTGGTGGATCCTTCTCTCCGATTGCTGGGAAAGGATCCATCTCCCTCTCCTCTCTCACCCTCTCTTCTGTGCTTCATGTACCAAAATTTACTCGCAATCTTCTCTCCATTAGTCATTTGACCAATTCCATGAACGGTTTTATGATCTTCTTTCCTTCATCTTGTTTTTTTCAGGACCTAAAGACGGACTGGTGATTGGCTCTGATAATTTGCTGAATGGGCTCTACGTACTTGAATCCTCCCATCCTGCTTCTCCCACGGCTCTTCATGTTGATCAGTCAATTACTTTGGAGTCATGATATTGTCGCCTTAGACACCCCTCTATCTTGTCTATGAAACATTTATTTCCTATTGTACCACTGATATTAGTTGATAAGTTTCATTGTGATGCTTGTGAACTTGACAAACACCATCGTGCTTCCTTTAATCATGTTTCCTTTCCTAGTTCTGCACCATTTAATATTATACATCGTGATGTTTGGGGGCCTTGCCTCGTTGCTTCTATTTCTGAGTGTTTCTGATTTGTTACTTTCATCGATTGTTTTTCCCGAACGATATGAGTATATTTAATGAAAACAAAAAAAATGAAGTTTTTCCCCTTATTTCAATGGTTTCACAACATGATATCTACGCAGTTTGGCACCCCTATCAAAATTCTTCATACTAACAATGATTGTGAGTTAGGGGTGCAAGCGGTTCAGTTTTGGCCAGTTTGGACCCAAATCGAAATCAAACTGAAAAGGGTCGGTTATTTATTTTCCCAAACCGAACCTAAACTGAGCGGTGCGGTTGAATAATCGATGCAGTTTGGGTCGGTTTTTCGGGGCGATTTTCGGTTTTATTAGAATATTTTTTAAAGCATAAAATTTATATTATTGTTTTTATATTATATGATGTATAAATATAATTGAAAAATGTGATAAACTAATCTTTATTTTAAATTTACTATATTCAAGTTTGTTTCAATCAACTTGCGAGTCAAGAATGTTATCTTTGACAAAATTTTCAAGAGACAAAATTATACTAAAGAAGGAAAATATTATAAAATTTTGAATATTTACAAAAATAGTGAAACTAAAGAATGCATTTAAGACAAATATTGATATTAATTATGAATAGTCGTGAAAATAAATGTAAAAATTTATGATGTGTACATTGCTTCTCAATCATCATTCTACAACTTATCATGCACCAAATCATCATATAAATTCAATGTGATAAATTTACTAGCATACATATGTGAGCAAATTACATAATTAGGTCGTGAAGGTTTGAGGGAAAGACTAATCATGCGTGGAAAAAAATTAATTCGACTTTTGTAAAGACTAACTATATGATTAGAGTATAGAGTATAATGTATTTACATATTATTAATTTATTTCGGTTCTGTGTGATTTTATCGGTTTTAGAAAATTGAAAACCTCACCGAACTGAAAGTAGGGCGGTTATCCTAAATGAAAAATCATCCCTACACTGAACCAAGCGGTTCAATGTAGATATTAGTTCGGTTTGGGCGGTTTTCGATTTTTTGTGCACACCCCTACCATGAGTGCAGTGACTCCACCTTCGAACACTATCTTCCTAATCATGACACTATCCACTAGACATATTGTGTTTACTCACCGGCCTATAATGGGGTGGCCGAGCACATGAATCATCATATCTTGGAAGTCGCTCGATGTCTTCTTTTCCAATGCACCTTCCCAAGTATTATTGAGGGGATGCAATCCTCACCGCTGCCTACCTTACTAACTGTATGCCCTTGCATTTTTTGAGTATAACTCTCTCCTTCATACCCTTCGGGTTCCTCCAACAAATTTACAATCTTGTGTGCTTGGATGTGCGTGCTCTGTCCATATCCATCAAAAACAAAACTTGATGTTTGTGCTCACAAGTGTGTCTTCATTGGATATTCCCCTACTCAAAAGGGTTATAAATGCTTTGATCCAGTCCATAAGAAAGTTTTTGTATCCATGGATGTCATGTTTCGTGACTCTGAGAGCTATTACGGGCACTCACTTCAGGGGGGATATCTCCTATGTTGGAAGTGAGTTCCTTAACTCCCGTTGATTCTCTCTCTACTACTTCATTACCCATTTCTTCATTGCACCCGTCCCACTCGACCGCTTCTCTCGTTGCTCTCGTGCCACCTCCTACCGCTCCTATGGTGAAATCTCGTGTTCCTCCTCTGCAGGTTTACTCTTGTTGTTCTAAGGGAACAAACACACAGACCCCTCCCGAGTCCATTGCTCTAAGGGAGGGTATCTTTACATAACATCCTTTATCTCAATTTGTATCTTGTTTCTCTCTATCGGTTTTCCATATGACCTTTCTCTCTTCTTTGTCTGCGATTTTCATTCTACTTCGTGGTAGGAAGTTTTTCCTTCAACAAATGGAAGACAGCTATGCTTGCATGCTCTGGACAAAAATCACACATAGGACCTGGTACATTTGCCTAAATGGAAGACTGTCGTTGGATGTAAATGAGTGTTTTCTGTCAAACAGAACACCTTGGGTGTCGTGGAGAGATACAAGCGAGGTTGGTTGTAAGAGGGTATACACAGACGACTGGGATTGAATATCATAAGACCTTTGCTTCAGTTGCAAAGATGAATTCTATAAGGATCCTTTTATCATTTGCTTCCTGCAAGGGATAGAATCTCAACCAACTGGATGTCAAGAATGCGTTCCTTCATGGAGATCTAGAAGAGGAAGTATACATGGCTCTTCCTCCCGACCTTTCACTAAAGGATCAGAAGGGAAGGTTTGCAAGCTGAAGAAGACTTTATATGGCCTGAAACAATCTCTTAGAGTTTGGTTTGAGAGATTTCACAAGGTCATGTCAAGCTTCAGATACTCCCAGAGCAATGTTGACCGTACCCTTTTCATCAAATACAGGGACGAAAGGTTGTCAGCTTTAATAGTTTATATGGATGATATCATTGTCATAGGAGATGATCAGGATGAGATTCATACTCTAAAAGAGAGGTTAACATTAGAATTTGAAGTGAAAGACTTGGAGAGTTTTAAGTACTTCTTGGGCATTGAGGTTACGAGGTCCAAACACGGTATCTATATAGCGCAGAGAAAATACATTCTTGAAGCTTCAAGAATGAGTGAGTGCAGACTTGCTGACATCCTAATTGAAGCTAACTATAGACTTCAAAGAGAAAATGGTGAAACTATTGGTGACATCCCCAACTTTCACAAACTTGTGGAAAAATTGATCTACTTGTCGCATACTCGCTCAAATATCTTCTATGCGGTTGACGTAATCAACCAATATATGCATTCTCCAAAAACTCATCATTGTATCATTAGATACCTCATGTCCTCACCAGGGAAGGGCATTCTATTCTCACCAAATGATAAATTGACTATTAAAGTTTACATTGATGCAAACTGGGCTTGATTAATTGATGATTGACGGTCCACCTCAGGTAATTGCACAGGTGGGTGAAAATTTTGTTACCTGGAGGAGTAAAATGAAAAAAATTTAATAGTCGCGGAAAACGGAAAAGCAGGCGCATGAACACTCAACCCTCTTGAGTCAAATAAACCAAATGCATAAAGCAGAGCAAAAATCTTGTAATATCAAAAATCTTCTTTACAAAACAAGACATACATGTCGAGACATGTTTCACCGATGTACCCGAGGATAACAAGAAAAGAAAGCAAGATAAAACAAGCCGCACGGACTAAGGCCCCGTTTGGGGGGACTTATTTTCACCGGTCAAGCGGTTACGACCGCATGAACCGAACTTTATTAAGATCCGGTTCATGTGGTCTTAACCGCTTGACGGGTGAAAATAAGTCTCCCCAAACATAGCCTAAGAGAGAAGCCACCGACTTTGTTGCTACCCACTATGAAGTTCGCTCAAACCGACAGGTCGTCAGACCACAACCTTGCCGAGCGGACTGCCCGTTATTCCAAGGCTGAACTCTGTTCGCCGATCTGCTGCTGCCGAACTGAACAAGCCGCCAGAGCGGATAGTTTATTGAACTGGGAGAAGTTGCAGAAGAGAAATTACCTGGTCGCAAGCGACCTGCCGTAAACCGCTGATTGCAATCCGCAGAGTTCGCACTGCCTTAGAACCAAATCCCCGGCTCTTCAGTGCTATCCGCACAACCTGCACAGCAGAAACCGGTTAACCTCTTCAACCCGCGCGGATAGAAAATCCAGGCCGCAGCAACTAATCGCGAGTAGACTTACTGTTCATTCAGTTGGATTTTTAATTGATGTGACAGGGGGTCCTATTTATAGGCGCGGAGAGGAGTGTGATCACCGCCCTAGCTGATAGGATAATCGTCCATCTCGCGGCGAGCACCAAGTGTATCCGCCAAGCCGCGGATACACAACCAGACCTCCGCAACAAGGCACGACAGCCAGTCCACCAAGATTGCACCACCAAAGTCGGATACCAAGCCGATCCGCCTTATCACCAAGGCCCAGCTAGACTTGATCGCCATACAGGTGGACTTTGCAAATATTGCCCCAGTTCGCCCACTTGCGAGTAGCTCCAGTCCGCACACGCTAGCGGACAGTCATCCAGTCCGCATACCCGAGCCCGTAACCAAAGTGCACAAGGCTGACAACTGCCGAACTCGGCGGACAGAGGCATTAGTCCGTGCAGATCGCACGACCTCCCGGACTGAGCCATCCCGCACAACCCAACGAACTCCGGCACCAGTCCGCCCTAACCAGCGAACTCCGCGGTTACCACAAACTGCACCACCAGAGCTAAACCAAGGCACACGCCATGCCGATCTCCCAAGCTCTGGTCCAGTCCGCAACCTGGACTTCGCAAACTTCAACCGAGTCCGCACCTCGCCAGTCTTGGCGAGCTCCGCGGATAGCAATCCTATCCGGTCGGTTTCATCCTGGGAACCAACTGCCGGCTGAACACAACCCGGCCTGACAAGCCGCCTCCTCTGTCCCCACAGACCGCACGAACAAACCACCCAGGCCGCCAGAGCAAATGCCGACTGCAGCACTATTGCCGACCTGGCTAACCGCCAGTCCTGTCCGCACAGGCCGCGCGGACAGGTCGCCCAGTCCACCACTTTCATTTCATGATTTACAGTGCTGAGCCGGAGTTTAGGGCTATTGATCACGAGATTTGTGAAGGGCTAATTGACCCTAACTATCATGAATGACCTTGATCTTAAAGGAGATGAGCCTATGAGACTGTACTGTGATAAAAAGGCGGTCATCAGTATTTCCTAGTGCAACACAATCGTATTAAACACATTGACATCAACATGCACATCATCAAAGAAAACATTGTAAGAGGCATTGTGGTTACTCCGTTTGTACCATCCGAACAACAATTCACTGACGTTCTCACTAAGGGTTTGTGTGTATGTGTTTTTGGAAAGATCATTGACAAGTTGGGCATGATTGATATCACACACCCAACTTGAGGGTGTGTGTGTGTGGGGGGGGTGGGTGGGTGTTTGTAGTTTGTGTGTTTTCGGTTGTATTTATTCCCGTGCTTTCCCCAGTCCTCATCTCCTATATAATGATTGTAACCCCTTATCTTATTACTACTGTAATACGAAGATGACTTTTCTCATTTAGAAAAGTGATTGAAGTGAAGTTTAAGAATCCTCTTGTATAAGTGATAGTTTATGTTAAGGATAAATAAAAATTAATATTCATAAGAGATTGAAATCTCGCTCTGAACTTGATATAATCCAGAATATCAAAAATTCAATATTAAATATTCCCGCTGCCAAAATTAAATTAAGTGGCACAAATCAACTCGTCGGGTGAGTAAATTGAAGCAATTAATCTAGAGATAGGTAACACTCGCGCGAAGGGCCTAGCGATTGCACGATAACAAGACCATTGATCCATCCATAGACAAGCTATTACAAGCAATAATTTTAGCAAATTGACGAACATGTGTTCCAACAAAGAAAACAAACTCTAGTTCTTAAGATTAAAATAACTCGCCTAAAGGTATAACTGGCAGTAAATGAACAGTGAGATGCGTGGGAGATATACCTTAGTGCCTCGAGTGCACTATCAGATCCTATCATTTGTGGGGTCTAATGCGGCAGAGAGCACAATACAAGGTCAGGTGGACCGCAAGGAGATAAGTCGGTTCAATATGGGGGAAATAAGAGGGGCCTGATTTTGGGAAATGCAAGGGACAACTGACCTTGGAAAAGGGTTCATTAAGGATAGTATGGGAAGTGGTTGTGGAAGGTTCAGGGGAGGTCTAAGATGTGTATTATGGCTGAAGAGGTAACTGGCAGTGAATTGGTGGATACTGGAAGGTAAAGTTAGTGTGCTCGGGCTGTAACCGGAGTGATGGAAACAAGAACATGTGGATTGACGATAGTTATGACAAGAGTCATCCATGTTGTTAGGAAAGGCGAAAGAGAGCGCCGTGCAATACCTCGCCAAGCGTGCTAAGGTATGGCGTTAATTTTTAATTATGATGACACACAAATATACATAAATGAATAAAAATTTAGTTTACATAGTTTCGTACGAAATTTAATTATGTTTCATTTCAATAATATGCAAGTTATTAGTATTATAAAGTTTGAGTGATTATTATTAAACCCTGATTTGAATTCTTGTGATGGTGGTTCACTTATGCTAAGGCTACCAATAGATTAAGGCAAGTTAGGTACCCATTCATGCATGTATTGCGGACCTCTTACCGATTAGGCTTAAGTGGCTAGCGGCATAAGAGAGAGTAATTGGGGCTGATGATAATTATTTAACTTCTTCAAATGCCCGAGTGGCCTCCTTCGTCCGTACAAAATCTCTCTTACGGAGACTACTCGTAAGGGTGGGCATAATAGAATTGAAACCTCTGACAAACCTTCTATAGACTGTGGTAAGTCCGTGGAAACTACAAGGCTCATGAATATTCGTTGGGATGGGACACTCACTAATGGACTTGACCTTATCATAGTCAATCGATACACCAAATGCAGATACCATGTACCCGAGAAAATGGACATATGTAGATAAGCATGTGCACTCCTTAAATTTGATATATGGATGCCCCCTTAGGAGGAGATCAAATACCAAACGAATATGGTGCAGGTGCTCGGTGCAGCCTTGGCTATATATCAATATGTCGTCGAAATATACTAGCAGAAACCTATCCATATATGGCCACAGGATCTGCGTCATCACCCTCATGAACATGCTGGGTGTGTTTGTTATTCAAAATGATATAACTAGCCACTCATACTGACTCTCCTTCGTCTTGAAGGCCATATTTCACTCGTCCCCCTTCGTCACTCTAATTTGATGGTATCCACTACGTAGGCCTATCTTTGAAAAAATCTGAGCACCGTCCTTCACAACCAGAAGGTTGTCAAGTTGGGGCATGGGAAAATGATATTTCACCGTAATTTTATTATTAATATGACTATCAATACACATACGCCAGCTTACATCCTTCTTCGGAGTAAGAAGGGCGAGTACAACACATGGGCTCAAGTTCGCACATGTAAAACTCTTTCGAAGAAGGTCATCAAATTGACACGTTAGTTCGGTGTGTGCATTAGGGTGCTCCTTAGACATGGTATCCGACTACTGATCCAATAAGTGATGGATGTCCGAATCAATAATCACGTTATATGTAGAGGCCTCAGAAGCTACGGTGTCTGTCATACATAACCCCAACATCTAAACTTTCTCTCAAAAAGTCACCCTTCCTTCAGTTGTGCAAAGAACTCGATGAACTTACGCCAATGACGAGTCAACTTTACCCTTGGGAGGGTCCCTGTGTTGGGTCAGGGATATGATGATCTTCCATCCTTTATCAATGAATACACCCGTGTTAGATCAGCCATAACACGTGTCTTCACGGTCATGCAATCATGGTCGCCCAAGTAATACGTGTGTTACGCCGATGGGTATAACATCACACTAGACCTTGACCTCAACGAATGCCAAACAAATCGGTATCAGACATCTCTGTGTAACCTGGATGTTAGACTTGTTCACCCAAAGGAAGCGTTAAGGATGTAGGCGCGACTTGGCTGTGAGCTGCTTATGCTTCAGACCTCTCCTAGCTACAATGTTTACACAAATACCACTATTTATGACCAATTTGATGGGGCATCTAAAAATAGGTGTAAAAGATAGTGGTGCAGCACTAGTCCTCTTCTACACGAGGGATGTACAAAAGGCTGTGAATCACTCCTAACTCTAACGATCTCTCAACATCGCTCTCCCGTCCGACCTTTGCGATATTTGTAATCTCAACCGGTTTATCCATCCGTTTGGTGATGGTGTAGTATCCATCTCGCTCAAGAGATCTCTCTAGATTTGTCTAGTAAAGCTTGACATGCCCATGCAACTTCATTTTGGGAAATCGTACTCACCTCTGACCACTCATCTCGTACCACTCAAAATAGTGGTCCATGTCCAGAAGCCAATCGCGAAATGCCTTCAGGTCCAGGTGACCGTCGAAGGATGACGCGCCAATGCAGATCCGTCAGGTAATGTCATCCTCGGCTGGGTTTGCTCCACGACGTTGATCCATGTATTCTTCATAATGATCATCAAGATCATAATCATGTCGTGCTGGTGGAGCACAACCTCTATGACCTGGTGGTGGTGGACGAGGTTCGTCGAGAGGGTGGTAGTTTCTCGAAGGGTCTGGACCCTGTCAATACTCACATACCTGCTAGGGATTCCTCCTCGCAGGAGCAGGATCTCGAGTCAGGTCTCCAACACATATCTCAGGGGATGATGGAGCATCCCGGGGATCGTCTGGAAGATCATCATAACACGGGAGTGGGGTGGGGGGGGGGGGGGCGTGTGCAAAAACAATAGACAGACTGATTTAAATTGAAAATAAGCAATTAATTAATATAAAACTTAATCGGGTGCACAATTGTTCACAAAATATTAAATTGTAAAGCAAACATGAATCCATAAACAATTGAAGTGCAAATATTTTTACACGCGCACGAATAAGTTTTGGAAATCAAATGATTTCACGAAAACAAGACATAATATGACATCCCACAAAATATAGTCCAAATATACAATAATAAAAAACAAGAACACCAAACTATGACTTACACCTGCAAATGGCAATGGAATGCGACTCTGTGGACATCTGAGATTTGCTAGGCCCCCTTAGAAGCAAATATTGTAGAATGTAAGACAAGATAAGGACTCATGTGTGTGAACAACCAGGATGCGACTAATAATCAAGGGTGGAGGGTGGAAGATTGTCTGATAGGAGGTGAGAAGTGACTAGATGAGGACATTTTGGACTGTTGCATGCATATTCGACGATAGGAACAATGAAATCGAGGGCAGGCGTGTCGATAGTGGTGTGAATTTGGATTTGTGATCGAACTGGAGTGTGAACTGGCTTGATGGAGTGAAAAATGGTATGCCGACTTCTGGCTGGGGGCGGAGGAGGGAAAATGAGATGGGCGACTGTGGTGGTTCATAACAGAGAGTGATATTGAGGCTTGCAGGATTGTGAGAAGTAGTGGTTGCGGTTATGGGAAGACGGGAGTCGACTGTAGTGGAGAGCATGAGTGGTGCTTGCAGAAAACAGGCATGAGAAATGTCGATCAGTGGAAAGAAAGAGTTGAGGGCGTCGGAGCCTTGGAGTCACATAAAGGGAGGACCTCTCAAAGTTGCATCGAGAGGAAGGGGATTGACTGTTCCGTAAATAGAAGCTAAACCATCGATCCCCCTAACCATGAACAACATGAAAACGACTCAAAATGATCTGGACGCATTCGTGGATTCAGATCGCTCGAATGCGTAGCGGATCACCACCTCCCGCGAGAATACATGCACGTGGGCTGGCGATCTCCATCTGATGAGCCATTTTATTCAAGGTCTTACTCGTCAGACATTAGTGAGCCTTAATAATGAGTGTGATGACATAATGTGAGCTAATATAAAATACAAACAAAATAAAATAAACACGCACTAATAACATGTGCGAACATAAAATGTTAACACAAGAAAAATGCATGAGTGAAAAATAATCAAGTTGATTTGACGCGACGTAGGTTGCATCAATTCATCTGGGGTTGAAAGAGGTCTACAGTCTACCCCATTGAGAATTTGTTATATCCTGCTACTGAAGTCTAGGCATCGTTTTTGGAACTCCGCAACTATGATCCAACAAATCATTTGAGATACTCTACTCTCCCCATGGCACTAAATAGTATTGAGCAATGATCAACTCAATCTCCTTTGATATATGTATGCACGGTGGCAACAAGCCGGGTGAGGGAAATTTTTTACCATAGTAGGTGGGATGTCAAATGACCAAATCTTCACTGCAATTTATGAAAATCACATGTAGGAAATCTCCTTTAGAGAAATGTAATTCTTGACCATGAGCCATGGACTTATATTTCTTAGGAGATGTTTGTAAACTGTTAGTAATAAATTTATGCAGGGTTTTCAATGATCTAATAAAAATATATTATCAACGGAAACATATTCAAAAAAATGGGAGGGTGTAATGGTCAAATAAGTGACGTGCTGGGTAAGCAGATTTGGCTTGTGGAATCATGCAATCACTTTGCTTAAGACAATTTCCTACTAAGCACCTATGGATGTCTACTAAACTCTAACTAACTATCTCAGTTTTCTCATTTGTGGTTGTTGAGTACCACAAATTCAAGCTTGACCCTATGCTTACCTTTCATGACTTTCCGAAGAAATCCTTTGAATCACATATCCTTATTGAGAGTGAAATTCCTAAAAATCTTGACAAGCATCCTAATACGAACCTTCCTAAACGGGCCTATATTCTGACAATAGAACTTGTGCACTTCCAGGCTCAGAGGATAGTGGGGTGAAGGAGTGCTACCATTAAATATATAATCAATACATTGTGCAATCTTTATCTTCAGGGATAATCGATTGGTAGTTCATTAGTCATAGTACTTGAGAATTCAGAAGTATGCAGTTGCACTAGCCTAAGGATGTCTAGGGGACCAAAATCAAATTTATGCCACTTAACATGGGTTCCACGCCACTATTCTTCTTTTCTTCCTGGAGGTGTGGTCCAAGTAGAAGCATGACTTTGAAAGGAAACAAGATTGCAGAAATCGGATGTGGTGAATTAGCACTAGATGGGGTGAGGTCTTTTATGGTGATTTTGCAACAAGGCAGTTCTTTTGGGGTAAAAAAATAATCTTGCGTCTTTGTGGTCAAACAAATGAGAGTTCCTCTTCCCATCATGTATGTGTATGCAATAATGTCATGACCATCGGAGTAAGATATGAGAGATCTCAAGGACAATGACTTGACACCAAACATCCAGATAAGCGCTCCATATGAAAATTTATAATAAATACTAACTTGTGATGGATATAGTCATGCAATTAGCAAGCAGTGACTTTGGATAACTTGTAGGGTTTATCTAATAGTTGCGTCTCAAGTATCAATTTGTCTACCATTTTTTGAGATACAAAAATTTTCATACTACCACTATCAATATTGATGGAGCAAAATTGTTCCCAGATGAGTATGATAGTGCAAAAATATTGTCCATTTCATTCATTTTTCATAGGAACACTAGGGTTATTAAAGTATATTGTAGATAAAGTCTAATTGGTAAGTTTTTTCTCCTTCGACCTCTTTCTCAATTTTTTGCTGGGGATCAGGGTGACCTCTTTCTCAATTTATGTCTATTGATCAGAGTCAGGATTCAAGTTACAAGGAATACTACATGCTTTGGATCTCGTCCATCTGCATCAGTGACGGGGACTAACTGGCGTCGCAAGTGCTCAAGAGGATTTTTGGCAAGACTTTAACTTGAAGTATCAAAATACTCTAGATCTAGGAATCGTCTTTATGCCCTCCTTGATCTTGGATGGATTAGGAGTAGTCGGGGTGCCCGCTGGAAATGCTAGACGAGGGGATCTATAGTCCTATATGCGACGGGGGCATGTGTGGTATTAGAAGAGGGTCTATCAATAGACCAAAGCCCAGATGCCTCTTTTGTCAGCACTTCGCTCTCTGGCCCTACTAGAGACTAATCTTAAATTTTGATAGTCGTGAAACTGTAGTTGATCCCTGATGGAATACCATTAACCCGTTCATATAACAGGATACATTCGTGTTATCATCCTCTTGGGTATCAAGTATAGACAAAAGGATGAGAAATTTGTTGGTGTACTCGTCCACTAATGTCTTATCATGTCGTAGTTTATGAAGTCTGCAATACAAGGTTTGGAGATATGTGGGTGAACATATCGCTTCCACAGTTGCGCCTGCACCTTAAACTTAACATTTGTAGTGATGAGAGATCCATAAATTGAACCTAGTACATTTTAAATGACCCCACCGGAGTAATGCGGGCCCTTCAGTCTAAGCGTGACATACTCTACCTTTCTATTTAGAGGAATTTGCTTTCAAGTCATGAACTTTTCTATCCTATCACACCTGTAACGTTCCTGTTGAAGGAGAGGAAAAAACATGTCATTTCATTAAAGGTGTCCTCTATATATAGAGGATAAAGATAAAAATACATAAGTGCTAATAATGCTAACACTCCCCCTCAAGTTGGACGTGTAATATTAACCATACCCAACTTGTTCACAATCTGGTCGAAAGAATTCCCACTCAATCCTTTGGTGAGAATGTCGACAAGTTGCTCGTTGGAGGGCACAAAGGGAGTACATATGATTCCTCTTTCAATATTCTCCTTGATAAAGTGTCGGTCCACCTCGATGTGTTTTGTCCGGTCATATTGAACCGGATTGTGAGCGATACTGATGGACAACTTATTGTCACAATACAGGCGGATGGGTCCCTCTTCCACGAGACCAAGGTCGCTCAATAAGGCCCGAAGCCACAAGCCTTCACAGACCCCATGGGCCATAGCTCTAAACTCAGCCTCTGCACTAGATCGTGCCACAACCTGTTGCTTCTTGCTTCTCCAAGTAACAAGGTTACCCCCAACAAGGGAGCAATATCCAGAGGTGGATCGCCTATCATCCACAGATCCGGCCCAATCAGCATCAGTATAGACTTCAATCTTTAGGTCGAACTCGGGGAAAACAAAACTCCCCTTCCAGATGAAGACTTGAGATAACAAAGAATTCTGTGTGCCGCATGCATGTGTCGTGTCTTTGGAGCATGCATGTACTGACTCACGACACTCACCGCATAAGAGATATCCGGACGAGTGTGAGACAGATATATCAGCCTCCCCACTAACCTTTGGAACCCTGAAATATCTTCAATCTCCTCTCCATCATCACGCCCCAATCGGTGATTTGCCTCAATCGGAGTATCAGCAGGTCTGCACCCACTCATCCCCATCTTCTCAAGAAGATCTAACGTGTATTTCTGCTGAGAGAGAAAGATCCCCTACTTTGATCTTGCAACTTCAATTCCCAAGAAATACTTGAGTTTTCCTAGGTTCTTGACCTCAAACTCTCTAGCAAGCTTCTGTTTCAGATTCTGAATTTCTTCATGATCATCACCAGTTATAACAATGTCGTCAACATACACAATGAGAACTGTAATTATCCCAAGCCTCCGTTTGATGAACAACGTATGGTCAGCATTGCTCTGAGAGTATCCAAATGACACCATCGCCTTATGGAACCGGCCAAACCAAGCTCTTGGGGACTGCTTCAGTCCGTATAGAGCCCTTAACAATCTACAAACTTTCCCTTCAGCATCAGCCGGAGTGAGGCCAGAAGGAATAGACATATAGACCTCCTCCTCCAAGTCACCATGGAGGAAGACATTCTTCACATCCAGCTGCAGAAGATCCCAATTTTTGCAAGCTGCAACAGATACCAATACCTTGATGGTATTCATTTTAGCAACCGGGGCAAACGTCTCCTGATAATAAATGTCATGGGTTTGGGTATAACCCCTTGCAACCAACCGTGCCTTGCATCTCTCAACAATCCCTTGTGGATTCTGTTTCACAGAGAACACCCACTTGCATCCAACATGTTTTTTTCCATAGGAAAGAGGGACAAGATCCCATGTATGGTTCTTCTCCAGAGCCTTCATTTCCTCAACCATTGCCTCTCGCCACATAGGGACCTCAAGAGACTGTTGCCATGACACAAGGATAGAAGAAGCAGCAAGAGAGGAGACAAAGACCTTGTAGGAGTTAGACAGAGAATCATAAGATACATAATTAGATAGAGGATGACGGGTACAAGACCGGATACCTTTTCGAAGAGCAATCGGTAAATCAGAAGGTCCTGAGTCAGGATCCACTGACTGATCTGGCAACATAGCAGGCTCGTGTGTGCTTGTCCTCTTTATACGCCGAGTATATACCTGCAAGGTCGGTGGTGAGGATATAGGAGAGCCCCGAATAGGAGGACTCACTTCCACTGGTAGAGAAGGACTCACTTCCACTAGTAGAGGCTCCCCCTGAAGTGAGGGATATGGTGGAGGTATGAGCAAAGAAACGGATGGAACACCCGAGGATGAGGGAGCAGACAGAGGGTAATATGATTCGGATTCACGGAAAGTGACATCCATGCTAACAAACACCTTCTGAGTAGGGGGGGTGAAAACACTTGTACCCCTTTTGCGTAGGGGAGTAACCAATAAATACACACTTGAGGGCACGAGGATCAAGTTTGGAGGGACGAGGATGATGGATGTGAACAAAACAAGCACAACCAAACACCTTAGGAGGAAGGCGAGTAGGAGGCACACCAAGCGCATCCAGAGGAGTAGAGTTTCCGAGGACACGTGAGGGCATCCGATTGATGAGGTATGCAGCAGTGAGGACGACATCTCCCCAATAGAATTTTGGAGATGCATTGTGGACAATAGGCACCGAGCAACCTCCAACAGATGGCGATTTTTCCACTCGGCAACGCCATTTTGAGCAGGGGAATACGCACAGGTAGTCTGGTGGAGGATGCCGTGATCAACAATGTACGCTCAAACTGAGAATCCATGAATTCGCGGCCATTGTCACTGCGAAGAATTTTAATGTGGGACTAAAATTGGGTGAAGATCATGACATGGAATTGTTGGAAAAAAGAAAACACATCGCTCTTGTGACGAATCAAATATAATTAGGTAGTGCGTGAGAAAAAATCAATAAATGTAACAAACCACGTATAACCGGAAATAGAAGGGACCGAGCAGGGGCCCCAGATATCAGTATGAATAACAACAAATGGAATAGAACTAGACAACGAAACATGTTTAAATGAAGTACGATGATGTTTGTTGACACTACAGACATCACACACAAAAAACTCAAAAAAAGCAGCAGACATTGCAGGAAACAACAATTTCAAAGCAGAAAGAGAAGGATGCCCCAGGTGACAGTGCCAGGAGTACAAAGGATGAACAATGCTGGAATGAAGAGCTAGAGTAGAGGAAGCAGCGTCAGAGTCAAGCACATAAAGTCCATTCACCATGCTATCAGAGCCAATCACCTTCCCCGTCGTCAGGTCCTGAAACACACAAGAAGACGGAAGAAATGTCACAAAGCAATGCATGAAGTTGGTCAAATGACTAATTGAAAGCAGATTACGAGTAAAGGAGGGCACGTGAAGAACTGAGGACAAGGTGAGGGAGGAGCAGGAGATGGTTCCCTTGCCAGCAATGGAGGAAAGAGAACCATCAGCAATGCTCACCTTATCACGCCCAGAAAGAGGAGTATAGGAGACAAAACCTGTAGAGGACCCGATCATGTGATCCGTGGCCCCAGAGTCAATGACCCAGTGAGTGGACGGAGAAGAAACAACAGAGTGAGCACCTGGCAGTCCCGTATGAGCGTAGGAGGAAGAGGCAAAAGGCTCCGTAGAAAGACCATGCATCAGGCGTCGAAGAGCAAACACCTCATCCGCAGTAAAAACACCAGGAGTGGCAGGGGCATCAGTACTAGGATAGCCAGGAGAAACATCGACAGTAGCGTCAGTAAGATGGGCCGCACAGGAGACAAAATGACGACTCGAGGAGCGTCCAGAACCATGACCTCCACGAGGCGGGGCACCCCCTATCGGGGCAGGGAACCCATGAAGCTTGAAGCAGGTATCCCGAGTGTGGCGACTCTTGCCACAGTAATCACAGAGGCGATGATCCTTATCTGAGCTCCTCGACCTGGGATCCCGGGATGGACGAGTGCCAAGAAGGGAGGGGATGGTAGCAGCCAGAGCAGAGCCCTCTGGCACAGGGTCCGGAAAAAGGGTCTGACGACGATCAAACTCCCGCTGCACGATGCTATAGACCTCGGAAAGAGAAGGGATCGACAGTTGCCCCAGAATCTGAACACTGATCTGATCAAAGTCGTGGTGCAAGCCATGAAGAAACTCAAATATGCGATTGCGGTCATCCCTGACCCGAACCATCGCCTCATCAACAGGACTAACAAAGACAAGATGATCAAAATGATCATACTCTTGATAAAGCTGAGTGAACTCTAAGTAATACGCTGAAGGAGGACGGTCACCCTGATGGAGTAAACTGATCTGGCGGCGAAGCTGAAAAATCTGAGCAGCATTGCCGCTGCGAGAGTATGTAGACTCTGCACGACACCAGATAGCAGAAGCACTGTCAAGAAAAAGATAGTTTCGGGCAATGGACTCTTGCATCGAGTTGGTCAGCCAAGACATGACCAAGGAATTCTCGGATTCCCACTGCGGCCATTCAGGAGAAGTCCTATCAGGTTCCGGCATGTGGCCGAAGACATAGCCAAAGAGATGCCGACTTTTAAGCGCCAGGGTAATAGAACGGACCATGAGAGATAATTGGATTCATCAAGTCGGATAGTAGTTATTTGAGAGGTATTGTGATCGGTGGTTCCACGGTAGAAGACCGACGAAGGAGGACCAGCAGAAAAAGGGATCGGAGTACCACCGGTAGAGGGAGAGAGAGAATCCGCACCACTAGATCCCATAGCACAGGAATAGAAATCCTGAGAGAAAGATCAAGCCGGAATAGAAATTCGGAAAGGGAGGAAACCCAAGAAATTAAGACATCAAGAGGCAAATGGAACCAGCCATCCAAGCATCACAAGGGCAGGAGGCGCCGGAGGAAGCAAGAGCACTATTCCGACGCCATTAGAAGAGGTGGAGAGGAGCAGAAGTGGGCGCGGGCGACTGGACTGGACGATGACGAGCGGATGAAAGCGCGGGAGAGAGAGACGCGAGCGGACGCTGGCGAGCGGAGGACAAAAGCGGGCTGATGCGACGCGGGAGACGAGCAGGAGATGCGACGCGGGAGACGAGCGGAGGACGGAAGCGGGCTGGCGAGCGGAGGACGGAAGCGGGGGTTTAGGGCACGGGAGGCTCTGATACCATGTTGAAGGAGAGGAAAAAAACATGTCATTTCATTAAAGGTGTCCTCTATATATAGAGGACAAAGATAAAAATACATAAGTGCTAATAATGCTAACAGTTCCTTTGAGTCGGCAATATATAATTTAACTCCAGTGCCCCAACTGTGTATGTTTCAGAGTTTAGGATTTAGCTGTGGGGTATTGTTGCCTAAAGTGGGTACTCTCACATGGTATTGTGTTATCTTCGATATTATTAACTGAGATGTCCAACCCATTCATGATTTGTCCTACATCTCCCATATTGACAGTGAACATCTCACTCATTTTCATTAGTTTCCCCTTGCATTAATTCAAATTTTCTACACTTCCCCTAATCGTCGCACCCTTTTCTCCATGGGGAGGGAGTAAAATTTTTAATACTGAAATTTTTTTATTCCCTGTGAGGAACTCTACTTCTCACAATAGAAGCGAGTTAACTGGGCTTTGATACCAAAATGATGCAAATCCGAGTCTCAAAATTCAAAATTTAATATTGTTCTTACCAAAATTAAATTAAGCAGTGAATATTGACTCGTTCGTTGAGTGCACTATGACAATTAACCTAGAATTTTGATAAGTCTCGCGCAAAAGGCCTAACTATTGAATGAGAACAAGACACTTTATTCATTCACGTACAAGAATTCACGAATAATAATTTTTGCAAATTGATGACAAACAAAAGCAGCGACAACATGGGCCAAACTCTGAATTTATTATCAAAATAACACTATAATTGGCAGTAAATGAAAAATCAGATGTGTGAGAGATATACCCCATGGTCTTAAATGCAATAGCAAATTCTATCCTTTATGGGTACAGTTGCGGTGGAGGGCACAATATGAGGTCAAGTGGACTATAAGGAGAAGTGCCGATTTTATATTGGGAACTAAGCAGGGCCCTATTTTGGGAAAGAAGGGACAACCGACCGCGGAACGGGTCAGTTAAGGTCCTTAAGGAGGTGCAGTGTTTTAAATGTCCGCCGACATGTTCGACATGTCGGCCGATATGTCCTTTTTGAATAAAAAACGACTTGCATAATGAAAATATAAAGGTTATGGCGTTTCGCAATACGTCGATCCGACATTTCGGATCAAATCAGCAATGTCGGCTAACGGCCACATTTTTAAAAATTGCCGACATTTTACAATGTCGCCTATTATAAAAAAAATCAGTGTGAAAGAGGGAGGGGTGGCTGCTGCTTCACAGCAGGCCGCCGGATCTAGGAGGGGGCTGCAGTGGATTCCGACGGCTGGAAGGGGGAAATGGGGATGGAAAATGATGGAGGGGGGGTGGGGGGGTTTACCTTGGGGGGGGGGGGAGTTTGGCGGCCTAGAAGTCGTCACCTAGGGTTTCACGTCGTCGGCACAGAGGAGAGATCGCTGGAATCCGGGAAAGCTTTTCTCCAAATCCAACAATCACTGAATTCATCCCCTCTACATCCTATTTATAATAAAAGAGAGGCTAGGGCATCCACATCAACGGCTATGATTGGTTGGTGGGTTCGCTCATAAAAATACATCAAAATAAACTGAAAAAAATAAAGTAATATAGTTTTTTGACTCGCGGCGACGTCCCAGATGCAATCGCGGAGTCCGGTCGGCGATCCGATCAAATCTTCCTGCGCGAATACATGTATGTGGGTCCCGCCTTGCGGCGAACCCCTCCAGGTGCATCTGATGGTTCCCCATCACAGAGTCTTTATGGTCGGTTACGTTAATGAACCGTAACTGCGAGTGTGATCACATGGTGTGCACTGACATAAAATGCAAATAAAATAAACTAAATATGTACGAATAACCTGCACAAACTTAAAATGCGAATAACCTGCATTGACATAAAATGCGAGCACAAGAAGATGCTTAAGTAAAAAATAATCATGCTGATTTGATGCGCTACAGGTTGCATCAGAACTCCATGTGTCTAAAATTGTTTGTTGGGAAATATATTGGACCTACTTTGGATCCTGTTCAGCCCTAGGGAGTAGTCAGGGGAATATTCACAAGGCTGAACTTACGTTCAAGCCTAGTGAATTGCTGATCACTAATGGATTAGATTTTGCCTAGGCTGAACTTACGTTCAAGCCTAGTGATCCTGTACAATTACGTTCAAGATTGATTTCCAATAATGGATTAGATTTTGCCCTCAGATTTTATGATCTAATAAGACCTTTTATTCAGGTTGTTTCTTCTGCTCATAATGTCAAAACAATTGCTGATCAATTAGAGGGAGTCTTTGCTATATATATATATAATTGTTAGAATAGCCCATGTATTGGGGCCCTTGTTTTAGGCCCATTTATGGTTTCTCTCCTTTAGTCCCACATCTTGTATAGAATTTGTTCTCTCTCCTATATATTTGTATTCTCTCCTTGTATTTACATACTCAATTAATACATACAAGCTTTGAGCTTTTTCTACATGGTATCAGAGGGAGGTTCGGTTCTCGCGGTCTCCCATGCTCTGACCGCACCTATTGACCTCTCTCGCGGTCTCTCTCTCGCGGCCTGCCTTAGCGGACTGTTCGTTTCTATCCGCATGCCTATGCGGCCTGCCCCCTCTCAGTCCGCTTCTTTTTTGCTTCCTCCTGTTGCTCTTCTTCTCCCGTGGATCCACTTGTTACTCTCCCCCCTTCGCTTTTTATAGCCTTTCCTCCTTCCTAATCCGTGGGGCCACCTTCCTTCATGTCCGCTGCGGCCTCTCTACTCGCCGCGGCCTGTCTTCAGTCCGCCGATTTGCTTGCGGCCTGTTCGCGGACTGTCTTGCTTGCGACTTGTTCCAGCTCGCTGGCTTCTGTTTTCCCCAATCCGCTTGTTTCTCTACTCGCGGGTTGTTTCTGTTCGCTGCAGTGATCTGCCTGACCGTGCAGGGCTGTTTCCTTTCTCACCCGCATCTTGGTCGCGGTCTCCTGATCTTCTCCTCTCTGTCCGCGCGACTTGGTTCCCCTCCTGCGGACTTCTTCCCCTGTCCGATCCGCCTTTGGTCGCGGCCTCATCCAGCCGCTTGTGTGTTTCACACCTTGACCGGGTGGTCTACTGCTCTAGTCGCGCCGGCTATCCTCTCTTGCGGATTGCTCTTTTCTGCCGACCTCTCCCACCCTTCTTTCGGCCTGCTCCTGTCCGCTGCGGCCTGCTTCTATCCGCTGCGGCCTGTCTCCTGTGCTTTGACCGCTACTGTGTTCACCTAGACCGTGCGGACTCTCTTTCTTTCCGCATTTGGGTCGCGATCTGACTCATCGCTGGTGCCAGTGTGACCGCGCGGACTCGTTTTTTTTCCGCTTTCTTGGTCGCGGTCTCCTGTCTTCCCCGGTCTGTGGCCTGTCTCTATGACTTCTTCTGGTAATTCTACGGGCTCGGCGGCCAGCCCACCTACTGTCCAACCGGCCTGTCCGCCAGACCGCCCGACCTGTTCTGCCAAACTCCGTGACGAAGCTCCGGATCACTACCATCTCTCTTTCTGACAAGAAAAACTTTATTCCTTGGGTACATTCAGTTCGGCGGGTTCTTGAGGCTAAGGGACTTTTGCCGCACCTTACTCAGGCACCCCCCTCTCCCCTTACGGATGATTGGCTCCGCAATGACGGACGCGTTCAGACTTGGATTCTGAATTCCTTGGATGGTGAGCCTTATCAAATGGCTATGTACCACGACACCACCAAGGCTATGTGGGATGAGCTACATTCCTTATACTCCGGCCGCGACAGCCTTCGGCATTTTTACGACATCCTCACTGACCTCTTCACTCTCGACACTGGCGGCGCTTCAGATATGACCTCGTTTGTCGCTCGGGCTAAAACTCTCGCTGAAGCCTGGATCCAGCATCAGCCGCCCACCAATGATCATGCTGCTCAGCGAAGCTCAGAAGGAAGCTGCGTGCATTGCCATCATCATGGCCCGCCTTCCATCTCATCTTCAGAGTCTTCGTGCTCAGGTCCTTGCTGCTCCCACTACACCGTCTTTCTCTGATGTCTGCTCCATGATTCTCCGGGTCTCCCCCCTCCAGATCCTCCTGCTCCTTCTCCACCGGCTCTTCTTCAGCAGGCACCTCCGCTTTTACCCTCCCCTCCCACTTCTGCTCGGGGGGGACGTTCGGGCTCGCGGGGCCGTGGCCGTGTGGCCGTGGCCGGCCAAAATGCTCATTCTGCGGGAAAGATGGTCATCTTGAGGCGACCTGCTATAAGAAAATCGGCTACCCCCCTCGCCCGACAGCTTCTGTTGTTACTGAAGTCAGTTCTCCTGATCTTGAGACCGTACGTCTTCAGCTCCAGCATCTCCAGGGCCTGCTCAACCCACCTTCGGCCTCCGTCGCCTCCGTCTCCAACACAGGGTACTGTTTGTCTCTCCACCAGCCCGGGTTGGATTGTGGACTCTGGTGCCACTCATCACATTACTTCGCAACGGCCTGCAAAGTACTCGGAGTCTCCTTATCCGAACTCTATCACTATGGCCAATGGGGCGCTGGTTCCCGTCTCCGGCTCGACAGATCTTTCTCTCACCCCATCCATCCCTCTTCGCTCGGCTCTTCATGTTCCGAGTTCACCCTTTAATTTACTCTCTGTTGGCCGTCTTATTAGTGATCTGGATTGTTCTGTTATATTCACCTCTTCTTCCTTTGTTATACAGGATCGGCGGACGCAGACTACCATTGGTAGAGGACAGCTGCGGAACGGGCTCTAACTTCTCGATGAATCTCCCACCATCTTGTCTTCCGTCTCCTCCACTGCATGGCATCGCCGACTTGGTCATGCCCCTCTACCAGTTCTACAGCGGGCTCTTCCTGATATTCCTTTTACTTCTTTTCAGTGTGATTCATGTATACTCGGCAGACAACCGCATTCTTCTTTTCCTTCGCATTGTACTCGGAGTACAACTCCCTTTGATCTAGTTCATTCGGATATATGGGGTCCCTTTAGGATTCCCAGTATAAGTGGTTTTCGTAATTTTATTACCTTTATTGATGATCACTCTCGCACTACGTGGATCTACTTACTCCGTGAACGCTCCGAGCTTCCCAGGGTTTTTCATGCTTTTGTCCTCGAGACCCGAACGCAATTCCACACCACTCTCAAAACCCTCCGCACTGACAATGCTCGTGAGTACACCTGCCACGACTTTACCACTTTATGTTCGGAATACGGGATTCTACATCAAACCTCTTGCGCTTACACACCCCAGCAAAATGGGGTTGCCGAACGAAAGAACCGTCATTTACTCGATGTCGCCCGCTCCCTCATGCTTCAAATGCATGTGCCCAAGGCATACTGGAACTTTGCGGTTTCCACTGCCTACTTTCTCATCAACCGTCTCCCCTCTTCTGTCCTCCATTATGCTACTCCGTTTAGCATACTGTTTCCCTCCACTCCGGCTTTCCCTCTACCACCTCGTATCTTTGGCAGCACCTGCTTTGTCCACCGCCTCGGGCCCTCCTCGGATAAATTGGATCCCAGGGCGGTGAAACACATCTTTGTCGGCTACTCACGCACCCAAAAGGGCTATGTCTGTTACTCACCCGCTACTCGCAAGATCACCGTTTCTGCTGACGTTACCTTCCGGGAAGACCAACTGTTTTTCCCTGCTTTGTTGCCTGCTCCGCTCCCACCGACTCCTCTCCCGCCACCTTTACCACATCCCGTTATTCCTGCTACTACACCATCTTCCCCCGTTTCCCCTGCCCCCGCTCATGCTACCACCAAACCACCTGTCATCCGTGTCTACACTCGTCGCCCTCCCATTTTCGTTGCCCCTCTGCAGCCGACTTCCACCACGGATACTTCGCGTCCTTCTGATCTGGTAACACCTTCCACTGCCCATCCTCTGGATGCCTACGTCTCTCTTCATCGCCTCTCTCCTCCTATGCACACTTTTGCTACTCTCTCCTTGATTGCTGTTCCTAACTCTGTGCAGGAGGCGCTTCAACATCCGGGCTGGCGGGCAGCTATGGAGGAGGAAATGTATGCTCTCTGGGCTAACCAGACATGGACCGTTGTACCCCTTCCTTCGGGTCAGAAACCGGTTGGGTGCAAATGAGTCTTTGTCATCAAACATGCTGCTGATGGGTCGATTGACCGACTGAAGGCTCGTCTTGTGGCTCGCGGATTCACCCAGCAACAGGGGCTCGACTATGAGGAAACTTTCTCTCCGGTCGCCAAGCTCAATACCGTTCGCGTCCTCATCTCTGTTGCTGTTCATCGTCAGTGGCCCCTCTTTCAACTTGATATCAAGAATGCCTTTTTAAATGGGGATCTCCAGGAGACGGTTTACATGCAACAATCGCCCGAGTTTGAGACCACGGGGAGTCTCATGTCTGCTGCCTTTTTAAGGCTCTGTATGGTCTCAAACAATCTCCACGGGTCTGGTTCGATAAATTCAGTAAGGTCCTTCGTGATATCGGGTTCACTCGAAGCTCGGCCGACTTCTCGATGTTCACTCGTCACCGACAAACAGGGACGGTCCTTCTGTTAGTTTATGTTGACGACATCATCATTACAGGAGATGATTCATAAGGGATACATGCCGTCAAAGTGCATCTAAACTCGGTCTTCCAGACAAAGGACCTGAGAACTCTACGATACTTTCTGGGTCTTGAGGTTGCCAGGCGCCCGGACGGGTTTATTCTATCTCAACGAAAGTACTGTATTGATCTTCTTCATGATGCTGGTCTTTTAGGGTGTAAGCCAAGTGATACCCCCATGGATGTAAACCACAAGTTATGTGCTCAGGCATCTGACTCGGATCTACTTCTCCAGAATCCTGAATATTATCGACGACTAGTTGGGAAATTGATCTAGCTCACGGTTACCAGACCAGATATTTCCTTTGCTGTTGGTTTTGTCAGTCGATACATGCACTCTCCTCGGAAATCTCATCTTCAGGCTGTTGAGCGCATTCTCAGGTACCTTAAAACAGCCCCGGGTCAAGGACTTGTTTACCGGACTTTCTCGTCTGCTCCTACCTTAGTGGCATACTCTGATGCGGATTATGCTGGCTCTCTTGATGACCGGCGATCTACTAGTGGTTTCTGCACATACTTTGGGGACCACTTGGTTACATGGCGAAGCAAGAAACAAGCGGTCGTTGCTCGATCATCCGCTGAGGCAGAATACCGGGCAATGACATCTGTTGTATCAGAACTGACGTGCCTTGAAAGTCTCCTCACTGATCTGGGTGTCAAATTACCTTCTCCGGCTCTTCTTCTTTGTGATAGCCAGGCAGCTATACATATCGCCAAGAACCCAGTCTTCCACGAAAGAACGAAGCACATTGAAGTCGATTGTCAATTCGTTCGAGAGAAAGTTCAAATGAAGAAGCTCGATCTGAAGCATGTTCCAGGGACGGAACAAGTTGCGGATGTCCTCACAAAGGCTCTTCCCAAGACATCCTTCTATCAATGTCTGTCCAAGCTTGGTGCATACGATTTGTACGCTCCAGCTTGCGGGGGAGTGTTAGAATAGCCCATGTATTGGGGCCCTTGTTTTAGGCCCATTTATGGTTTCTCTCCTTTAGTCCCACATCTTGTATATGATTTGTTCTCTCTCTCTCCTATATATTTGTATTCTCTCCTTGTATTTACATACTCAATTAATACATACAAGGTTTGAGTTTTTTCTACAATAATCATATTCTTTTCTTTATAGAGTCTGAGTATGGAGTTCTCTGAAATACTATATGTTATTAGGGCTGCCTAGCTGCTATGATTTTTTCTCTGTAAGCTGACAAGTGACAACAGTGAAATAATTACTGATTTCCTTAACGTGTGCACACTAGTTGACCAAATTTGTACAAGCAATTGATGATACAAGAATATGAAATGCATTCCTTGCATATAATTGTTTGTCCATGAGTAGACTTGTAAATGAATTGTATGCACTTACAAGAAGAATGGTGTTCAAGAAAGCGAATGCAAATTATCAGTTATTGTTGGGACGGTCCAGATTGTTTGAGAGGATCCACCAGAGGCATTTGTCTAGGGCAAGTTTGGAGGAAGCAATTTGGTTAGGTAGAGTTACTTACCAGCAGATAACCGAGTTGGATTTACCTTAAAGAATTATTAATTGAATGCGGCCATATTTTCGATTTACACCAATTCTGTGTCATTTGCTAATATTTAGCATGTTTATCATTGAAATTCTGCAGGTACCACTTTTTTTAAATTAAATTCTGAACCTATTTTACATTTTACTATGTAATCTTAAATTATTAATCTTCTTTTCCTGTTGTATCATCATTAATATTTCTGGAGATAAATTTTTTTCATTATTAGATATACCTTGGATAGACATTCTTGGTAATTCTCTGTTTTATTATTTGTGGATTTGGCAGCACTTACGAAGTTGCAACAGCCTGTGCCTTAGCAATTGAGGCAGATAAGCTTATTTGCATTGTAGATGGACAAATTCATGATGATCATGGTCGCTTAATTCGTTTCATGACTCTCCAAGATGCAGACCAGTTGATCAGAAAGCGAGCTAAAGAAAGTGAAATAGCTGCAAACTATGTTAAGGCTGTGGGCAAAGAAAGTATTTCTGGTTGTCTTGATTCAACCCCATTGTCTATGGCAGATGATGTTAGTTTCAATGCAAACTTTCATAATGGTGTTGGATTTGACGATGGAAATGATCTGTGGTGTATGGAGCAAGGATTTGCTATTGGAGGTGTAGAAAGAGCGACTAGATCGAATGGTTATCTATCAGAATTAGCAGCTGCAGTTTATGTGTGCAGGGTATAGCGATTTGCCTTTGATGCTATTATTTTGAGTTTACATGCCTATCAAAAGGCTTGTCATTTTTGGTTTTATGCGAACAGCACGGTTGCATCATGAGCACCTGAATGTACAGAGTGCATTACTGTATATCTGTTAGACTTTTATCTAGTGGCATTAAATTAATTGTTCTTATTTAATTAATTTAATTTGTTTAGTTTGCATTATAGTGGCCTTTGAGTTGAGTACTCATACTTATGGAGACCCTTAGAGATTGATGGATTTTTTTAATACTTGATAGCATCTCTCCATCTGCATATCAAGCATCTATAAGCTGGCATCCTCAGGCTTGATGAGCCAAATATGCTAATATTCATTGAAAGTTATTAAACTAAGACTTAACCAGATTCTGCGTAATGCTGATTTTCAAGGCTTTAAACTCAGTCAAAGATATTTTATCTAACTTGACTTCAAGTTTTTTTGTTATGATTGAAGTCCTGATGGTTCTGTATTATTCTGATTTTTTTTTGCAAGCATGTTGCATTCAAATCACTTTATTCCTTGCTAAAATGCAACTGTTTAGATTATATATTTGATTACTGTTTTGATCTTTCTTTATCAGGGTGGAGTTCAAAGGGTGCATGTAATAGATGGCACTCTTGGCGGCGCCATACTTTTGGAACTATTTACTAGGGATGGTGCTGGGACTATGGTGGCTAGGTATACAATCATATGCTTTGGCAATTTAATTTCCTAACTATGACATAGTTACCTGCATCATTAACACAATGCTTGCTGGCATATCTTCCAAAAGACAGATTTTATATGCTCCTTTTGATAACTTTCTGATGCGGAGCATAGACGATCATTTGCAGTGGATGACGAGTTTTGGGCCATTCGGGGCTGATTTGGCGACTTTTCATATATGGCGTGCCCGGATCGGCGATCGGACTCCGAAGATGTGTTTGGATTCGCGTTGCGAATCGATTTGATATATTATTTCACTATTTTGCATTTTATTTTGATGTATTTAGGTGGTCGCACCTTCGGCCAATCATAGTCATCGATGGTGGAATGCTCTAATCCTTCTTTTATTATAAATAGATGGTTTGTGGGCTGGTTGAACGCATTGCAAATGTTGGTGAAAGGAATTCCCGGAATCCCGCGATCCCGCCACGGTACCGACTCTGTGGATCCCGTGGTGATGACTCGTAGGCTTGTATCTCCCTCCCCAAGGTACCCCCTAACCCTAGGCCTCTTTTCCCCCTCCCAAATCCTCTTCCACAGCTACCTAATCCCTCCCAAACTCCATCGCCTGGGCTGTCCAGCACTCGTATTTTCCCTTGCTACTATTTAGAAATTAAATGTACTATTCATATGATATAGTTTTTCTTTCCCTCCTGTCAAAGCAGCCAGCCTCCCCTTTCTTTGTTGCAGCCCGCCACCCCCAGCTACACCCTCAACCGCAAATCCCTCCACTGCCGGCCTCCAGTCCCCCATCCAGCAAGCCCCCGATTCCCCCCAACCCCTCTTTCACCGCCAGCCCTCCTCCCCGTGGAACCACCACCCAAATCTGTCCTCTTCTCGGATCAGCCCAGATCCGGGATTTTCAGCCCCGCTCCGTCTTCCCCTCCACTCGTACTCCATCCCTTAGCCCAGATCCGCCACCAAACATCAGATCCATCCATCCCTCGCCCGGATCTACCCTCACTTGGCCGAATCTATCCATTTTCGGTCCCGATTTCACCATCCTCTGCCGAGGACAACCTCCTTTGTCATTTCTATGCCACCGGTTTCACCTCGGATCGCCGTCCACGCATCTCCGGCTCCGGGTTCTTCAATGCTTTAGTCAGCCCACTACTTTGGTAAGTCTCTGTTGTATTGGACTATTTTATTCAGCATTATTATTATTAGTTGGATTGTATGCTTGTTTGGATCTCTCGTGTTGTAGTTGTTGGCTTTAGATTATTATTGTGATTTGCAGGATTTATTCTCCGCGCGCTCTTGCTTTGGTCCTCCACGCGGAGGAAAATCTAAACTTGTTTTGCCCTAGTAAATTATCTTCGCCTTGCTTTGAATATCTGTGTGAGATGTCATTATTTATTATCTAATTTGTGATCTAACCGTCGGATTTGCATAGCATGTAGAGTTAGGTCGCAGATTTCCCGCCGCCTATAGGTTCGTCCAACGTCAATTAGTATCAGAGGGAAGGTTGCGCGTAGCCAGGTTGTACACACTTTTCGATACGCAGTCGTAGAGTCTATAGGTTTTTTATTATGTCTAGGTGTCACAATTATTCCCCTCCCAATTTAAAGGTCTCGAGCCTACTTGCACCCACTCTCGCAGAACCCCGTTAGGGAGATTCTCACATTATTACGACGATCATTATCGATCGCAGTAGACCACTTTGAGAGATCGTGTTGACCCACCAACACGACCCCCACTATATGCTAGAGACGATCAGTATGGTGATTGTCGTCGTTCTTATCCGTACACGCGAGCGGATCGTGTTGATCCTTTGTCACGACTTAGTTACCTTAGGGATGATTATTATGAGGATAGTCGTTCCGAGAGAGATCTTGAGAGTCAGTTTCGCACTGCTGCCCCTTCCTTTGACGGCTCATCGAGTCCCGAGTCTTTCAGTTATTGGCTCACGGATATGGAGTATTATCTTAATCATTTTGAGGTATTCGGTGAGTGTTGCGTCAAGTTTGCGAAACTTAGACTTTTAGATTTGACGAGTACATATTGGGCTAGCGTTGAGAGGACCCGCAAGCGAGACCGTCTACATCGCATAACCTATTGGGTGGACATCAAGCATACATTGTGTCAAAGGTATTTGCCTTCGTCGTATCGAAGTCATTTGCTCGACCAATTATTTTCCCTTCAGCAAGGATCCATTTCTGTCGCTGAGTACAGAGACCGTTTTGATGAGTTAGTCGTGAGGAGTAATATTCGAGAGGACCCATCCATGACCATTCCCCGATTTCGGTTTGGACTTCGGTCTGACATACGTATTAAAGTAGTTTATCATAGCTCAAAGCCCCTTGAGCAGACATATCAGCTCGCCCTTCGTTATGAACAGTCATTGAGATCCGCAAGAGCTTGTCGATGAGGTTCTCACCTTGACTTCCGCAGTACGAGTCCCTCCCATACTGAGGTCACCACGACGTCTACCATTATCCTGTCAGCCACGACAGAAGTGATACTTGATGCGGATTACTCTCACCCCAGTGAGGTGCTTAGTCCAGTGAGTGACCTATCTCTTGTTTCTGACCCATCTCTTGTGATCCCAACTGCGAGCGAGCATGAGCGACCTACTGAGTCTGTAGTGTTGTGTACCTCACTCAAACCTCCTCTGCCATACACCGGGTTAGTTTGCACCCCAACCACAAACCCTTTACTGATACCGCACCCACAGATCCATTCTTGAGTATAGGTTTGTGTTGCTCTCACATTGCCATGAATTTTAGTCACATCACGACCGAGAGCCCAGAGTCTGGTGTTGATCTCATAATGCTATATTGCTCATTCACGGGGACACTACTCCTCACGATGATACTCATCTGGAGGATCTTGACCCTGGTGACGAGTACTATGACGACCCCCATGTTGAGCCTCATGATGAGCCACCACATCCTGGTGAGGATGCGATTCGGGTGAGACGCTCGTTTAGGAGCTTTGAGTTATTGGCGTCTCTTTTGCTATCATCTATAGCCTTGCCCCAGAGAATTGATCTTGCATGAAACATAAAGTATGTAGGGCGTTCCTTGAGCATGCTTGAGTATACTCATATTTTGAGGGCCTAACTTATGTAGCATCGCACCATCGATGAGTTTTGGGACGCACCACCTGCTGACCCACCAAACGAGCTCTTTCTTTTCAGGAACACGCATCATACTCGAGATTCACGTCTTTTAGTCGGTGTACACGACTTTCACTCAGGTGGTCGTCTTATCCGTGATGACTTTTCGTACACACCTCCTGGTGAGCCCCCTGATATGCTACGTTCCCTGAGAGAGATTTGACTCTTTACGAGCTCGTATTTAAATATAGATGTCTCTCACGGTCATTTGAGCACTCGATACACACGAGATGAGTTTTTCTACACTCCACCAAGGGAGCCTCCTGACAGACCACCTTCCTTGATAGATTTTCAAGTCATTATTAGATTTTCCCATAGGGAGCATGTTGTGCCTGACGTGTTTTATTTGCATCATTTTCATGAATCTGTCGAGCAATTTTTTCATAATTTGCATGTGTCTGTTCAGTTGTTTGTCCGTCATTTGCATCTGTGGCATGAGTCGGTCCGACGAAAAATCACTAATGATAATAAACTTTATAAATCACATATGGATGTTCACTGGCAAGAGCAGGTACTTCATGAAGGCGAGCTGGTGATGATGAGACTCTGCGTTGTGAGGCTCCATGCGAGGCTTGCTAAAGGCTTGAGCGTTAGGCGAATGGATCCCTGTATAATCATGAGACAAATCGAAGCAAACACCTATGATCTTGATTTCCTTGCAAGTATGGGTATCCACCTGGTATTTAGTGTTGAGGAAATGACGCCGTACTTCGAGCCTCGCGAGTATATGGACCCAAGCAGTGGAGATTTACAGCCGCCCACACCTCCACTCTCGTTGCCTTGCCACCCTCATAGCCCACCTATGTCTGATGGCCACCACTACTCACCTACTTCTGACACCCACCCACCCGGGGACTCGTCTTCTTTGGTTCTACCGACGGCGCCGCCGATCGCACCAGGATCCACCACTCTTGAGTTGAGCGTTGAGAGCATCATGGAGACCAGACTCCACAAGTGCATTCCCACTATTGACGTTGGTGACTCTTGAATACTTTCTGCAGAGCTTGATTGATTTGCCCCCGGACTTCAACTTCAGCACGACCGTCTCCATTCACTGGAGATGACGGTTTTTCAGTCAGGGGGAGTTGACTGGCGAGGACACTTTTCCAGCGACGATACTTGGGCGACCTCTGGTGGACTTCTTCGAGTTTTACCTGGCTTGCAGCGAGAGAATTCTGATCCCTATTCATCGGGAGATGAATTCTTTCAAGCCAGGGAGATTGATGCTGAGCATAGACGAGCACTTGCAGGGGATGACGAGTTTTGGGCCCATTCCGGGCTGATTTGGCTACTTTCCATATATGGCGTGCCCGAATCGACGATTAGACTTCGCAGATGTGTTCGGATTCGCGTTGCAAATCAATTTGATATATTATTTCACTATTTTCATTTTATTTTGATGTATTTAGGTGGCCCCACCTTCTGCCAATCATAGTCATCGATGGGGGATGACCTAATCCTCCTTTTATTATAAATAGATGGTTTGTGGGCTGGTTGAAGACATTGCAGATTTTGGTGAAAGGAATTCCCGGAATCCCGCGATCCCGCCACGGTGCCGACTCCGTGGAACCCTAGGTAATGACTCCTAGGCTTGTATCTCCCTCCCCAAGGTACTTCCTAACCCTAAGCCTCTTTTCCCCCTCCCAAATCGTCTCCCACAGCCACCCAATCCCTCCCAAACTCCACCGCCTGGGCTGTCCATCACTCCTATTTTCCCTTCCTTGTTACTATTTAGAAATTAAATTGACTATTCATATGATATAGTTTTTTCTTTCCCTCCTGTCAAAGCAGCCGACCTCCCTTGCTTTGTTGCAGTCGGCCACCCCCAGCTACACTCTCAACTGCAAATCCCTCCATTGTCGGCCTCCAGTCCCCCATCCAGCAAGCCCCCGATTCCCCCCAACCCCTCTGCTACCGCCAGCCCTCCCCGTGGAACCACCACCCAAAACTGCCCTCATCCCTGATCAGCCCAGATCCGGGATTTTCAGCGCCCGCTCCGTCTTCCTCTCCACTTGTGCTCCATCCCTTAGCCCGGATCCGCCACCAAATATCGGATCCATCCATCTCTCACCCGGATCTACCCTCACGTGGCCGGATCTATCCATTTCCGACCCAATTTCACCATCCGCCGCCGAGGACAGCCACCTCTATCATTTCTTTGCCACCGGTTTCACCTCGGATCGCCGTCCACGCATCTCCGACTCCGGATTCTTCGGTGCTTTGGTCAGCCCACTACTTCGGCGAGTCTCTGTTGTATTGGACTATTTTATTCAACATTATTATTATTAGTTGGATCATATGCTTGTTTGGATCTCTCGTGTTGTAGTTGTTGGCTTTAAATTATTATTGTGATTTGCAGGATTTATTCGCCGCGCGCTCTTGCTTTGGTCCTCCACGCGGAGGAAAGTCTAAACTTGTTTTGCCCTAGTAAATTATCTTAGTCTTGCTTTGAATATCTTTGGGGGATGTCATTATTTATTATCTAATTTGTGATCTAACCGTCAGATTGGCATAGCATGTAGAGTTAGGTCGCTGATTTTCCGCCGCCTATAAATTCGTCCCGCGTCACTTTCTCCATAAAAGATGTGATATATGTGTAAATTCATCCATCTTGCAAAACTGTGTATTACTGTTCTGTTAGCCTTCAGATAAATATGTTAAATACCATATTGTGTAATCATAGGGTCTATTTATACACCTCCTTGGGAAGAATGGATATCACCGTCAATGTTAGCTCTCTCCTCTTCTAACATGGTATCAACGAGAAGTTTAGCCAAGTCGCTGCTCGTTGCCTTCTCAATCATCTCTTATTTGAGCTTTTCTATCCTGATCGACCAGCCTGCTGCTCTTGAACTAGTCGATTGATGCTTGCTGAAGATCAATGCTTGATTGATGTTTTATCAAAGCAGACCTTGCTTCCAGAAAGACGCATCGACTTGTTGTATCTGATGCTCTACGACGATCAACACTCTGTCGTTTCTGGAGATGCAACTTCTGCTCAATTCCAACTTCTCCAATCAACGTGAACTCCCCCAGCTACGCTCCTTTATTGTGGTTCTGTTAACCGCGTGATCTTTTTGAGACCCAAAAAATCACGTATCCTTTTGAAAATGATGACTTCTCTCTTAAGATATCTCCATTGTTCATTGTATGCTTTCTCGATGATGATTTCTCTTTTATGTTGGAGGCCCCCCAACTCCCTGCAATTGCTCATTCTTTTGTCATCTTCAGATGCTCTAGGAATTTTCTTCGCAAAGTTCCTTAAATCTTTGTACTGGATATATTCATTGTCGTTGTGTTGCTAGCTCTTTTCTTTATAACATGTATGTTTGAATTCCACCTTTTTCATTTTATCCACTCTGATGTTTGGGCACCTTCTTCTCATCGTTACAAGGGCGGAAATTTATATTATGTCAGTTTTGTTTTGTGACAACTATGTATGAGGAGTTGAGTCTTGGTCCGTACTCATGCACCTACCGGTAGTTTGGAACACTTGTGCATTTTGAAATAAATGATCTTGGTCTTCTTTACTATTTTTTGTTCTTGACAAATTGATACTCACATAATTGTTGTATCTTTTGAGTTGAATTTCAAGTTGCATACTAAGGATGATGGTAGTCTCCATGATCCCTTTAGATACAAACTTATTGACATGCATGTTTATCTCACTGTAATTTGATAGGAACGAGAAGGGATTTGGGAGAGAAAAGAGAAAGTAGGGTTTTGAGAGAGGTAGAAAAGAATACCTGAAAATACTTGCATGTCCACTGCTAGGAAACCCTTGGGGTATTTATACTCCTCAGATTAAGGAGGGACCAGATGGCCCCCCATGGGGGTTGAACCCGTCTGGTTCAGCCCCCAACAACCTTCTTGTTTTAATTAGGGAGGGCTGACCATCTACTTGATACTGCCTCCTTTTGCTGTCTCTGGTATGTCTGTCCTGCGAACCAGCCATTATGTGGATTCATAACATTCCCTTCCCCTTCAAAAACCAGTTTGTCCCCAAGGTGGAATTTTGGATATAGTTCCTGGAACTCGAGCAGGTCGACCCAGGTGTTGTGTGTTGTAGATAAATTCTTCCATTTGACAAGAATATCCTGACGGTATTCCGTGTTGCATTTCTTCCACTTGTTGAGCAGCACCTCCTTGGGGAGTGGTCGTAATCCCCCCTAGGGGCTGCTTCCAGGAGGGTAGAGCACACAAGAGTTGTTTCCCCGATTTTCTTCATTAGCAAGGAGACATAGAATGTGGGATGAATACGCGAGCCCGCGGAAAAGTCCATGGTGTACGCAACCAGTCTTACTCGATGAATGATTTTGAAGGGACCATAATAGTGAGGTGCCAGTTTCTGATTTGTCCTCCGGGACACTGAGGTTTGTCTGTAGGGCTGAAGTTTTAAGAAAACTTCATCACAGATTGCAAATTGATGTTCTGACTGGTGTTTATCTGCTTGTATTTTCATCCTGTTTTGGGCAGTAAGATGGTTTTCTCGTAATATGGCGAGGGTACGGTCGCGCAGCTCACGATCAACAACTGGTAACGTCGTTCTCCCTGGCTCATATGTACACAGACTCGGGGCGGAGCGCCCAAAGACACTTTCAAAAGGAGTAAACTTACTACCTGTGTGGTAGGAGGTATTATAACAGTACTTTGCCCAGTTTAGTCATTGTGTCCATGTCTGGGGCTCATCCATAATGAAGCACTGTAAGTATGTCTCAACTCCCCGATTGAGTACATCGGTTTGACCGTCTGTTTGCGGATGGTTTGCGGTGCTCATACATAGGCGTGTACCCTGCTGCTTGAATAGTTCCGTCCAAAAGTTGCTTACAAAGACTGAATTCCGATTAGAGATAATGGATCGTGGGATCTCATGAAGTTTGACAATCTCCTGCACAAACAAGTCCCACTCGCTGAATGATTTTGAAGGGACCATAATAGTGAGATGCCAACTTCTGATTTGTCCTCCGGGACACAGAGGTTTGTCTGTAGGGCTGGAGTTTTAAGAAAACTTCATCACAGATTGCAAATTGACATACGGACCAGTGTTTATTTGCTTGTATTTTCATCCTGTTTTGGCAGTAAGGAGGTTTACTTGTAATATGGCGAGGGTACGGTCGCACAAAACTCACTATCAACAATTGGTAACGTCGTTCCCCGGGCTCATATGCACCTTGGGCTGATATTGAGTAGAGTTCGAGCGATTTTGGCTCGGTTTGAAATCGAAATTTTCGACTCGAACTCGTCTCGAAATCGACTCGAAATCGGAATTGATTTCGAGTCGAGTCGGCTCGACTCGAAATGACTCGATTCCGAGTTGGCTCGAAATCGAATCGAGTTGGCTCGAAATCGAATCAGGTCGGCTCGAAATTGAGCAATTTTTGTTTTATTCCTAATTTGCTCAAAATTAAATTGGGCAACCTATAAATTTGGCAAATGAAACACTTAAAACCTTCATTCCTTTTATTTAGGTTTAAATTTGTTTACGTTTTATCTTAAAATAAAAATATATTAATAAATACATGATTTTTTTAATTAATTCGAGTTGATTCGAATCATATTTCGAGCGATTCAAGGCTGGCTCGAAATCGACTCGAAATCAGATTCGATTCAAATTGAATCGACTCAAATTGAGTCGAATCAATTTTAATCGATTCTGATTCGACTCAATTTTCTAACGATTTTCGAGCGACTTTCGAGTTTCGAATAATATGCTCAGCCCTATATGCACCCAGACTCTGGGCGGAGCGCCCATAGACAATTTCAAAAGGAGTAAACTCACTAGCCGTGTGGTAGGAGGTATTAGCAGTACGCCGCCCAGTGTAGCCATCGTGTCCATGTGTGGGACTCATCCATAACGAAGCACCGTAAGTATGTCTCAACTCCCCGATTGAGTACCTCGGTCTGACCGTCTGTTTGCGGATGGTTTGCGGTGCTCATACAGAGGTGTGTACTCTGTTGCTTGAATAGTTCCTTCCAAAAGTTGCTCACAAAGACTGTATACCGATCAGAGATGATAGACCGTGGGATTTCGTGAAGTCTTACTATCTCCCGCACAAACAAGACTTCTACTGATTCACCTCTGTAAGGATGGCCCAGGGCTAAGAAGTGCCCGTATTTGGATAACTTATTCACCACTTCCAAGATGACTGTCTTCCCTTGGGACTTCGGCAGCCCGTCGATGAAGTCCAAGGAAACTGTGTCCCGAATCTGCCGCGGTATTTCCAGAGAAGTAAGAAGGCCCGCTGGGGAAGTGGCTTCATATTTCTGACGTTGACAAATGTCGCATTGCTGCACAAACCTTTGCACATCCCTTCGTTGGCCTTTCCAAAAAACATTGGCTTTGACCTGCTGTAAGGTACGTAGAACTATTGTATGTCCTACTGGTGAAGAGTGAAAATCTTGTAGCATAATGTCCTTCCATGGCGATGATAAGGTATGACCACCTGGTCGTGAAAGTATAAGTGTCCGTTTTGCAGTTGAAATTCTGGAGCAGCGTTTTGTCCCTACTGAAGTGCCTCCACGATAGGACGCAACTCAGTGTCATGGATGACTTCCTTCTGTATATCATTCAAAGCACCAATCAGGGACACTGAGATGTGTTGGAGTGCTCCCTCTAGTATGCGGGATAGTGCGTCGACCGCAACGTTCTCCTTCCCTTGTTTGTAGACTAACTCATAGTCATTGCCAAGCAACCTAGTCATCCATTTTTGTTGTAGAGGAGAGGCCACCCGTTGTTCCAAAAAGTGTTTCAAACTCTGGTGATTGGTCCGGAACCTTAAAGTGTCTGCCCAGAAGGTTGGGCCGCCACAAGGCCACGACATGTATGATGACCAGTATTTCCTTCTCATAAGTTGACAAGCCCAGCATCCGTGGAGTCAACGCCTTGCTGAAAAAAGTTATCGGTCGACCTTCTTGCATGAGCAATGCCTCGATCCCTACGTCTGAAGTATCAGTCTCCAGTATGAATTCCTTGGTGAAATCAAGGAGAGCCAGCACTGGGGTCGTCGTCATGGCCGTCGTGAAAGCTTCTAATGCGACTTCCGCCTTCTCGTGCCAGCAGAATACATCCTTGTGTAGCAGCTTGGTCAACTTTCGAGCTTCTTCCCATAATCTTGCACGAATCACCGACAGTAGCCCGTCAACCCAAGAAAACCCCGGAGTGCACGGACCGTGCGCGTCCTAGACCACGTCTGCATGCTCTCCACGTTCCGGGGTCGGCCTTGACTTCTTGTGCCGAGACAGTATGACTCTGATATTTCACCTCTTCTTGACCAAATGAGCATTTAGAGCGCTTGCCATAGAGCTGGCGCTGTCGGAGTTTCATGAGCACTCGTTCCACATGTTGAAGATGCTCTTCCCAGTTGGCACTATAGATTAGAATGTCATAAAAAAATACATACCTGTGGAGGAGGGACCAGAAGATCTCGTTCATCACTACTTTCGCCATCTCTAGTATGTCTGCTCTGCGAACCCGCCGTTATGAAGATTCATAACATAATTCGTCTTGATATCTCTCATGTAGTTTACATTATCAATATGTTCATCTTTGTTCCCTGCACTAGCCATTATGCTACATTACTGCACTACTAGGAAGCCTAGGATCATTTGCTTTATACATGGTTCAATACCCAAATTTCTATTTTCTTCTCAACTTCATAGCTAGTGCTTTTTGTTCATTCTTACGCCGATTGCGCAAAAGATGTTACTCATTGACGACCATCTATTGGGTATTATTTGTTCCTTGAAGATTCTTTGATTTTTTGGAAATAATAGATGTGATTTTTCACTCCAATGCTGAAGCCAAGTATAGGGCCATGACTGTCACTATTGTTGTGGTCACCAAATTTTGCTGACTTCTTACTGACATGGGCATGACTGTCTCTGGCTTACATCAGCGCTATCTAGCTTTTAACTCCGTTTTCAATGAATATACAAAATGAAGATTTATACAATGTTCTGTTATGGTCCCGACTCCGCCCGTTGTCCACCACTAGTTTATAATTTTATTGATGTCGCATCTATTATAGCCGTGCTATAGTTATAGTTCCTTCTTTTTATGTAAGTCTAAATGTGTCACTTATTTACATTTATGTTCTTTTAAAAATCTATTTAGGGAACCCTTGGGTTTTTTAATGTTATCCAAGAAGTTAAACTCTATTACCTTGTCTCTGACTCTCTGTATGTGATATTAGTAGTTTTCTCCTCCTGAGCACGCCCCTCCTAGGCAGTCGCGGTTCCGACTCCACAGTATCCCCTCCGCCTCCGGCCACTACTTCGGCAAGCCCATAACAACTCGGTAGCACCCGTCTTCACCGCCTCGGACCACTATTCTAGCGAGCACATAACAACTTGGTATCAAAGAAAACCATTCCTCCATCTTCCCACACTTCACCTTCGATCCTCCTCCGCACACGCCCCCCTTAGTGCCAAGACGTAAAAAAGGGCAGCCCTCGTCGACCTCTTTGTCAAGCCAGTTTGAAGCAGCATACTTCTCCTTCGATCATCCTCTTCGGCTTGCAGACCTAGTCGGCCTCTTCGACCGCATCTTCGTCTCCCTCTCCGGCTAGCACACCCTTTCAGCTCCCCAAACTAGCAACCCTCTGGTACTGCTTCCTTCATCTTATCAGCTCGTCGTTTGCGTCAACCTGCAAGCCCGCTGGTTTGATCCCGCCGCACTATCGTCTCCAGGTGCAGATCTGGTTCGACTTCGTTGCCTTCATCTTCGCTTGAATTGACCGACCAACCCGTCAATTGCGTTGACCTGCGCGCCTTTGCTTGCTTCATTTGCTAGAGCCGCATGTTGTTTTGATCCAATTGCTTGTCGTTCCTGTCTGCTGATCCCCCGCAGGAAGGCACACCCTAACTCCGGTTTTCGAGCCTCGCGCCCTGCAATTTTGAATCTCCACGCTAGAAAGAGCCGCTGATCCAATCTCATTAATCAATCAATCAATTAATTAAATATTAATTATTTTGGCATGGACATATTCTCAGACAAACTCAGTTAGCTTATGGATTAGTTGCACATTGTTATGGCATGCTATGCCACCTCTAAATCCCGATGCCAAGAAGTGCAAGCTCGACATCATCCATCGAGCCCGATGATTGTTCCATCGCTACCCATGCCACTAATGATTCCTGTGTGCCTCCTCCAGACACATCTTTCTTCTTCCTCGTTGCGGATCTCCTTGGTCGTGAGCTCCGTGCCACTCGTTCTGCTAACTACCTCCATCCAGCATCCTTCGCTCTAGCCACAGCCTTTGTCGGCTCTGTGCCCTGCTCCATTTGCGAGCATCACCCTACTTGCTCCACCTCCCCATTCCATAGGATAAAGGTTCCACATCGATCATCCGTAACCGCTAGATAGTCATCATCCTGCGGCTACCGAGACGCCCCATTCCTCGGATCCCCCTTCCAGCAGTGCCTTATGTGACCGCGACATGCACTCTCATGTCATTGACAAATCTGCTCTGACCTTACACAACAAAGAGTTATTCTAGCGCGAAGTTAAGGAACCCGAGGATCACACTGACCCGACCACACTCGAGCTTGAGGGCAAGCTTGATTTCAAGGACATATGTGATGTTATTTTCCCGACTCCGTCCGTTATCCATCTTTAGTTTATACTTTTATTGATGTCACATCTATTATAGTTGTGTCATAGTTGTTATAGTTTGTCCTTTTTATGCAAGTCCAAATGTGTCACTTATTTATATTTATGCCCTTTTGTAAGTCTATTTAAGGGACCATTGTGTCTTGTAATGTTATCCAAGATGTTAAACTATATTCCCTTGTTTTTGTATGAGATATTAGTAACTCTCCTCCAAACACGCCCCGCCTAGGCAAAAAAGAAAACCTATCTCCATTTCAATTAAGTGGTTTTCTACCAGATATTTATAACCAAGAAAGCCTTGCAACTAGTTGAAATTAATGCAAGTTGAAAACTTAGACATGTAAAAGCTATTTAGTCAGACACTCAATCCAATAACTAGGTTTGAATCAAGAAACAGAAGTATTAGGATTACTATAATCATAAGGGTCATACTTGTAGGGGATAACCTCTTTTAGAAAGTTCAAGTCTCCACTTGATCAAGTTTATTCTTAGTAGTGTATGGAATTTCACATCATGGAATAGTCTTTTTTTGGAATGCCTCAATCCTTTATTTGTAATAAAAAATCCTGAAATCTTCTATATGATCAGAATACTGAAAGAAGAATCAACCCAGAAAAATGTTACGCATATCGCTATCCAATGCCAACAGGGAGATTTCCATCCAGCGCAAACCACAAGGTTATTTGAAGGGTGCTAGTATCTCATCCACTGACAACAAACACCAGAAGTTTGTTCTTTAGGAACAGAGGCATCAGATAAAGTTATCAATCCAATTGATATAATTTTCAATTTTGACATCTTCAAAGTTTGACATTTGCATCATATGGTTGAAAAAGTATACATTTCCTTCTTTGGATCTTAGTTTTCATTGAAATAAAGTATACTAATTGTTCTTTGCTCTAGAAGACTTTGTAAAACCAGTAATTGTTTTTTGCTATTTATATTCTACTAGTCATGAAGAGTGGTTTGTTTTTGTGATTAGGCTGCATGTTATACTCATTGATAATATTATGACTGCATTTCTAGATGTTACAGCATGCATTCACCTAAACTTTTTAGGGGAAACTTATAGATCTCTTATACTCAGTAATGTCTACGAGGGAACTCGGACAGCTGGAGTGGAAGATATTCTTGGTATAAAACAACTTCTTCAGCCTTTGGAAGATTCAGGAACATTGATTCGGAGAACTAATGAAGAGGTTTGTATTTTCATTCCTATTTAAGTAATAGGATATTCTTCAACTAACTGGTCTGTTTTTCCTTTTTTTTGTTGAAACCTGATGATAGTGAATGCACAAAATTACTGTAACACAGTGCAAATGTATAGGAGAGCATTCTTCGGCTCTGTTTGGCGGGGTGCATTGCATCGGACAATGAACGAAGGAACGACTATTCCAGCTGCTGCCCGTGCGCAGCCCAGAGCGTCACACATAGTGCTGAAATTACGCCTTGGGCTTTCCTCCTAACATCATCTTTACTATTTGGGAGTGCTGCTATTTGGCCTCCTAGACGCCGCACCAGAGGGCCACCACCCTGCCAAATGGAGCTTTACTTCAATACCCAATTTTTTCAACTCTTTAGTTTTAAAAAGCAATTAAGCTTACCAATTTCATTCTTTTCATTTGAAGTAATATCATCTTTAATACTTTCCCTCACATCCCTATTTAAATGTTTATCAAAATTAGAACCCAAATCTAACATGGCATCCCTGTTTTCAGCTCTACAAAATTTTGGATTCAGGCTGTTTTCTTGTTGTAGAGCGAGATGGTTCACTTATTGCCTGTGCTGCTCTTTTACCTTTTTTTGAAGAAAGATCCGGTGAGATTGCTTCCATTGTTGTTTCTCCAGAATGCCGAGGGCATGGACAGGGGGACAGACTACTTGGTATGCTTAGTTTCTATTTGTTGTTCTCTTTCTTTCCTCTTAAAAGTTATGCTTTATGATTTTATGGTGATTAAACATTTAGTTGCAGTCTTTATAGCGGCTTGCAGAATTCACACAACTAAAAACGTTTTGCTGTTATTGGGATGGAATTATGCTCCTGTTACTTTATCATTCTTGTTACTTGTGACCGGGTTGGATATAAAAACCCAAGAAATCAAAAGTTCAAACTACTTTTAATTTGTGATGTTAACATGATAAACAAAATTTTTTCCATGAATCTAATAATTCGTGCCATTTATACTTGTTGGCCTTTCCCATCTCATGGCCACATGTGCTGAGTGTTTTCCCTCGTAGGAATTTCCATTTCCATTCATTTTAAATTCCTATGGCAATGCTTTCTTTTACTCTACGACATGCATCTTCCACACTAATTAGCAACTTCTACTTTGTTCTCTTCCACCAAGGTGCTAACCGTAATATCTCTTGATTAATTTATTGATATTTCTTAAGATTGATAAATATTAATGATCTTTTCTTTACTCTAAAGGATGGGAATAGGTATAGCTGTATTTTATTTTTGGTAGGCTGATAAATCGCACTAAAGACTTTTATATGGGGGTATTGATGTTTGGGTAAGCTTATAAATATCAAGATTGTCTTATTTATCCTACAGGATGGGATGCTGTATTTGTGTATTTTTGATATTTGGATAAATTGTCTTTCTTTACACTAGGATAACATGATGTGTATGTATAATTTGTGTTAACGTGATAGTGAAATGCAGGATAAAAAATTCTATTATCGTAGAGAGACCTCATATATAGGAGGTGAATAGATATGCTTTACTTAATTCTAATACTCCCCTCAAGTTGAGCATGTTATATTTCTCATACCCAACTTGTCGATAAAACCATTGAAAACATTCACCCCCAAACTCTCAGTAAGAATATCAACTAATTGTCTCTCTTAAGGAACAAATGAAATATAGATGATCTTCTTTTCAATATTCTCCTTGATAACATGTCTGTCCACTTCAATGTGTTTGGTGCAGTCGTGCTAAACGGGGTTGTTGGCGATACTGATTGCAGCTTTGTTGTCACAATACAACTGGATAAGACTGACCTCATTTAATCCCAGATCACAGAAAATGTAGCTTAACCACAATCCCTCACATATGTCATGTGCCATAGCTCTAAATTCTTCCTCTGCAGCAGACCTTGAGACAACAGATTGTTTTTTTGCTTCTCTAAGTAATCGAGTTCCCATCAACAAACAAGCAATATCCATATGTAGAACGTCTGTCTTCTACGGACCTTGCCCAATCTGCGTAAGTATAAACTTCAATTTTCAATTTTGTATTAGGGGTGAAGAGAGTTTTTCTTCCTGCAAGGTCTTCAAATACCTCAAGATCCTATGAGAAGCATCAAGATGTCTCGCCTTTGGGGAATGCATATATTGGCTAACACCCCCCCCCCCCCCCCCACCACCACCACCACACACACGCACAACATAAGCATTGAAGGATGAGTATGAAATATATATATATATATTAACCATCCGATAAGTTGTTGGTAACCAGTAACATCTTCAATAAGATCATCATTCCTTCCAAGGCTGTGGTTGGCTTCCATAAGAGTATCAGTAGGTCTACACCCACTCATACCAGATTATTCCAACAAATTGAGGACATATTTTCTCCGGGAGATAAAAAAACCCATTTGGATCTAGCTACTTCAATCCCCCAAAAGTACTTAAAATTTTCCAGATCCTTTGTTTCAAACTCCTTTACTAAATTCTCCTTCAATGCTTTCACTTCGTCAACATCGTATCATGTTATGACAATGTCATCATCATAAACAATGAGGGTCATTAACATGTTATCCCTCTATTTTATAAACAAAGTATGGTCGGTCTGACTGTCTATATCCAAGAGAGATCATTACTTTGTGAAAATGACCAAACCTAACCCTCGGTGTTTGCTTCAGGTCGTAGAGAGCCTTTTTTAGTTTGCACGCTTTCTCTTCAAAACCAGAAGGAAAAAATCAGGGGGGAGAGACATGTATACCTCTTCTTCTAAATTTCCGTGAAGGAATGCATTCTTCACGTACACTTGGGTAAGATCTCATCTCTTGCACACAACACACGATAGCAAGACTCGTATAGAGTTCATTTTTGCAACAAGGGAAAAAGTTTCTTGTAAACGATACCTAGGGATTGAGTATATCCCGTTACCACCAACCTTGCTTTGAAACGTTCAACCAAGCAATCCTTTGGAGTTCAACCAAACAATCATTTCCTCAATCACTTCTTTCCACTTTGGATGCCAAAAGTTATATAAGTGCAAGCGCGGCTATATGTGAGAGATAAAGTGTCATAAGAAACATAATGAGATAATGGATGTTGAGTGCAAGATCTGATACCTTTACGAAGGGCAATGGGGAATTCAGACGAGTTTGCCGACAGAGTTGGCACTGGGACTGGTAGCTTGGGATGAGCTTGTATGTTAGGACCTTTACCCAGTCTGGTATATACCTGTAATTCCTGTTCTTTATGGGAAGGCTCTCCCTGATTGGGAATCTCATTATGAGGCAAAATATGTGGATGAATGGAGTATGGTTGAGGGATCAGTAAGGATTTTGTAGGAGAGCTCATTTCTTTTGTAGGTTCAGGCTCCCTCTAAAGTGAGGTCACATAATAAGACTCAGATTCACGAAATGTAAAATCCACAGTGATAAAGACCCTCTTAGTCGGGGGGATGATAACATTTATACCCATTTTGAGTAGTAGATTATCCAAGGAATACACATCAGAGAGCACAAGGGTCAAATTTAGATCGACCCGAAGAGTGTATGTGAGAAAAGCATACACAACCAAAAGTTTTTGGTTGGAGAGAGGTTGGGGTAACCTATTATGGGTTGCGTGCCCGTTTATTTAGTTATGACTATCTCTATTAAGTAGATTTTATAATTGTGTAGGGGCCTCGAGCACCAGACTAGTTAATAGATGTTATTATTGTTGTTTGTCTTTTAATATGTTGTAAGCCTATATAAAGGCATAAGTATGGTTGTATGGGTATGCAAGAGGAAGTTCTATTTCCTGTTCTCTTTTGTGAGATATTTCTCGTAGTGAGTGTTTTAAATATCTGGGATCGATATTTCAAAAAATGGAGGTATTGATAAAGATGTGACACATAGAATCCAAGTGGGTTGGTTGAAGTGGAGAGGTGCGTCAGGGATCTTATGTGATCGTAAAGTACCACTAAAACTTAAGGGCAAGTTTTACCGTACTGCAATTAGACCTGCGATGCTCTATGGTTCTGAGTGTTGGGCAGTGAATTGTATACATGAGCAAAAAACGGGAGTTGCGGAGATGAGAATGCTTAGGTGGATGTGTGGACACATGAGATTGGATAAAATTAGAATGAAAGTATCAGGGATAAGACATGAGTAGCACCAATTTCAGAGAAGATGCGAGAAGCTTGTCTAAGATGGTTTGGACATGTACAAAGGAGACCATTAGAGGCACATGTTGGACGTTGTGAGAGTCTAGTCACTAGGCATGTTAGATGAGGGAGGGGTAAAACAATAAAGACTTGGAATGAAACTATAAAGAAAGACATGATGTACTTAGGCATTAGTGATATTATGACAAAAGATAGGGCACAATGGCGACAAAGATCCATATAGCCGATCCCACTATAGTGGGATAAAGGCTTGAGTGTTGTGTTGTGAAGTTATGCAATCAGATTGTGGAATCTTCTTTACTTAAATGAAACATGTGTTGGACCTACTAGAAGAAACATGGATGCTTGGTTGTGCACTGGTAGATACCTCTATGGAAGTAAATTGTAAAATCAATGAAGACAAGGATTGTGAGAAAATGAACTCCGTTGGCTACCAAAGATTGATGTGAAGGCTAATCTACCTCACAGACACTCGTCTTGATTTCACATATGCAATTAGGATCTTGAGCAGATACTTGCACCCTCCTTGACTAAGACATCAAGAAGGTGTTATAGGGTGGTACAGTACCTGAAGAAGTCTCCTGGATGTGGAATCTTATTCTCCGAGAGTAACCATTTGAATATTGAAGCATACACAAACATTGATTTGGTTAGAAGCTAAGATGACCAAAAATTCACCACTGATTATTGCTCTTCTATTGGAGAGAATCTAGTGATTTGGAGAAGTAAGAAACAAAATGTGATATCAAAATCCTATGCAGAAGCAAAATACAGAGTAATGTCACAAGGCATATACAAGAGACTATGACTTCAATCTCCAAGTGGACTTTATTTTGCAGGATTTTGACTGCAAGATGGAAAGCTTACACGACTATATTGCTTATAATCTCGTTCAACGTGACCGAACAAAATATGTTAAAATCGATAGGCATTTCATCAAGAACCACTTGGAGAAAGACTATTTGTACTTCGTTTTTTCCATCTCAAGATCAACTGACAAATATCTTTATCAAGAGCCTCAGTTGTGACACTTTCACTAATAATATCTCCAAGCTTAGAATAATCGACATATACTTCCATCTTAAGGGGAGGAGTTGCATTAAATTAATCAAAGCCTATTGTAAAGGCCCGTGTTTCTATTTGTTATTTTTAGTCTCACACCTCTAATATTGATTTGAATTCTACTCTTTTGTGAATACATAGAAATGTCATGTTTATATTTTAGATTGAAAATAGTATTTATTCCATTTCTCAATTTGTGTTTTAGTATGCTGCGTAATTATGTGGTCTAACTTATAAGCCACATGCAATTTATTTTATCTTCTTTTGTAGATTTATTGTGATTTGAGTAATATTCCATATGTTTAAATTTGAATTTAAATCTGGACGAGATTATATTAGTTTAGATTTAAATTTGTTATCTTTGCATATTTTTAATAATTAATCTTTCAATTTTCGATTAGTTAATGCCAACAAAAATCTATGTTAATGTTTGAAGGCAATAAATTTGAATTTTAAACTTCATTAAAGAATTATTTGGGCGACAAATTTGTAATTTTATACTCATCTCTGAACTAATTTAAGCAGCATATCTACCTGTGGGGCCATAGGTATAGGTGTTTCTTGTTGAATCGCCTAATTTCTCTCTCTCTCCTTCTCTCTCCATCTTTTTGTTATTTTTCATGCAGTTTCTTTCTATTATCACACCGCACGACTGATGCTTAGGTCTTCTTTTCTGTTGCAGCACTGACTGGACTTTTAGGGTCCGTTTGGCACGATGGTGGCGGTCATGAATACGAATACGGGGTTAAATTGTCCTTTGTTAACACCCACCTAAAGAAATTTCATCCACTTTTATGTTCAAACGAATGATGTTTGTTAGGTGATCCTTAACAAATGACGTTTTAACCCATGCATTTACGACCGCCACCACCCTACCAAACGGAGCCTTAGAGCAATATCATTGAAATCTCAATACATCGTGTGTGTTTTGTTACAGATTACATCGAGAAGAAGGCATCTTCTCTTGGACTGGATAAACTTTTCCTCTTGACCACCCGCACGGCCGACTGGTACGTATCTTTTTTTCGTGTAACTTCTAACTGTTGAGAAAATTGACATCCAGTTCTAAACATGTATTGCTCATGGAAAAAGATTTCAACAAGCCAACGGAACATCCCGCTTTTGCAGAACGTGGCACCCACTCTTTCAAATAAGTAGGCTCTGTTTGGGACGGTGGTGGCGGTGAGAGAAGTTTTGTTCTCACCGTCACCGCTGTTTTTGAGGTGTTTGACTTCCCAATGGTGGGAAAAGTGTCTGTACCAAAAATTTGTTTTTTATTTTTTTTGAAAAGCAGTGAATCCTATCACTTTCAAAAAAGCTAAAATGAGTTTTTCACAATTTTCATGTTTTTGTTCTAGTAGATTCACCAGGTGGGAGACAGAGTTACGTATTTCTCTTAGTGAGTGTTTTAAATATGTTGGATTGATAGTTCAAAAAGACAGAGGTATTGATAAAGATGTGACACATCGAATCCAAGCGGGTTGGTTGACGTGGAGAGGCGCATCAGGGATTTTATGTGATCGTTAAGTATCACTGAAACTTAAGGACAAGTTTTACCATACTGCAATTAGACCCGCGATGCTCTATGGTTCTGAGTGTTGGGCAGTGAATTGTGTACATGAGCAAAAAATGGGAGTTACGGAGATGAGAATGCTTAGGTGGATGTGTGGACACACGAGACTGGATAAAATTAGGAATGAATGTATCAGGGATAAGACAGGAGTAGCATCAATTGCAGAGAAGATGCGAGAAGCTCGACTAAGATGGTTTGGACACGTACAAAGGAGACCATTAGAGGCACTTGTTAGACATTGTGAGAGTCTAGTCACAAGCCATGTTAAACGGGGGAGGGATAGAGCAATAAAGACTTGGAATGAAACTATAAGGAAAGACATGATGTACTTGGGCAGTAATGAGATTATGACAAAAGATAGGGCACAATGACGGCAAAGGATCCATATAGCCGACCCCACTATAGTGGGATAAAGGGTTGAGTGTTGTTCTAGTAGGTTCACATCTTCTTTTCATTTGTACTGATTTTCCTACTATTGTTTTCTGACAACTCTATTCTCTTTATTGGTTTCCAACCACCGCTTTTCCTAACCCCACCCGTCCAAATAGAGCCTTGCGCAAACAAATTGAATTCCGAGCTTTGCACAAAACATTTAGGTGTATACAGTATGTATGGTGCACAACCATGTAAGTAGATTTTGAAAATGTTTTCCGACATTGAGGCTGCGTTTGGCGTGATGCCTAACGAAGGTGTGGGGCAAACATGCGAAGTGTAACGACCTAGGCCTGGCTTTACACAAGGGAGACCCAGCGGGACCCAGCTGGCGTCGTCGGGCTGCAGCCCCATGCAACCCCCAACCCCTCTTTGCATCTGTTTTTCGGTAGCGGCGGGTTGTTGAGGCCGGGGATCGAACCCGAGACCTCCTTGATAAGGAGCATTCAAACCACTCCTCATCACCAATTGAGTCTTGATAAAGAGCCTTCAAACCACTCATCATCACCAATTGAGCTGCAACTCAATTGGTGATGAGAAGTGGTTTGAAGGCTCCATATCAAGGAGGTCTCGGGTTCGATCCCCGGCCTCAACAACCCGCCGCTGCGAAAAACAGACGCGAAGAGGGGTTGGGGGTTGAATGGGGCTGCAGCCCGACGATGTCAGCTGGGTCCCGCTGGGTCTCCCATGTGTGGAGCCGGGCCTGTGTCGTTACACAGGTCTGCCGTCGCGTCTGTCGGGCAGATATGCAACATCCGTCTCCGGCAGGTATCGTCTATCCAAAGGAGTCCTGAAATGCATTATTAACACATGCCACAGGTTTGTGAGACGCGGCTTCTCGGCCTGTCCCTTCGAGTCCATTCCGGTCGAAAGGAGGAAAAATATAAACCTTTCTCGGGGATCAAAGTATTACATGAAGCATCTGCAGCCGGATGCTGGAGGGGTTCCCATAAACAGTTCTGCTCACAAGCACAAGCACAGTGATGGTATGAGATGAATTATTTTTTGTAAATTGATCAAACATAAATTATTAAAAATCTTCCAGATGCGATTTTGATGCTTTTAAATTTTCTGCCGCCTACCAATAAAATATTGTCATGTCAAATTTAGTGCACATATATACATATATATTGCTAGTTGCAACTTGCACGGAGAATATTTGCCATTATATTTTAATCACTTTTTTATTCTGTTTATTTGTTTATATAAGTAATGCTGCTTCTTTTCCAACTTTATTTTTTTAAAGCAATATTTTTTTTTTACTTCAGCTCTGTTAGCTCTTTTTGATGAGCAACGCAAAGTAATCATAATCTTAGGCTCCGTTTGGCACGGTGGTGGCGATCTTGAATACGGAGATTAAATTGTCATTTGTTTACGCTCACCTAAAGAATTTCATTCACTTCTATGTTCAAATGGATGATATTTGTTAGGTGATCCTTAACAAATGACATTTTAACTCATTCGTTTACGACCGTCACCATCTTGTCAAACGGAGACTTAGGCTCCGTTTGGGGGGAGTTATTTTCACCGGTCAAGCGGTTACGACCGCATGAACCGGACTGTAATTAAGGTCCGGTTCATGCGATCGTAATCTCTTGACCGGTGAAAATAAGTCCCCAAAGAAGCCTTGATCAAATCAACATAGAGAAACCGTCTCTCCTAATATAATAATATTCCTTGTGCAGACTGCAGATGCATGCAATCATAACTTAGCTCTGACAGCTCTTATCAATTTATGTGTTTTCTTTCTCTATCACATGCATTTTTAAGGCTCTCCAGAGTTTTTGCCATCTCTTGCACACTCAACATCTATTTGTTTTATAAAGTAAAATTATAATTATATCTTGAGGTGACATAAACGCTGCCTTGGGGGGACTTATTTTCACCGGTCAGATGTTACGACCGCATGTACCGGACCTTGATTAAGGTCCGCTACATGCGGCCGTAACCGCTTGACCGGTGAAAATAAGTCCCCCCAAACACAGGCAAAGTGAAGCAAAAAAAAATTAAAATAAAATTAATTAAATTATATCTATCTATATATATATATATATATATATATATATCAGTGTACTAGCTACCAAAGCAAAATTGAAACATGATACAATGTAGATTAGGGTTTCGTTTGGTGGGGCATTCATGATGAATGATTCATAAATCATAATCATAGTGTTCATGATTGCTCCTGCTATTCCAGATGGATCTCAAGTTGTGCAAATAAATGAATAATCCATCTTCCAAAGCAAAATTTTGATCCAATGTGGGAATTTCCAAGTTGAGCAAATTTTGCATTTAAAACTATAAATTTTGTGTAGAAAAAAATGTCAAGAGCCTACTGCAACCCCTGGGCAATTCCTTAAACTTTCTTTGGGAATAGTCCCTTTGTTGAACTAATTCGCACGTGTCATGGCGAATTCAATGTTGCTGAGATACCAATATCATCTACTATGTGATGTATTTGATTATTGAGTGTTGTTGCGGCCAATTCAATATTTTTGATAGATCAGACTAAACTAAATCGCCTTAGCCCGTGAGGCGGTCGAGCGCACATATAGCCATAGAAAATAGAAAGCTGTGAAAACCATTTTTTAACGTGGAAAACCCTTCAACTTGGTGAAAAATCACATGAACGAATTTGTGTCGATCAAACGTCCACTATTCGTTGTCGTGTTACAAGGCTTTTGAGGGAAGCGAGGGCAACAGACTGTTCCTCGTTACAATTATGAGAGAGAAAGAGTACTGAGCTCGAAGAGTGACAAACCACGTCTCACAGAGCTAATTGTTTTTCCTGCTACAATAGGGAGCTTCACACTCTGGGTGCTTTGAATATTTTGAATGTTTTGGAGTCTTTGACTGTTGCTTGGAGGCGGGAGCAGCTTATTTTGCTTGTCCTGATTTCGGCAGCTTGGAAGCTTAGGCGGCGCGTTTTGCATGCCTTATCTTTTACGGCCTGTCTCCTGTTATGTTTAGAGGAATCTGAAAAGTTGGTCTTGTTGGCTACTGGTATGTTTGTTCCTGAGTTGAGAGCGTTGAGCGCTAATACAAATCCTGGGGTCGAAGCGCGCGACAACACACTTGGAGTGGTGCGTGTAAGGGGGAGTGCGTGCAAGGAGGAATGTGCATACAACGGGATGTGTGTACGTTGGAGGAGAGACACGTGCATGGGGGAACACACGCAAAAAGGAACGTTGACACGAAGGGATGCACACACTTTGGAGGAGAGATGCGCACAAGGAGGGGCATGTGCAAAGAGGAACGTGCGCACGGAGGGACGTGAACACTTTGCTGGAGGGACACACGCGAGGAGGAGCGTGCACAAGGGAACATGCACACAGAAGGACATGCACACTTTGGAGGAGGGACACACACAAGGAGGAACCTGCACACAGAGGGACGTGCGCAAGGAGGAGTGTGTGCAAGGAGGAAAGTGTGCGCGGAGGGATGAGTGCACTTTGGAGGAAGTACGGGCGCAAGGAGGAATGCGCGCAAGGAGGGACGTGCATACTTTGAAGGAGAGACGCGTGCAAGGGGGAGCTCGTGCATGGAGGAACGTGCGCACGGAGGGACGTGCGCACGTTGGAGGAGGAGAGAATGAGAGAGAAGAGAGAAATCCTTAGAAGGAATAAGAGAGGAGAGAAATTCGCAAGAGAAATAGAGCGGAGAGAGAAAATCCGTAAGAGGAATAAGAGAGTAGACATAAAATCCGTAGGACGAATAGGAGAGGAGAGAGAAAATTTGTAGGAATTCTAGGTTGAGAGAGTTGAAATGAAGGAGGGTCTGACACTCTATTTATAGGCCACATAGGTTGTTATGGTAGTTACGTTGCTATTTGCAGAGCATAACCACATAAATTAATATTTGCAAACTGAGTTAATATAGTTCGTAACACATATTATTTTATTAATTATATTAAACGCGGACCAGTCCTTTTTTTTGGCTCTGCACTCCCCCCACGACGAGAAGTTATGCAGAAAGTTACGCAGGATGTTACACAGAGATCAAAAGATATGATGGAGATTACACGGGAGTGATCGGAGGCGGATTATTGGTGGTGGCCTAGAATCCGGCCGGCAGGGGCCGACCGGCGATGGAATCTGGTCGGTGACTGAGGACGGATGGTGGAGGAGGCTGACCGAATGGTGGGGGAGGCTGGCCGAGCGGAGGAGGAGGCCGACCGAGAGGCGAGGAGGAGGCCGATGACGTTGGCGGAGGTCGACAAGGATGGAGGCCGGCAAGCGGCGGGCGAGGCCGGCGACAATGGCGGCGGTTGACAACGATGGAGGCCGGCAAGTGACGAGCGAGGCCGGCGACAATGGCGGTGGTCGACAACGATGGAGGCCGGCAAGCGGCGGGCGAGGCCGGCGACAATGGCAGAGGTCGACAACGATGGAGGCCGGCAAGCGGTGGGCGAGGTCGACGACAATGGCGGAGGTCGACAACGTTGGAAGCCGACAAGCGGTGGGAGAGGACGACGACGATGGCGAAGGCCGATGACGATGAAGGTCGGTAGGCGGTGGGCTAGGTCGTCGACAATGGCAGAGGCCGGCGACGTTGTTGGAGGCCGACGATGATGGCGTAGGCCGATGATGATGAACGCCTGACGACGACGAATACAGTGTTGGGATCCGGAGGTGATGGTGGCTAGCGCCGGGAGGCGCCAACCTCGACGTCTGAGGAGGGGAGGGGGACGCGCTGCCATCGCATGGCCGACACCCCCTTAGTAACTGGCGCACCACCCCCATCAGGGGGGTGCAGCAGTTATGCCCATGCTACCCTTATTGGGAGGGAGGCAGTATAGGGCGCTGACCAAGTCAGCGCCTAAAGGGGGCGCTGACTTGGTCAGCGCTCCTACCAGCCATTGCGGGAATTTCCCATTGGCTGGTAATCCGGCGCGACAACATTTTGCGGCGCAGGATGGCCTCAGCGGGGGAATCCCGTACGGGATGATTCTCGCACGGGAAATCCTGCGCAGGATAATTCCAGCACGGGTCTTATCATGTGGGAGGATTCCAGTGCGTGACCTGTTAGAGTGCTCGAAGCATCCGCGTGACCATATAGTTTGGAATGGCCTCCCCGTTGCCCCCAGCAGGGGTATTTATAGGTGAAACCCTAAATCCCTGACTACGATTTTGGATGCCTATCGGATCCTAACCGACCCGTTAAGGAGCCCATTAACACATATAAAAATATACCTCAACAATCTCCTCCTATATTGTATATAAGTGTTAGCATAAGAAAAAAGGCTACTTATCCAATAGTTAATAATGACCAAACAAAAGAGTTTTTCCAGAAATAGAAATATGAGTTTTAGATAACAAAATGGTAAACTCAAACCAAATGTTTCAAACATGAAGTAAAGCAAGAAACTGGAAAGCTCAAACATATAATTGATCTATGCGAATAGCAGATCATCATCATCTGGGTCAAAATCAAATGTCTCTCCTCCAATCTCCACTTTTCCTGCAAACAATTACAACAAGAATGTCATGAGACAAATCTCTATGAATTCAAACATTTGCAGAAATAAAGTGATTAGTTCTAACAACGAGTGAACTTAATACTCTAACTAGGAGGAAAAAATCACAAAACAGCATCTCTATCTAATTTACACAAAATTAGATTCATTGATTTCATAGAATCAAACCATGTTCCTTCGATTATTAAGATTATTATTAACATTCCACAATTGTGTTATATCATCATATTTGGAATGATACAACAAGTTGTGACTATTATATCATTAAGTTTGGAATGATATAACTAATAATCATAATATCAGGACACATATCAGCAACCTCAGTATTCCTTTTTGGAATGATACCCAATTCAGCCTTTGACAAAGAATAGTTACGTAAGTCATCAAGTTTGGAATGACTGACAACTATCTCACCTCTAGCTTTCATCAGATAACATCTGAAATACTTTAGTGTGATCAACGTAGATGCTTGAATGTAAGCAGACAACGGTTCTTAAATTTAAAACATAAGCTAAGTATTAAGTCCTCCTAAATGGACGTTAATCTCATCTCCCCCGATGTTTTAGATGTGAGAACCTTACATAAGCTCTTAGTAAGGACATCTGCTACATTATCTTTTGATCTCACGTCCAAAAGGGAGATTATCCCCTGACTGGTGAGATAGGTCAACCCGACGTATTTCATCCTTAGTTGCCTTCGCTTTCCATTAAACAACGTATTTGTAGCAATGGTCTTTGTGGCTTGATTGTCACAATAAATCGAAATAGAGTTCATTTTTAGACTCGTCATTGGAATGTCCAATATCAGATCTCTTATCCACTCTGCTTCTTCCCCAGCTGAAGCGAGAGCATAGAGTTCCAATTCCATAGAGGATAGTGCAATGCACGTTTGCCTCTTAGACTTCCAAGCTACTGCAGCTCCTCCTAGTGTAAACACAAAACCACTAGTGGATCAACAATCAGCTATTTCCGAGCACCAAGATGCGTCGGAATACCCTTCAAGCACTGAAGGATTCCCACTGTAACATAAATCATACTTCTCAGTATACTTTAAGTATCTCATTAGCCTGTCTAAGGCGTCCCAGTGGTCCTTCCCAGGGTTACTAGTGAATCTACTCAACATGCCGACCGTAAAGGCTATGTCAGGTCTAGTGTAGGTAGTAGCGTACATGAGACTTCCTATAAGTTTGGAATAATACAACTATCTGATAGCTGAACCTTCATTCGGTTTCAGTCTACTGTTATAATCGTATGGAATCTCAGCCTTTTTTGCTCTTATCGTAACCCCACTTTTCTAGTAGATTCCTAATGTAGTGACTCTGACTCAGGGTAATACTCTTTTTTGTGAAGTTCACTTCCATTCCTAGGATGGTTTTCACCTCACCTAGGTCTTTCATGCTAAATTGTATCGTCAAGACAACTTTCACGTCTTTCACCTCAGACTGATCAGTGCCCAGAATTAACATGTCATCAACGTACAAGCATATGATGACTACTTTATTTGTACTTGTTCTTGCGTACATACATTTATCTGATAGACTGGATTTGAAACCCAAGCCTTTTACACAGGTGTCAAATTTTTCATGCCACATTTTATGTGCTTGTTTCAATCCATATAGTGACTTAATCAACTTACAAACCTTATTTTCTAGACATTCTATGACGAACCCTTCAGGCTAGTGCATGTAGATCTCCTTAGTCAGATCTCCATTCAGAAATTCAGTCTTGACATCCATCTGATGAACAATGTAGTGTTCAATAGATGCTAGTGCGAGAAGAATCCTAATTGTCGCATAGTGACATACATGTGAGTATATATCAAAGTAGTCTACACCACTCAATTGAGTGAAGCTTTTGGCAACTGGACGTGCTTTGTATTTTGCGATACTCCCATCAGGATTTAGCTTCTTCCTCAGAACCAACTAATTGCCAATGGTTTTAGCCCCTTTGGGCAAATCGACCAAAGTCCATGTGTTGTTCTGCATGAGAGAGTTCATCTCTTCGTCTATGCTTCTTTCCATAATAGAGAGTCTCTAGATCGCATAGCTTCCTTATAAGTGAATGAATCAGCTTCAACTTGGTAAGTCACGAAGTCTGTACCGAAGCTTTTAGGCATTTTCTCTCTACTAGATAGCCTTCTGGTATCTAAACCACTCGTGTTTACAGGCTCAGTGTCAGATTTACGTTGTCCTGGCTCAACTAAAGGCTCAGTACTAGGGGCTGGCAGACCTGACAGTGTTAGGTTCTTGTCCTTAAGGAACTTATCCTCAAAGAAGACAGCGTCTCTAGATTCTATTACAGTATTAGTGGAGAGATCCAGAAACCTGTCTGCAGCACTATCATCTGCACATCCTAGGTAGACGCAGGTATTCGTCCTAGGTCCAATCTTTGCTCTTCTAGAGTCTGGTATCCTAACATAAGCGATACAGCCTCAGGTCTTAAGATTGTCAAATCTAGGAGGTCTCTTAGACCAAAGCTCATGGGGTGTCTTAGTCAACTTTGCATGGAGAACTTTATTAAGTATGTGATTTGACGTGAGGACGGCTTCACCCAATAGGTCGCAGGCATGCCAGCAGTCAGCAACATAGAATTCAACATTTCTGTCAAAGTTCTGTTTTTCCTTTCAGCGATGTCGTTGGATTGTGGGGAATATGGAGCGGTGGTTTCAGGGATTATGCCATTGCTGGCAAGGAAGTCTCTGAACTCCCCCGAGACGTATTCTCCTCCTCTATCATTTCTTAGCCTTTTTATTTTCATGTCAAGTTGATTTTCAACCCTATTTTTGAAAATACGAAAATTTTCAAATGCTTCATCTTTGGTTTTAAAAAGGTAAATGTGACTGAATCTAGAGTAGTCATCGATAAATGTTATCAGATACTTCCGACCGCCTCGAGTGACAAAACTTTTGTAGTCACAAATATTGGAATGTATTAACTCTAGCAATTGTGTGCTCCTAGAAACCTGACTAAAATGTGTTCTAGTTATCTTAGTTTGAGCACAAATTTCACATTTTTCAAATTTGATTTTTGTGTCGAGGGGTATGTTGTGAGTTCTAGGTAGCAGAAGAAGTTTTTTATAATTGACGTGTCCTAGTCTTGCATGTAAAGTCTTAGGATCTATTAGATTAGAGTTAACCTGATTTACTACCTCGTGTGCTAGACTCAGCCTATACATCCCGTTAACGACATATGCGCAGCCAAAGTAATGTGAGTGAACCATTATGGTTACCCGACCACCACTAATGTTAAAAGACATACTCGCATCGCACAACAGGCGAATCGAAATTAAATTAGCAGCTAATGTCGGTATAAATTTAACATTTTTTAAGGTTAGAATCTTACCTGAGGAGAGAGTCAGGGTAGCATTGCCGACCTTCAGCACGTCAGGTACAATACCATTCGCAACAGTGACAGTCTCTTCCACCTCTTTTGCATCCTCCAGAAGCTTTGGATTGTGGAAGACGTGGCAGGTAGCACCTGAATCGAGCCATCACTCTGAACTGGCCGTCCCGTTACTGACCATGACAACAAAGTCGGTAGGCGCAGTCTGATAAACCATGTGGGCTTGATTATCAGTCCTTGGTGTGCTAGATTCGCCCCGTTTGGGCTGTCGGCACTCGGAAGCGCAGTGACCCCACTTATTGCAGTTGAAGCACTTGCCTTTGAATTTCTTCTTTATCTGTTTGCTGGTGCCAGCAACTGCGGGTGCACTAGTCGGTGAGCGAGTATTGCCAGGCTTAGGCTTCCGCTTAAGATGCGTGATCATGTTAGCAGTAGAGGACTGCTTGCTGATCGTCTCTGTAGCGTGCCTAGTCCGGTTCTCATCCTCAATGCAGATGAAGCGCTTGAGGTCTTTAAGACTCACCTATGTCTTCTTCCGGTACATCTCAGTCTTGAAGGAATACCAGGCCGTGGACAATTTGAAAATGATCGCCCCTGCAACAAATCCATCTGGCAGAGGGATGTTCTCACTGTTGAGCTTGTCCACCAAATTTTCGAACTCAGCAACCTGTGGCAGGATTTCCCTTTCCTCAGTGAAGGTGAATGTCATAAACTTGTCCACCAGGTGCGTCTTGGACATATTCTCCTCCTTCTTGAATTGCTCCTCTAAGGCTTCCCAGATCTCCTTAGCCCTTTGCATCTTGCCGTACGTCTCTGCAAGTCTGTTGAAGAGGCAATTCAGGATGTAGTCTCTACAGAAGTCCTCGTCGTTGACCCATTGATCTTCATCTTCGCTTCCTTTGAATTCTTCAAAGACAGTCTGCACTGTGTAGAAGATGTTCAGGTACTTCATGCCGAACTGAGTGTTGCGCTTCTAGGCACTGAACTCGGCGTTGGAGAATTTCTCCAGCTTGATCATCGGCACGGGAGAGAAGTGATTGATCGCCTTTGACATTTTATGTTTCTTTCCAAACGATAGTATTCTACTAGCAATCTAAATTACAAGCAGAAAATACTAGAAAGAAATCACCTGAGCGAGACAACGACAGTCTTCGGATCCAATCCAAGAGAATTGCCTGCTCCTCCAAACGACAGAGCTCCGTAAATACAAGAGATTCCAAAGCAATGCTTGGCGCAAGCAAAAGATCCACAATAAGGCTTGACTCCACCAGCTGCGCTTGCAGGCGGCGAGGATCCAAACAAAATGAAGATGAGCCAGGCACACGCTTCTCCTGGATCAGCTACAATAAGAGGTGGAGAGACCGGATCTTCACAGATATGGGCACCAAAAAACTGCAGCACCGACGATGCGTTTTCCGGAAGGCGCCACAGAAGGCGCGGATCTCCTCTACGGGATCACCGACGATGCGTTTTCCGGATCGATGGCGCGACGACGATGCAGAAAAATCACGGTAGGAGGAAGACAATCTCAGAGATATTTGTTTCCTCCTCTTATTTGATCCGATCCCGATCAACTAGATCTGCGATTTTTTTCATGCGATCCAAACCTCCGGGCGGCGAGATACAGTCGTAGGTATCAGATTTCGTACGGGAATGTATCTCGATCGATGACAGGGATGAGCGGCGGCATCGGCGAACAGCAACGGCGTTGGATCCTCCAACGATCGGCTAGGGCGAGATCAGAGATAACGTCGATTGCGCTAGGATCGGCGCTTTCACTGTGCTTCCTTCCCGGCGGCAGCGTAGGCGCGTAACCCCCGGCTGCGATGGCAGAGGGCGATGCAAGAAATCCCGAGCGGGATTATTTCTTCTTCGCGATCGACTAGGGCAGAGGACGATCACGAACGGCTGCGGACTTTTCCTTGTGATTTAACTCCGGGCGGCGATGGCAACAACCAGGCGACGAAAAAACGCCACCGAAGATCGCAGCGGGGAGACGGCGACTAGGTCACGGGAGCGGGGCACGGCTCGGGCAAACGAAGGAAACACTTCGAGGATGTTAGAGTGCTCGAGGCATCCGCGTGACCATTTAGTTTGGAATGGCCTCCTCGTTGCCCCTAGCAGGGGTATCTATAGGCGAAACCCTAAATCCCCAACTACGAGTTTGGATGCATATCGGATCCTAACCGACCCGTTAAGGAGCCCATTAACACATATAAATATACCTCAACATGACCTTCGCCACGCAGGGTGATTCCCGTGAGTTAACTATCATGCATGAGGCCTTTCCGAAGTGGCTCGGGTGGTTGCATCGCGGGGGGCGTGCTTGCGGGCGTGTATCGAGGTTGTTCTTAATGAAATCCACGGTTTAACCGAACCCGACTAGGAGAACCTCATCAGATGCATGCCCCCAATTTTTGGAGGTCATTTTTGTAGAAAACGAGCCCGGAAATTTTTCTGACACGATTCTTTGTGTGTTTTCTTGATAGGGTGTATGATCATAATCTGCGCAGCTATATGCTTATTATTTTGTGCAAGTGTCAGAAATCGTTGGTTTGTTTCATGGTGATGAGTGTGCCTGATGTGTAGTCAAATGCACAAAAGGTACTGTGAGTGGAATGTGTACAAGGCGCCTTGTGTGATAGGAGTGATAGGTACAAGATGTACATAGGACTTTATGGGTGCATGGCGCAATATGTGCATGACACAGTATGCACAACATGCGTTATGTTTGTGCATGGTACAATGTGTGTGGCCAGTGACGGATCTATAATTTTTATTTAGGGGGGTCAAAAAATAATAACAAAACAAAGTTTTAAAAAAAATCGCTAACATATTGCAAGATATATCAATAAATTTAAAAGTAATTACCTCATAAGTCAATTTAAACTTTGAAACATGATTTAAAATTGATTGAATACATTTGGAGAGTAGATAATCACCTGCAAATAACAAAAATGAAAAAACTTAAATACATAAATTTATAACATCGTAAATGATTAACTAATTGAATGAATTGCCAAAAAATGAGAAAGTACCTTTTTAATGTTGTCATCGTCGACTTTTCATCTTTTGAAAGCGTTGTATGATTGTTTCATTGTCAACACTGTCAAAAATATCTTTTTCGATATATGTAATCAAACAATTATTCATCAGAGAATCTCTCATTCTATTTCGCAGACGGTTCTTCACAATTTTCGTAGCTGAAAATGATCTTTCTACCATTGTTGTTGCAACTGGTAAGACCAAAGCTAAATTCAATAGGAAATAAACTAATGGATATAAAATATTTTTCTTCTTTTCAACCAACTTTTTTGTTAGCTCATCAATTCCACTTATATCTCTGAAATCAATATCACTGCGAACATCAAGAATGTATGTATCCAACTGACTTTCAAGTTCAATGAAATCTATTGTAGAGAACTCGAATGGATAAAATTCAGCAAGATGCATCAATTTTTGTTTGTTAAATGCTGCAAATGAATCATTTGGACTTAGACATGTCATGCAAAGAAGTAATTCAGTAGTTGTCTCTGTGAACCGGTTGTTGAGCTCTTGTTGTTGCATATCTATGATAGTATAAAATAATTTAGCACGATAATAATGCAAATTTGTCTTCTCCTGAACCGTTCTTCGAGAACGACCACGTGCAAGATACATCTTATTCATATCCGGGATAATAATTTTATACTTGCAACAAAATGCAGACACTTGTTCAAGTAAATTTTCCCATCATTCATCTCTCAGTTTTTGTAAGAGTTGTTTTGATATTCTCACTAAATTCATGGCATTAACAATATCCAATTCTTGACGCTGTAAAAACTGTGATAAGCTATTTGTTATGCCCAATATGTTTTTCATTATGAAGAGAATAATTACAAAATCATATGTCTGAGTTAAATCTGACAATGCAAATGTTGAAGCTTTTTGCTCTGCACTTGAATGATGATCATTTTGTACTATCTCAAGAGCGTCAATAACTGATGAAATCAATCTAATCATGCAAAGTAAAGAGCCAAAATGAGATCCCCAACGTGTATCACCGACTCTTTTAAGGCTTCTCTCTTGATTTTTTCCTGTTCCACTTGAAAGTTCTCCACTCTGTAAACTTTCAATAATTTTATCAAACTGCGAGTCACGTAGTAACTCCTGACGTTTGCATGAAACAGTGATAATATTTGTCACAGCACCAACCATGTCAAATAACCAAGCTACTTGAATATTACCTTTTGCAACTGCAACTAATGCTAACTGAAGATGATGTGCAAAACAATGAACATAATATGCCGAAGAATTTTCATTCATAATTAGAGTTTTAAGTCCATTAAATTCTCCTCTCATATTGCTTGCACCATCGTAACCTTGACCACGTATTCTTTTTATAGTTAATCCATGTGCAAATAAAAATTCTAATAAAGCATTCTTAAGAGATTGAGTTGATGTATCATAAATATGCACAATACCCATAAAACACTCAATCACGTGACCAGTCCTATCAACATATTTAAAAGCAATAGTCATCTGTTCTTTTGTTAATATATCTCTTGATTCGTCTAATAAGACGGAAAAAATTTATCACCAATATCGTTAATTAACAAACTTGTTGTCTCAACAACCATTGCATTAATGATATCTTTTTGGATATTATGTGTTGTTAATTTGTGATTTTCAGGAGCATTGTGCAGAATGACCTCATTGATAGATTTGTTATGATCTCCAAGAAATCGTAACAATTCAAGGAAATTACCTTGATTTAATGAAGTATCAGATTCATCATTACCACAAAGTGTCAATCCCTGTCTAATCAAAAATCGAATACAACTAATTGATGTTGTTAGTCTAATACGATAATTCTCTTTATTTTGATATGTTTGTTTGAGAAAACTTGTATCGATATATTGCCCTGAATCCATCAGATTACTGCATAAAATGCCAGCTTTATTGTGAATGCTAGTAGGACCACCAACATGTTATTTCAATTTTGCAAATCCCTTTTTCCAATTTCTAAAACCATCAACGACAAAAGAATCACCTCCTGACTGTTGTCCCATTTCTTGTTTAAAAAGATAACAAAATAAACAATATGCGGCATCTTTTTCTATACTGTATTCTAGCCATGAAGGAAAATGCTCAAACCAAGCAGGGTTAAACTTTCTAGAAATATTTCCGGTGATTGTTTTTGGAAATTCATGAGTTTTTGGTTGACAGGGACCTTTTAATAAGTAATATCTTCTCACCTCATCACGATCTTTAAAAGGATAATCAGAAATACGACATCTCAATCCTGGATCTGATGTTTTATTATCTATAGTAACTTCTTTTATAGATCGTTTAGCATCTAACTGTAAATTTTCACTATCATTCCTCTCAGGAGGATGTGCTTCTGATTTCGGCAAGACTTTAAAAATATTTTCCATCACTGATAAAAGAAAAATTGAATTTAGATATAAATTTAAATTGAGTCGGACGATATAGCGAGAAGTAGAGAACGAACACAAACAACAATTTCTTGCAAGAGGAATGCCCAGTTAACAACAACAATTTCTTTGAGACATTTCATCAAACAGATGATGTTCAAGTTTATTCACCAAATTTATTCATGGAGAGGAGTACCTGAGCGTTTCTGAATCTTGATTCCCCAATGCTGAACTTCCTGAATACCGTAGAAGCGTCAAGCGTGGGAACTAAGGCAAGTCCGGACCCTTCTGAGTTCTGATCGTGTTGAGAGAGGCAGCACCGCATCAGGCAGGGCGCGAGACAGAGGCAACACTCACATTTTAATCCACATTCATCCACACAACCACAAGTCCACAACAATCACTTCATGAAAATCACTATGGAAACACACCACACATTACACCTGCACACATAAGCAATAATACCCTAAGAAAAAATTCAACTTAAACCCTAAACCCTAACCTACATAATCACATAGAAATCAAATTAACTCCCTAATAATCATATAGGAATGAAAATGAAATAATAGGAGGAAGAAACCGGCAGCACAAAGAATTTCCTGAAAAAATGGAGATATCATATATGGGAGAACCGAACCTGAGAAGCCGGCGGGAAAGAAGAGGAGACTGGAGAGTGCCTCCGCCTGAGAAGAGAGTTCTGGATGGAGGAGGTGGATCGCCGGAGATTTCGGGAGGAGGAGGGGCCGAGGTCGCTCGCCGAAATCAGGAGAGAAGCGGCGCTGGAGGTCGATCGCGATCCGCGGGAGAGCAGCACTGCGGGCGGGCTCAAAATCGGGATTTCAGGAATAAATCGGTTCAACAAACCTTATTTATTTTTTTAAAAGCAAACCCTATTTATTTTTTTTAAAAATACAGGGGGGGTCAATTAATTGACCCCCCTGGACCCTTGATAGGTCCGCCCCTATGTGTGGCATGTACGCGAGATGTGGATGAGACAATGGAGGAAGGAGTTAGATCCCGCCATTGGAGGAGCTTCAGAGCTCCGAATCGCGAGCCGACTCCGGATCCACGGAGGCAAAGCTAGTGCGGTGCTTTTCATCCATTTACTTTTCAATGACACCAAAGAGGAACGCTAGGGTAACGATTCTCTTCTTGAGCATGAATAGCTCTCTTTCTTTTGCATAGGAAGCCCGCTCTCGCGAGTTTGCGGTGAGTTGGAGGCGTTCCTACGGGTAGACATGAATAGTCCCCGTTGTTAGAGTCCGTAAGCGAGAACGGATATAGACATGATGTGTGAAGCCTACCCGGACATGTTGGTCCGGATCGGTGATGTTGCATTGCATAAATGCCGGAGAAGACTCCGTGCGATTGGGTGTTTTTCGGGTTTTCTACGCGGTAGATTGCAACAGGGAATCTTGGGGATTAACCCTAAGGTGCACCCGGAAAAACTGGGCGGATGCGCGATCTTGCCAACATGGAGGCCTGAGAGCCAACTTGAACATAACCGAGTTATGTGAAACTGTGTGACGAAAATGAGACTCGGGAGAAGTTTGACCTGCGCAAATGGCTTAAATTGTCGTTGCGACGTGAGCACGGGTTAGATGGAACCGTACCCATTTCTATGTCGTTCTGGTTAAAGATACCTAAGGTTACGTGGCACTTGCCGTTGGCATAGATGAGAGTCTTCGGCGGTCAATGGCTTAAATTGTCGTGACCCATGCCGTGAAGACAAATTGCTCATAGATTTTGCCGTCAAAGTGGCGGTGGTGAGTCCGTAATGTCTATGGCTTTAACTGACGTGACATCGACCGGTTCACCGAGAATGTGCCCTGAGTGCACGGGGTGTGTGGCCATTGGAGCCTACGCCTGTGATGAAATGAATATTATTATGTTGCTCGCTTGTGCTACTAAAATTGCAGGGAAGGAGCATTGCCGCCCCGAGTTGGGGGCGGAATCGTTATAATTTGGTCAGCATTGCTGACCGTTTCCCTTTTGTTTGCCACCGTGCGGTGGTTATGTTGTTTGCAGGTGCTGCTGCACCAAGCGGTCAATAGCGGGCTAAAGCCCAAGTGCGAAGCCGGCCCTCGAAGGCCTATTTTGGAAGTGTTTACTATTTTACTCATGTATGACCGGCCTGCGTGCCGAGATTTGCAAATCATGTAAAATCAAGTGAAACATTTGTAAGGCCTTAAGGCTTATTTTTGGGTATTTTGTATAACATTCCTATTTTGTATTAGTGGACATTCGTGCTTGAATGTTGGGTTCTTTGTAACAACTTTTATATACTGCTTCCGCTAGAATGCTCTGTGTAGGACGTTGAGATTGGTTGGATGGTTTCCATAAGTAACCACCCGGTCTGTCTGTAGTATATGGCGTCGGGCCCCGGCCGGACCTACTGCTATATGCTATGCGACGGATAGGGGGCGTTACAATTTGGTATCAGACTACTGGTTTTGGTCGGGCTTAAAGTGAATTCGTGGGCGAATTCTTTTTAAGGGGTGGTGAGCACATTGTGTGCGTCATCGTAATAACAGTAAAAAAGAACTCATGAATGTCCACTTAGGAATGAAAATACTCGTGTTTGGGGAACCTGCGTGTTCCTATAATTGATGTTTGCAATTTTATTTGGTCGCTTAACAGTGTTTTGTACCACTATAGGTGACCAGAAGTGGTGTTGGGCCATCAGAACGCCGCGTTTCTGAGGCTAATAGTGCACCCGGTGAGGTGTTTGAGACTCCTCCTTCATATGAAACCGTTAGAAGGATTGTAGAAGCGGTGTTCGCTGTGACGGGTGCACAGCTTGGAGGAAATGTACAACCCTGCGCCCCTGTTGTGGCTTCAACGCCGGTGGGCGTGATGCAGCAGACGACCTTTGGTAGACCATTGGGGCAGTAGCTGAATATGCATTTAGTGCAGGGAGCGCACACAGTTGAGGAATATTTGCAAGCATTTCTTATGATAAGTCGCTACCCATGCTTTGAGTTGGATAATGAGCAAGCTACAGTCGATAGATTCTATAATGGCCTGTGCGCCGAGTTACGAGTCCTACTGCTAGGACCAAAGTTATTGGGATTCCGAGCCTTGGTGGAATCAGCTAGATCTTTGGAGGCAGATTTGAGGAAGACTCTCCCGATGTCAGCGCCCATGGTATCGAACTATGCAAGCCCCATAAGAGTTGCATCCGTTGGAGTGCTGGACAAAGGGGCTATAACATCGACTAGCAAAACTACTTACACATGTTTTACTTGTGGAAAGAAAGGGCACTTTGCCCGAGACTGTTGGAATGGTGCTCAGAAGGGTAAGAAAGCTAGGTCAGGAGCAGTCAAGGACGTTAGTGCAAAGAAAGCGACATTCAAAGTGTCGAACATCTTAAAGTCTGTATATCGAAAGTGGTACAAGAAGGCTAGGACTTTGGGTCTAGTCCCTCCTTTCAGAGCTTCGGGGGCAACTACAAGCCAAACCCCGGGAGCATGTTACAACTGTGGGGAGCCGGAGCATTATGCCCGTGAGTGCCTAAAACCCTGGAGGAAGCACGTCGTTGCGACGACATGTATGGTTTAAAGATAGTTTTGCCTTAAACACTTGCCGCCCTTGTGCATGTTAGCTTAGAACTACTGGTGCTAAGCCTTGTTATGACTGTATTTTATTTGCGAGAGCACCGTTCGTTTAGGGAGCTTCGCATTCCTTTATTAGGAATTTTATTGTGCCTTGGAGTACCTCCTTCGGTGGAAAGAGATAAATTGGATGCGTTATAGTACAATGGTGCTCATTCTGTGAGGGTAGAATTCGTTGCTCTTAGTTTGTGGTTTGGGAATTAGGAGTACGATCTGCAAGCGTCGTTACTTCCGTTGGTGGAGTTTGACGTTATATTTGGCATGGACTGGCTCTCAGAGCAGCAAGACTACATAGACTGCGGTAACAAGGAAGTCAACTTGGGAGCAAGTCGTGAGACGACCCTTACGAGCTCAAAGAGGTCGAGCAAGACGTTGATGGCCGCTCTTCAGGTGGTGAAGGCGGTTCGTGCTGTTGTAGAGCTGTTATGTACTCTAGTGGAGGTTGCAAAGCCGAAGCCCGCGGGGGTTAATATTTTAGTGGTGTCGAAGTACCCTGATGCGTTCCCTAGAGATCTGCCTGGAGCCCCGCCTCGACGGGAGATGGATTTCATGGTTGAGCTAGTCTCAGGTGCAAAGCCTGTATCACGCTCTCCATATCAGCTAGCGCCTAAGGAAATGACGAAGCTGAAAGTGCAACTTCTAAGAGTTGTTGGAGCAAGGGTATGTGCGTCCAAGTCCTTCGCCTTGGAGCGCATCGACCCTCTTTATTTAGAAGAAGGAAGCTTGAGGCTATGTATGGATTATCGGGAGCTCAACAAGTTAACGGAAAAAAAACAAGTACCTGATCCCTCGGATCGATGATCTTTTTGATCAGTTAGTCGGGTCGACGGTGTACTCGAAGTTGGATCTCAAGGCTGGGTACTATCAGCTGCGTATAAGGGAGAGTGATATCCCGAAGACAACGTTTAGTACGAGATACGTGCATTATGAGTTTACGGTCATGCCGTTTGGGCTGACCAATGCGCCGTCAGTGTTCATGGATGTGATGAACAGGACCTTCAGTGAGTACTTGGACCATTTTGTGAACGTCTTCATCAACGATGTTTTGGTGAACTTGCAGAGTGAGGAAGGTATTGCAGTGGATCCGGCGAAGATTGTTGCGATACGGGAGTTGCCTGAACTTTCTACGATAGCGGGAGTCCAGAGCTCTCTGGGGCTTGCCGGCTATCACAGGCGCTTCGTGGAGAACTTCTCGCGGATAGCGTTACCCCTCACTACTTTGACGAGGAAGGAGCAGAAGTTCTTTTGGACGCCGAAGTGCGCGCGAGCTTTTGAGGAGTTATAATGTCGGTTGACCACGCCGCCTGCGCTGACTTCGCCGAGTGGACCCGAAGGCTATGGGAGTTAATAACAATGCTTCGGGCAACAGTTTGGGTTGCGTGCTACTACAACACGGAAGTGTAATAGCTTATGGCACGAGACAGCCAAAAGTGCACGAGAGGAACTATCCGGTCCATGACTTGTTGTTAGTGGCCGTGAGTTTTGCCTTGAAGCTGTGGAGGCATAATTTTGTACGATGAGAAAATGGATCTCTACGCCGGTCGTAAGAGCGCGAAGTATCTGATTAATCAGAAGGAGCTGAAAATGCGGTAGCATAGATGAATGGAGTTCTTGGGTGACTATACATTCAAGATCCACTATGTGCCTGGTAAAGGGAGTGCGGTCGCAGCCGTGTTGAGTCGCCGAGCCCCAGCTCACGACAATTGACTATCGATGCATGATGAGCGATTGGCGCGGGAGTTGGAGGCGTTGTGGATTATTTGTGTGGATAGGCAATCAAGTGCTGAAGCAGTTCTGAATTGGACCGAAGTCCAATATGACCTGGCTGATCGTATTCGGCAGGCTTTGGATATGGATGCTCTTATGAAGCAGTTCATGATAGAGGCTCTGGATGGGTCAAATTCTCAGTTCGTTGTGGAGGACGGATTACTTTGGAAAGACGGTCGTCTGTGCGTCCCAAGCGTGGGCAATTTGCGGGTGGAGTTGTTGTACGAGGCACACCATACCAAGTACTCGATTCACCCGGGGAGCACGAAGATGTACCGCGATGTCAAGAAATTGTTTTGGTGGCCGGGTTTGAAAAAGGATGTGGCGCTCTACGTAGCGAAGTGCCAAACTTGCGCCTTGGTGAAGGCGGAGTGCCAAAAGCCGGGAGGATTTCTGAAGTCCTTGCCTATTCCGGAATGGAAATTCGACGACATCTCCATGAACTTTGTGCACGCTTTGCCAAGGTCGCAAAAGGGGAACGACGCCATTTGGGTGGTCGTGGATCAGTTGACGAAGGTGTCGCATTTTCTTCCGCATAGGAAGGATGATCCGGTGGAAAAGTTGGCAAAGCTTTATGTGGATAACATAGTACGACTTCATGGTGTGCCCCGCAGCATCGTGAGTGACCGTGCTGGGCGGTTCACGTCCAATGATTGGAGGCTTGTGCAACAAATGTTGGGAACAAAGTTGAAATTCAGCACAGCCTTCCATCCGCAAACGGATGGGCAGACCGAGAGGGTCAATAGAACCATGGAAGACATGCTCCGCATGTGTGTCTTGGATTTCGGAAAGCAATGGGAGGACCACCTTTATTTGGTGGAGTTCGCATACAACAATAGCTACCAAGCGAGTATTCAGATGGCGCCTTTCGAGGCCCTATATGGTAGAAAATGTCACACGCCGTTGTCTTGGTTAGAAACGGGCGAGTCAAAGTTGTATAAGCGAGCAGAAGTGGAGGATGCTACTTCTTTAGTGAGAACCATTCGGGAGAGGTTGCTCATCGCTTAGGACAGGCAAGCGAAGTACTATAATGCCAAGCACAGGAATGTGGAGTTCGCTGGGGGAGATTACGTGTACTTAAAGATCAAGCCATTCAAGGGTGTCTCGCGGGTGCGGCGATTGAAGAAGCTAAGCTCGAGGTACCTTGGACCGTTTGAGATTTTGGAGCGAGTTGGGGAAGCAGCCTATCGGTTGAGGCTTTCAGTGGAGCTTAGTGGTTTACACGATGTATTCCACATTTCGGTGCTTCGGAAGGCGGTGCAAGAGCATACGCAAGTGATCGCGGTTGATCAAGTGCCGGTGGATAGTGGGCTAACGACAAAGGTCAAGCCCGTGCGGATTGAGGACTCGGAGGTCAAGCGGCTACGCAATAAAGAGATCAGGATGGTCAAGGTCCGGTGGAACAATTGCGGTCGTGAGGAGCTCTCTTGGGAACGAGAGCAGACTATGCTTGACGAGTATCCGGAGTTGTTCCGCTCAGGTACAAAATTTTGGTTTTGTACATGTCTTTCCTTTATGTAATTTCGTGGACAAAATTCTTTTAAGAGGGGTAGAGTTGTAACGCCCCGAAACTCAAAGGACCAAAGGGGGACGTTTTGGGCCAGTTTGGATTCTGGCTGCAGGCACACGGCCTGGGACACGGGCGTGTCCCAGGGCGTGTCAAGCCTGTGTCGATACTGAGACGAGAAGTCGACACTTTGGTCTCGACATTGTGTCGAGACTGGGCACACGACCTGCGACACGGGCGTGTCGACCCGTGTTGACACTTAGCCGCGAAGTCGACACTGTGCTTTGACGAAGTGGCGAGACACAGCACACGGCCTGCGACACGGGCGTGTCGCAGGGCGTGTCGACCCGTGTCGATACTCGTCCCGGGAAGTCGACACTCTGCGTTCGACGAAGTGTCGAGACATGGCACACGGCCTGCGACACGAGCGTGTCGACCTGTCTCGACGATCGTCCCGGGGAGTCGACGAGATTCGCTCGATGATGCGTCGAGACAAGGCACACGACCTAGGACACGGGCGTGTCCAAGGCCGTGTCATCAGGTCGACGATCTTCGCTCGACGAAGTGTCGAGTGTCGAGACCGTGTACACGGCTTGGAGCCCAGGCGTGTCAAGGTGACACGGGTATGGACACGGGCGTGTCCTAGAACCCGTGCAGTGCTCGGGTTGTTTTCGGGGAAAAAACGATGGGGGTACACGGCCGGCCACACGGCCGTGTCAGGTGGAACACGGGCGTGTCAGCTCGAACACGGGCATGTTCGATACCCGTGTGAGGTTCCAGGCGAGCCGATTTTGACGGCGAATGAGGCACACGGCCCTGGACACGGGCATGTGCCAGGCCTGTTCGGTCCAGATTGGGCATTTCAGTCCCGAATCAAAGCCGTTCGTTTCCTTATTTTGAGATCCAACGGCTGGGGGTTGTTCCTGAAGGGATATACCCGGGATTGGACTTAGAAAACCCTCACTTTTCTTAAGTGTTATCTTTCTAAAAACCTTAGAGAGAGAGGAGAGCCAAGAGAGGAAGGAGTTAGATCCCGCCATTGGAGGAGCTTCGGAGCTCCGAATCGCGAGCCGACTCCGGATCCACGGAGGCAAAGCTAGTGCGGTGCTTTTCATCCATTTACTTTTCAATGACACCAAAGAGGAACGCTAGGGTAACGATTCTCTTCTTGAGCATGAATAACTCTCTTTCTTTTGCATAGGAAGCCCGCTCTCACGAGTTTGCGGTGAGTTGGAGGCGTTCCTACGGGTAGACATGAATAGTCCCCGATGTTAGAGTCCGTAAGCGAGAACGGACATATACATGATGTGTGAAGCCTACCCGGACATGTTGGTCCGGATCGGTGATGTTGCATTGCATAAATGCCGGAGAAGACTCCGTGCGATTGGGTGTTTTTCGGGTTTTCTACGCGGTAGATTGCAGGGAATCTTGGGGATTAACCCTAAGGTGCACCCGGAAAAACTGGGCGGATGCGTGATCTTGCCTACATGGAGGCCTGAGAGCCAACTTGAACATAACCGAGTTATGTGAAACTGTGTGACGAAAATGGGACTCGGGAGAAGTTTGACCTGCGCAAATGGCTTAAATTGTCGTTGCGACGTGAGCACGGGTTAGATGTAACCGTACCCATTTCTATGTCGTTCTGGTTAAAGAGACCTAAGGTTACGTGGCACTTGCCGTTGGCATAGATGGGAGTCTTCGGCGGTCAATGGCTTAAATTGTCGTGACCCATGCCGTGAAGACAAATTGCTCATAGATTTTGTCGTCAAAGTGGCCGTGGTGAGTCCGGAATGTATATGACTTTAACTGACGTGACATCGACCGGTTCACCGAGAATGTGCCCTGAGTGCACGGGGTGTGTGGCCATTGGAGCCTACGCCTGTGATGAAATGAATATTATTATGTTGCTCGCTTGTGCTACTAAAATTGCAGGGAAGGAGCATTGCCGCCCCGAGTTGGGGGCGGAATCATTATAATTTGGTCAGCATTGCTGACCGTTGCCCTTTTGTTTGCCACCGTGCGGTGGTTATGTTGCTTGCAGGTGCTGCTGGACCAAGCGGTCAATAGCGGGCTAAAGCCCAAGTGCGAAGCCGGCCCTCGAAGGCCTATTTTGGAAGTGTTTACTGTTTTACTCATGTATGACCAGCCTGCGTGCCGAGGTTTGCAAATCATGTAAAATCAAGTGAAACATTTGTAAGGCCTTAAGGCTTATTTTTGGGTATTTTGTATAACATTCCTATTTTGTATTAGTGGACATTCGTGCTTGAATGCTGGGTTCTTTGTAACAACTTTTATATACTGCTTCCGCTAGAATGCTCTGTGTAGGACGTTGAGATTGGTTGGATGGTTTCCATAAGTAACCACCCGGTCTGTCTGTAGTATATGACGTCGGGCCCCGGCCGGACCTACTGTTATATGTTATGCGACGGATAGGGGGCGTTACAACACGTCTGCACCCCTTTGCGAATAGCTATGGGTAGATCCAGGTCAGCAGGTTCCTCAGCAACCGGAGCATCCGTGGCGGATAGAGCTGGCCCGGGAGGAGAGTGCGACAGTGGCGAAGAGGAGGGAGATGGTGGAGAAGAGGCGGTAGAGGGTGGAGAGAGGGGAGATGGTGGAGATGGTGGTGGCGGAATAGTAGGAGGAGCAGAGAGAATGGGGGGTTGTGGTGAGAGGTAGGATCAGCAGGAGTAGAGGAGGAAGAGGAAGAGAAGTAAGAAGCATTTTCAAAGAAGGTGGCATCCGCAGAGACAAATTACTTGCGGGTAACGGGGTCAAAACAACAATAGCCTTTCTGAGTGGGAGAGTACCCCAAAAAGACACATTTAGTGGACCGCGGGGAGAGTTTGTCGCGGGTGGCAGAGGGAGCATGCACAAAGGCTGTGCAGCCAAAGATACGTAGAGGAAGAAGAAAAAGTTCTTTGCCCGGATAGAGAATGGAGAAAGGAGTTTGACCACGGAGAACGGTGGAGGGAATGCGATTGATGAGATAGCAAGCGATGAGAACAACATAGCCCCAGTAGGAGCGAGAGACATGCATTTGCATGAGCAGAGTGCGAGCGACATCAAGGAGGTGACGGTTTTTGCGTTCCGCTAATCCATTTTGTTGGGAGGTGTAAACGCAACTGGTTTGATAAATAATCCCATGTTGCGCGCAGAAAGAGGAAAAAGCTTGACTGAGATATTCTTTTGCATTATCCGGGCGTAAGATTTTAATGGAGACATCAAACTGAGTCTGAATGAAATGATAAAAGGATGTCCATACATCAAAAAGTTCAGAGCGGTCGCGTAAGAGATATACCCAAGTACAGCGAGAAAAGTCATCAATGAAAGTAGCAAAATAGGAACTACCCCGACCAATGGTAAATGTAGGAGCATGACCCCAGATGTCGGAGTGAACAAGATCAAACGGACGGGTAGAACCACGATCTTGCTTTGGAGGAAAGGAGGAACAGTGATGCTTGCCAAGTTGACAGACGTCACAATTAAGAGGAGAATGATGCGGAGGGAGGTGGGGCAGAAGTTGGCGAAGAAGCCGGGGAGGAGCATGACCAAGGCGAAGATGCCATTGGAGAAGATCTGTAGAGGAGGAGAGGAAGGCGGATAGAGCAGAGATGTTGTCGAGGAAGTAGAGGCCGCCGCTCTCAGTCCCAGTAGCAATCGTTCGTTGGGAGTCCGGATCCTGAAAAGAACAAGAAGTAGGAGTGAATGTGACTGAGCACTATAGTTGCTTGCATAAAAAAGTAACCGATAATAAATCATAAGGAAACTTGGGCACATAGAGGGTATCTGTTAGACAAAGAGAAGGAGTGACTTGAACCATGCCCGCCCCATTGACCGGGGAGGGAGAGCCATCAACAACTATGACAAGGGGCAACCGATCATGTGTTTCGAGATAAGAGAAAAACTGAGGATTGCCTGTCATATGATTTGTAGCACCAGAGTAGATCAACCAGCGTCCACGAGTAACAGCGTGGGCACTACCAGAAGAGGTGACCACCAAGGAGGATAGCTTGGAGGTGGAATCCATTGAAGAGAGACGACGAGAGAACAGGAAGCAGCGGCGACAACAACAAGTCGCAAGCCGGGCAAACATAGTCAGGCCGCGCGGCTAGGAAGGCTGCAGGCAGGAGAAAATAAGTCGGATGGCAAAAGAGAGGCCGCAACGACGAGTAAGCAGGAGCAGCTAGAAGTAAAACAGGTCGCAGCGACTTAATGACAGGTCGCGGTAACAAAGAGGATCATCTAGAGAAGAGAGGCAAGGAGAAACAAGCCGCGCGAACAGGGCAGCGGTCAGAAGAGGAAGGCAAGCCGCGAAGACACGTCGCGGAAAGCAAAAACAAGCCGCGCGAACAGGGCAACGACAGAGTAGGAAAAGTCACAGCTAAGCCGTAGAACCAAGCTGAGGGAAAGAAGTCGAGCGGCTAGAAGGTAGCTCGCGCGAACAGAAGAAGATGATGAATCAGAAGGAAAAGATCGTTTCCTCTGATACCATGTTAGAAATGAACAAAAACAAACCGGAAGTGGAACAAAAACAAACCGGAAGTGGTTTAATAAAAACTTTATTATCTGAAAAAGGTATCAATTACAATGGTATAGCCTCCCTTTTATAGAATGGAGGAGATGAGAGATATTACAAATAAGCAATATGGGACTAAAAATTTACAAGTATATGCGACTTTACAAAAAGACAAACCGGACAAGCCGTGCGGTTAGACAAACCGGCTAACCGCCCGAGCACAACTAGGATGAGAGAACAAGTAACCCAGAGAACAAGTCGCCACAGGAGACCGCTAGACCGCCCGGTCTCCAAGTCGTCTGAGACAAGCCGCCTGACCGCTGGGACACCAAACTGCAACAGCCCAGCACACAGACCGGCTAGGAGAAACCGCCAGACCGCCCGGTCTCCGAACAGCAATAGACCGTCCGGTCTCCATCCTGCAACATTCCAGTCAACGACGATCTCAGATTTAGGCGTGATAGCCTTTTCTGATCAACGTCTTCCCCTTTCCGACGACTCGTGAAATCGAGCCCGACAGGAGATTCACGAGTGTGGCGAGAAGAAAATCGCGAAAACAAGAGAGCGGACATGAGGGAAAACCTAATTGCTATCTTGAGAATGTTGAGGCTCCGCTCAAGATAGTGCACAATAATTCATAAAATTTGAAATGACTATTTGTAGTATCTCCAGCATAGAGTCTTGTCTTAAAGTGACATGAAACTCAATAGATCATTACGAGTCGGTCTCGACATGCACGGACATATAACTTAAGGGGATTGTTATCCACAGACTGAAAATGAGTATTCACAGATTATTACTATTCGCAGATACAAAGATACTTAAAATTGTTATTCACAGAAATTATTGTTGTTCGTAGACCAACATTAAAAGTAAAAAAAATATCAAGAAATGCACCAGCACCACAAGTACCAGCAAAGACATAACTCATTACCATCAAAATTGAAGCCTACATCAAAAAATATAAAACCTGTATCAAAAAATATGAAGCAGCAACACCATAAGTGCTCAAAAAATATTAAGTACATCAAAATATACATAACTTGCATCAAAAAATATGAAGCACCAGCACCACAAGTGCTCAAAATATCAAGTCTACATCAAGAACTATGCCAACATTTTACATAGAACAAAGTGAAAAAGCTCAATGCTCACTGCAATCCAAAAGAAATGGTGAGCTGCTTCGAACCAAGTGAAGAAGTTGAATGTACTCACAGCGGGGGAGACGCAGCGAACGGTTGGCGAGCGGGCAGGCGATGTCGGCGAGCGGGCGGGCGACGTCGTCGAGCGGGCGGGCGACGTCGGCGAGCGGGCGGGCGACGTCGGCGAGAGCGAGAGAGGGGAAAATGTGAAATGCGGGATCAGGAAGACGGCTGGGAAGGAGAAAATGATTTAGGATTTTGGTTTGTGAATAAGGAGTTTGAAATAAGAAGAACAATATTTAACGTCTTTAAAAGTGATATTTTTGATATGCGAATAGCCATTTTTAATCTGCGGTTAATAATCCTCTAACTTAAATACCTAACAAAAATATCATGTCAAATCAAGCCAAAGTTTGGTCCATTTCTCACTCTTTAGAACAATCCTTTTTTATTCTACTGGCTATCATTTCATTTTTATGCTGGTTGATTTTTATGTTCAATATTTTCTGAGGGCTTTTGACATTTTGCGTCCGGAGGGTTTGTTACTTTGCACTTCAAATTTTTAAAATTGACAATTTAAACTCCCAAATTACCCATTTCTGACACTTTGAGCCTTCAGATCAAAATTTTCAAGGCATTTAGGTCCAGACAACACCAAAAGTTCTCATTTAATGACATTTAAGTCCGAACAACACCAATAATTCAAAATGAAGTGTCAAAATGATCATTTTTGAAATGCAAAGTGCATTTCAATATGTTGAAAATAAATTTGGGATTTTTAAAGTAAATTTTAGAGTGTTTCTTCCATCAAAAATGAGGATCTGGGAGCGTATCAAACCGATAATACTTGTATAAATAACGATTTTGATCGAAATACTGACAATACTGACAGTATTTTTTCAATACCGTAGTATTCCGCAGAAACAATTCAACCGTTGGATAGCGAATATTTGAGTCATAGGATAATATTTAATTCTCCGTCAATAATTAAGTAAGAGAAAAGCATCTAATTTTTTATTTTTATTTTTATTTTATCAAATGCTTCATAGACGAAGAGCATCAAGGCTCATTATTAGTTCCAGATCTCGTCCGTTCATCTGTTCTTCTCTTATTTCATATATCGAATTTCCTCGATCTGTGAACCCAACTGAGGTCCTGCAGAGATGAAAAGCCAATTTGGAGAACTGCGCCTCCAGAAATCAGTGCGCTCGCATCCCAATCTCGCTGCTCGCTACACCGCCGCCGGCACCGCCGTCCTTGTCCTCTTATTTCTCCTACTCGCGCCCTCTAATCCCTCCATTTCCACTCACCACTCCCTCTTCCTTTCAGTCTCCTCAAACGAAACCGCTGCCCGCCACCTCCAAGCCCTAACCCGCCGGCCCCACGTCGCCGGTTCGGAAGCCAACGCCGCAGTAGCTTCCTACCTAATCGACATCCTCTCATCCGCCTCAATCCCTGCTCGCATCGTCCCTTATGACGTCCTTCTATCTTATCCAGTTCACCGCTCCCTCTCGCTCTCCCCCAATCTCTCGGCCCCCGCCGTTGCCTTCGATCTCGTGCAGGAAATCTATCCCGACGACCCCTTTGCCGATGTCGCCGCTGAGGTCCTCCCATCGTTCCATGGTTACGCCAGATCCGGAACCGCCGCGGGCCACGTTGTCTACGCAAACTACGGCCGCGTAGAGGACTTCGACAAGCTTAAAGCGTCGGGAGTGGAGGTCTCCGGTAACGTGGTTCTTGCTCGGTACGGTATCGTGTACCGCGGTGACATCGTGAGGAACGCGCAGATAGCTGGTGCCGTGGCTGCGATACTTTACACGGACGCAAAAGACAATGGCGGCCGCAGTGGGAAGTGTTTCCCGGACGCACGGTGGATGCCGCCTAGCGGTGTACAGGTGGGGAGCGTGTACCGCGGCGTCGGCGATCCTACGACCCCGGGTTGGGCCAGCGTCCGCGACTGCGAGCGTGTGAGCGTTGATGAGGTTGTGGCGAGTGGTGTGATGCCGGCGATTCCCTCACTGCCGGTTTCTTCGAGGGACGGGGATGCGATATTGAGGACGATCGGTGGTCAGGTAGCGCCGGAGGATTGGCAGGGCGGGAAAGGAGCTCCGGTGTATCGCCTGGGCCCTGGACCAGGATTCGTCAACCTTACCTACCTGGTAACTACGTTTCGAATTTATTTGAAATTTAATTGACATTTTTCCAAGAGCTCGAAACTTAAACCGTCGACTCGGCTGGTGAGAATTGAGCGGCTTATGACTGGACTTTGTTCACTGGAGATCTAATGATTATTAACGAGTAGGATAGACCAATAGACTGCTATTTTTCTTTGTGGATTGCTATTTTTTTAACAAGCATTGTTAGTTTACTGTCCAATTAGCAGATAACAAATTAAGGCCATTTGCCTTAAATTCAAAGCAATGTTAATAACACACTCTAAGGTTTTGTTCGGAGGACTTATTTTCAGCGGTCAAGCGGTCATGACCGCATGACCGCTTGACCCTTGAAAATAAGTCCCCCCAAACAGAGCCTAAGTCATTATTAGTTGCCACTTTATAATAGTATCTCATAAAATTATATTTTCACATCATGAGGTTATTAGCACACTATCCAAAAATAAAAATAAAATAATTTTTTTCCTTATTTTCAAATCACAAAATGTTGAATCTAAGCCATAACAAAACATTGACGTTCTCCAAAATATATGTAATTATATTAGCAAAAAATCAAACACCACCCAAAATTTCATCAACTGTCTCTGTTGTAGAAACCTGAAAGCACAAAAATAATAGATTTGGGTATTTCAGTTTTAAGTAAAGAATAAGGAAGAAGGGAAAATGAGGATTTAACGGGACAGGAATTTGCATTTCTTACCCTAGCACTACCACCAGATTCCACTGGAGAGAAGAGGAGGTGCCATTGCTGGGAATGGAGGAAATGCAACTATGCAAGGCTGTAGGACACGCCTGGAGGGATCACTCTAGCTCCATAAACCTAGTGCATCCATTTCTTCAAACAAATATCACTGTGACCAATTCCAAATCATAAACGGTGTAAATCTTTTCATGCAGCTTCAACTGTCTCAATCCGCTGGCAATCACCTTATCATATTGACATAAAACACAATCCAAACCACGTGCAGAGGCATCACTAAAAATCTGGAATCCATCAGTCTCACTTAGGAGACTAACAATCTGCGCGATTGTTGAAACCGAAAATTCTGTCTCTCGTAGAGTTCACCCTTGGGGAAGGTGTGATCGCGCACCTACTTCTCTTCTGCAAGCAAAATGACAGGAAACAAAGGAAAACTGACCCAAGGGCTCGGCGTGGAGGACCCACCACACATCAGGAAGATCTTAGAGCGCTTCCCATCCTTAGGCAAAAGGCCGAGCTAAGGCTACCTCAGAAAGCGTTAAAAGATCAGGGAACAAGTGAGCATAAGAGACCTGCTTTCTGAGGTGCCCCTTGGGTCCTATTTATAGATTTCTGAAAATGGCCTGCAAATAACCAACCTCCGCTGTTCCAAACAGCTATGTGCAGCCCAATCAGGTCTGCCAACAGCGTAACTTCGCTGTTTTAGCAAGCTATGGGCAGGACAACGGGGGCAGAATGATAAAAATACCTTACAGAACAATGGGCGAGTAGCCCTCAGCAACCTCTACTCGGCAAGGGCGGCGAGCACGGGTCCGGGCTGCCCTGCTCGCATGCTGCGAGTTCGCTCAGCAGTCAGGACTCGATGAAAAGCCCAGAGCTCGGCGAACACCGAGCTCCGTTCGACGAATGTCGAGCTCAGTTCGTCGAATGTCGAGCTCCGTTCGACGAACGCCAAGCTCGGCAAGTGCGGGCCTGGCTGGCCCTACTCGCACGCGTCTACCTGGACTCGCCTGGGCGAGCTAGGGGCTGCCGAGCTCTGGCCCCCTGGGTGCTCGGCCGAGACTGAAAAAAGGAGAGCCTGCCGGTCTGGTTCCTGGCGATCCCACTTGCCGGATACGGGGTTGTACACAATCCCCGCTATTTTTGAGCTTGACAAAGCTCGAAAAGAATCATCCAACACCAAATGTTCAGCGAGTGCGAGGGGAGCCAGAGAGAATCTTCGGGTGGGGTCCACCTGCGGCTATATATATACGCCTGCATACCTGGCTGACTCTTGTCATTCCCTTTGCTCCAACTCTTCCAAGATGTCGATCCCTAAGGAGATTCAAGAGAGGCTTGTCCGAGTTCGCGAGGCCTCCTCTGCCCGCGTCGCCAACCTGACAGCGGTTCCGCTTGTTGTCACGCTGAGCGGCTCTGCCAAACCCAATCCCTCCAAGAGGGCGAAACCGTTTCCTCAGGCGGCCGAGCCCATATTTGATGACCTGAAGACAACCCTGGAGCACGGGATCAGCTCCTCCAATCTGCCTGCCCTTGAAAAGGGCAAAAACGTCGTTGACCTCTGTGACGACCCGGACAGCCAGCGAAATGGCGCCGAAGACTCCATGCCGCGAGTCCAGAATACCCTCGGCAACTCGCGGTTTAGAACTCCAGAGAATCACCCCCGGGACCCATCACCCCCCTTCGGGACCCTTGGGCTGGATTCGTAGAGGCCGAACTCGCCAGTTCGCCCCCCTTCCCCTCAGCGGCCTGCCGGGACCGTGAGGGCAGGTATTGAAGCCATCCCTGTTCCGGACTTCAACCTCCTCTCGCCAGAAAAACGCCGCCCAGGCCGCGGTAAGGCCCTGAGATTGGTCCCTCCTCGCACTTTCTTGGAGGTGCCGAGCTCGTCAGGTAAGCTGACCTCTGTTTCTTGTCCTATTGTTTTCCGGGACACTCGCCCCCCCCCCCCCCCCTCCATACTGATGCTTCTGTCTTTGCAGCTCTTCCCAGCCAATCCGCGACCGAAGAATCTTCGCGTACATCCCGATATTCCCCCCTCCCCTCCCCGAGCTCGCTAGACTCCCTTCTGGGCCCTGAAGTGGAGAACGAGGAGCTGACGAGGAGGGGGATCAGGCTCTTCAAGAAGCTTGTGCGCGGCCTGTGCGAGGTGCAAGAGGTCAACGAGGCGCTGCAGCGCGACTACGTGCGGCTTGCGGACGAGATGAGGGGCAACCCGACCGGCGAGGTGATGTACCCCTCCCGGCTGCTGGACGAGATCGACGATGGCCTCTCGGTGGTGCAGAGAAACTCGGGACGGATTCGCGAGCTTCTCCGCTAGCGGCAGTCTGGGGGACGGGGGATGCGAGGCCGGGGTAGATAGAAAACAACTCCTTTGCCGAGCCGACCGGTACTCGCCTCCTGACCCCCTTCTGCCCGCGCGCTTTGTTTTCTTTTTTCTTCTGTATCTGATTCCTCCAGCCTTCCGTACTTTGTCCTGTAATACCTCCGAACATTTTTGGACTTTAGTGTCTGACATTCGAATAATATTATATATTCCTCTATATCTAGCTCGGCATGCGATGGGACACGCTAGAAGTCGGCGAGCTGAGGGTTGGCGAGCTGGGATAGGCGAGCTGGGCTGATTGGACAACTCGGCCTCAGGTTTTTTTCCTATAAATAGCCCCCTACCAACCCCGTACCACCGCCTTTACTGCTTACTTTCTCTCTCTTCCCGCGCTCTTTCTTTTCGTACTCGCGCTCTAAACCTTCCGCGAGCATGGGCAAGACTAACCCCGATGCCGATGGCCGCTCCAAATGCGCTCAAAATTTCGCCGATTTCTGTTTCTTTGAGGGGAACATGAGCGAGGCGGAGCTCGCCGAATTCATCAGCGACCATGTTCCGCCCGGCTTCGAGGCGCGCCGGCCGAGGGAAGGGGAGGCGATCAACACCTTCTACAACGACGAGCTCGCCTTCCACATCTCGCATTTCGAGGTAGGGTTGCGCCTACCCCTCTGGCCGGAAGTCCGCCAGATTCTGAAGTACTATGGCGCGGTGCCCGCACAGCTCAACTCGAACGCCATCACCATGATGGTGGCGTTCGCGTGCTTCCTCGGTCGGGAGCGGATAGAGTTCAACTTGACTGTCTTCAGGAATCTCTTCTCATATAAGGCGACTCCGGATGGTGTCGCCTACTTTGGGGGCTCGCCCATCAAAGTTCGCGAGATCGCGAACAAACACCATAACTGGATCACCAAGATCGCCTTCATCAAGGGCGATCTCCGCAACATCTCCTATTCCCCCCAGCAAAAGGGCGAGGGCGTCTACCTCCCCCCCCCTCCGTCCGTGCCCGGCAACGACGCCGAGCTCCACAAATTCTTTCTCCACAAGGACTTCGAGGTCGCCTTCCTGCGAAGGGGCCTCGACTCGCTCCGCCCCGTCCTTCCCGGCGAAGGTACCCTTCTCTTTCCTATTGCTCAGCTCGCTGAATCTATCATAGAATTTTTCTAAGTCTTTTCATGCAGGAGAACGGCTGATCCACGCGAACCCGCCATTCGCGGACTCAGGGTTACATCTAGACCCCCTTGCTCGCGAGAGGGAGGCAGCTGTGGCTTGCAGAGACGAGGCAGCTTCTTTCAAACCCTCGTCCAGCAAGAGGCGACCTGAGCCTGCGGGGTCGAGCCCGCCCCGTCGCCAACAACCGCCAAAGAAAATGAGGAGGGCAATGGTGGTCCCTCGGACATTCCAGACGCCCGAGGTCATTCCAGACGCGTTGCCGGAGAGCCCGCTGAAGAAGATCACGAGCAAGGGGCAGAGGGGTGGCGAGACCTCTGCTCCCCCTGCTGTGAAGAAGGCGGTGCGCGAGCCCGCCGCGCCGAAGGACCATCCCCTATTCGGCTTTGGGGGGAGGTGAAAGGACTCGGCTGGCGAGCCCATGGTCCAGTGGGACGAGCTAGCCCACCGAGTCTCCATCTCCACCCTCCACCCCTCCTAGGCTGACCGCGAGCTCTCCACTGGTCACACCTACGCTCTCGGCTTCAGCCTTTATGGCCGCGAGGACGCCGATGCCTACAAGGGCATGGCCCTGCGACATCTCGGCCATGATGGCATGCAGGCCCACATGCGGGCCATGGAGCTTCATCACATGATGATCCGCCGGAGCTTCAACCTCAGCAACCACCTCCAAAAAGCCGAGCAGGCTCGCGACGTTGCCAAGGATAAGGTCGTCGACCTCGCGAGGTAACTCGGCATTGCCGAGAACCTACTTGCCCTAGCCGCTGACGGACTGGTAAGTATCGGGCTGCTTCCCTTTTTATTTTGAGTTTTCCGCGCTGCCACTAACATGCTTCCTTTTTCTTCAGGATGCTAAGGCTGTCGAGTAGTTGCGGGCCCGCGCTGCCGGGCTAGAATAGGAGAACGACCAGCTGCGCGCCCGCCTCGCCGGGCTGGAGGGGCAGAATGCGACGCTGAAGGAGGAGAACACAGGCCTCCATCGCGAGGTCCGTCGCCAAGCGGAGATCTTCTTTCCCCCGGGCGACGTCGAGCCCACCTTTGCGTACAAGAGCCCAAGGATCTTCGGCGAGACCGACATCGCTGAGAGGTTGCGGGTCAACTCCATCGTGGCCGCCGAATGCACCCTGCAGATGATGAAGGACTCGGGCGTGTTGGTGGAGGGCTACGAGGAGATCACAGCCCGGGACCTCATGCCGAGCCTGTTCCTAGCGACACCGCCTAGCGAGAAGGAAGACAGCCTCGATGCACTCTTCGGCAAGGGCTTCAACGATGACCTGTCCACTGGAGGGGGCGAGAGTTGATCTTTTCTCCTTTTCTTTTTTGTAATCTCGCCGAGGCAAGCTCCCCTTGTAACTATCATTATATAATTGAAGATAATTTTGATATGGTCTTTGTCTTTTTTTTTTCTTTTTTTTTGGGCTTTCTTGCTGTGACATGCTTCCTCGCGAGCTTTATTCCTTGGGCGACCTCGCGGAGACAGATCTTGCCATTAGGATGATTGTTAGGACTCGTTCCAGAGAGTAGATCCTGAGAGCTCGCCAACCCCAGACGATCGGGGGATGGATTACTCGCCGTACCGGGCGCACCACCCCCAGTTCGCTCGCGAGCTGCTTACCCTTTCACCAACATAAAATTAAAACCAAAATAAAATGTTCACAAGTGAAACTGAGGGGGGGGGGGGTAAAGTATCCGGTCGGAGCCCGCCTCCCTCAGCGAGAGCCAAGGGCTCGACTCGCCACCATTCTGCCGAGCTAAACTTGCGAGTCCCGACTTGCCTTTGAGGAGTCTTTCCTTCCTGTTTTTAGAAAAAACGCCAATAGAACTTCCCTGAGTGACATCCGGCCCTGCCAGCTAACTGAGAGCCTGGCAGCGGGATCTGCTCGGGATCCAGGTAGACACCATCGAGTGACATCCTGCCCAGCCAGCTAAGTGAGAGCCTGACAGTGGGATCTACTCGGGGTCCGGGTAGACACCATCGAGTGACATCCAGCCCAGCCAGCTAAGTGAGAGCCTGACAGCAGGATCTGCTCGGGGTCCGGGTAGACACCATCGAGTGACATCCAGCCCTGTCATCTAAGTGAGAGCCTGACAGCGGGATCTGCTCGGGGTCCGGGTAGACACCATCGAGTGACATCCAGCCCTGCCAGCTAAGTGAGAGCCTGACAGCGGGATCTGCTCGGGGTCCGGGTAGACACCGTCGAGTGACATCCAGCCCTGCCAGCTAAGTGGGAGCCTGACAGCGGGATCTGCTCGGCTTTCGGGTAGACACCGTCGAGTGACATCCAGCCCTGTCAGCTAAGTGGGAGCCTGACAGCGGTATCTGCTCAGGGTCCGGGTAGACACCGTCGAGTGATATCCAACCCTGCTAGCTAAGTGAGAGCCTGACAGCGGGATCTGCTCGGGGTCTATCAAATGAACATTTCACCCTCTCATACGAGTTATTGCAGTAGGATTAATGCTTCAAGAAGCTTTATTAAGAACAAAACATTACTTACAATTTCAAGGATAAAAACGCTTCAAATCGTCACCGCTTTAGGTGAGACTTAGGGTCTCGCCCTCCACATTTTAGAGATAATACCCTCCTGATCTCAGTGTTTCCTTTATAATGAACGGACCTTCCCAGTTGGAGTTGAGCTTCCCCACGGTTGCCGATCTTCCTGCTGCATCCACCTTTTTCAGGACCAAGTCTCCCTTCGTAAATTATTTGACTCTGACATGCTTGTCAAAGTACTTGGTCATTCTCCTCTTCACTTCTTCTTGTCGGATGGCGGAGAGGTCACACAGCTCCCCCACCATATCAAGGGAGAGTCGCAGCTCCTCCTTGTTCTCGGACCTGTCATTCTTCCCCGCCTTCCTCTGCCGTGACGACTCGAGGCGTTCGAACTTCAAATTCTACGGGGAGTACTGCCTCACATCCATGGAAGAGCTTGAAAGGGGTCTCCCCTGTGGCTGTGTTGGGGGTGGTCCTTAGGGCCCAGAGGACCGAGGGAAGCTGCTCTACCCAGCTCCCCTTCAGGTTCTCCACCTTCTTCTTTAGGAGGTTCACAATGATCTTGTTTGCCGCCTCCACCTGCCCGTTGCTCCTGCGGTGGTGGATCGAGGCAAACCTGAGGTCAATCCCGAGCTGATCGCAGAAGCTAATGAATTCTGCGCTGGCGAACTGAGGTCCATTGTCTGTGACGATGGTCTGGGGCAACCCATGGCGGCAGATGATCTCCCCCCAAATAAAATTTCTGATGACTTGGGAGGTCACTTTGGCCAGCGCCTTCACCTCCAACCACTTAGAGAAATAATCTATCATCACCAACAGGAACCTTCTCTGCCCACTGGCCTGGGGGAACGACCTAACCAAGTCCATTCCCCAAATTGCGAAGGGCCAGGGGGTTGTGATGCTCTTGAGGCGCCGGGCCAGCTGCATTTGGAGGGGGGCAAACAACTGGCATTTGTGGCACCTCTTCGTGAATTCCGCGACGTCATGACCCAGGGTTGGCCAGAAGTATCCATGCCTGACGACCCTCCCTTCCAGGGTCCGACTCCCGGAATGACTCCCACACTCCCCGGAGTGGATTTCTTCCAAGATCCTTTGTACTTCCCTCTCGGCCACGCAATGGGCCAGCATCCCTGAGAGAGTCTTTCTATACAATTATCCGTCCCGGAGGAGATAGTATGTTGACTTGTATCTGAGCATTTTCTTGTCCATCCCCTCCGGATACTCTCCCGTGGAGCGGAAGGTCGTGACCGAGTCCATCCACGAGGGGTGTCGATCTACTTCCATTAGTTCTCCCTCCTCAATGGAAGGACGAAATAGGTCAGTGATGGTACCCCCTCCCGGGAGTCACGTTTTGCCAGTTGATCGACCTGCTCGTTCTCCTCCCGGGACACGTGTCAGATGGAGAAGGTTTGGAACGTGTCAATAATCCCCTTCACCTTGACTAAGTATAGTCGCAGGGTAGACTCTCTCGCCTTAAACTCGTCCTGATTGTTAGTGATGGGAAAGTGCACCACCACCATTTGTTCGATTTTAGTTCCCCGGGGGATCTCCAAGATTACCCCCACCCCCAGGGAATGCCTCCCTGAAACGATCTACCTTCACCTTCCATGGAGTTGGGTGAATGAGCTCTCCCTCCACCACCTCGATCACGTACTCGGCCAAAAAGTCGGCCATTGCTTGAGCCTTGATCGAGAGGCGGGGAACAAAGGAGATGTCAAACTCGCTCAGCTCCACCGACCACTTGGCCAACCTGCCCGAATGCTCCACCCCCTCAAAGATGTTGCAGAGGGGATGGTCAGTCACCACTCGGATGGAGTGTGCCTGGAAGTATGGCCGGAGCCTCCGGGCCAAGATGATTAGGGCGAAGGCCAGCTCGACCTTTCTCAGGACCCAGCTCACATAGTATATGGGGAGCTGCCTCTTCCCCTCTTCACGAATCAGGACAGAGCTCAAGGCCTCTGCTCCGACCCTGAGATACAAAAATAGGCCATCCCCCTCTTTCGGCCCCTAGAGCAACGGAGCCAGTGTCAAATGCATTTTAAGAGCTTGGAATGCCTCCTCACATTACTTAATACACTCAAATTTTTGCCCCCCCCCTTAGTGTCTTGAAGAAGGGGGAGCACTTCTCCCCGGCCCGGGAGAGGAACCGGCTCAATCCTGTCAACTTTCGCGTCAAACGATGCACTTCTTTAGCATTCCGTGGTGACCCCAGCTCCATGATGGCATTGACCTTGTCGAGATTCGGCTCGACCCCCGCGGGGGTGAGGAGATGCCCCAAGAACTTTCCCCTGCTGGCCCCGAAGACGCACTTCAGGGGATTCAGCTGCATCTTATACTTGCGCAGGGTGGCGAAGGTTTCCTCCAAGTCCTGATGGTGAGAGCGCACGTCCTGACTCTTGATCATGAGGTCATCCACGTACACCTCCAGGTTCCTCCCTTTCTGTTGCTGGAAGACCCTGTCCATCATCTTTTGGTAGGTCACTCCTGCGTTTTTCAGCCCGAAGGACATCATTTTGTAGCAGTAACACTCATCCACCGTGATGAATGAGACGTCCTTGACGTCCGGGGGGTGCATCCTGATCTGGTGGTAACCTGAAAACGCATCTAAGAAACTCATTACAGAAAAACCGATGGCTGATTCAACCAGCGCGTCGATCTGAGACAAGGGATAACAGTCCTTAGGGCATGATTTATTAAGCAAGGAAAAATCAATACACATACGCCACCGACCGTCTCCTTTTTTAACCATAACAACATTAAAGACCCAGCCGGGGTATTGTATTTCAGATACAAAGTCGGGCTTGAGAAGTTTGGCCACCTCCTCTCTGATGGGCTCGACCAGCTTGTCCGCGGTGGACCTCTTCTTTTGCTGAACGGGGCGTGCTCCCGGGTCCAGGTTGAGGCGGTGGCAAGCCACGTCTGCGTCAACCCTCGACATCTCCGCGACGCTCTATGCGAAGATGTCCACATTCTTTTGGATGCACGCCAGCACCCTGCCCTGAGCTTCCGGGGTCAGCCCCCCGTTGACGCGAACCTTCTCCATCCTGCCTCCAAAGGTGAGAACCTCCATCTCCATCACTTCTTCTGCAGCCTCCAGCCTGGATTGCTCCCCCCACTCTCTGACGTCCCTCTCCTCTGGGACAACCTCCTCTTCCACTTACTCCACGACCATTGCTTCGGCTAACTCCTGCCCTCCTCCTGCCACCTCTACCTCGGTGCAGCTCTCTGCCTCCATCTCCTCCCTGCCAGCCTCCTGCTCCGCCTCCTCCATTCTCCGCTCCATCTCCTCGGCCCCCCTCGCCAGGAGATAGAGTTTACGGCGATGACATAGCATTCCCTTGCTACTTTGGGATCACCCTGCACCCGGACCTGGATCCCCTCGGCATTAAACTTCAGGCATTGGTGGAAGGACGAGGGGACGCAGCGGAAGGCGCTGATGAGGGGCCTCACAAAGATTGCGTTGTAGCTGCTGGGGGCGTCCACGATGACAAATCGGTAGTTCCGGGACTGCCCCCCCAGGGTGACATGGAGCTCCACTCCTACCTCCTTCCTCTCCCCCGAGAACCCAAACAAGGGGCCATCCGAAGCCAACACCCTCTTTGCCTCCACCTTCATTGCGTCGAACGCCTTCTTGAAGACGACGTTGACGGAGCTTCCATTGTCAATGAGGACCCGGGAGACGGTGAAATTCTCGATGGCCGTCTGGATGACCAGCGCATCGTAGAAGGGATCCTCATGATCCGACATATCACTCCTTGAGAAGATAATCTTCTCTTTCGAGGGTGGGGTCTGGGATGTGGAGCCAATGCTCCGACGATACATGGTGTGGAGGCTCGCCTTTCGAGAGGCCTCAACCCCCACCCCCCCATGGATCACTCTGATCCCTCCCCGGGTCCCGACGTCCACCCGGTCTACACATCGATTCTCCTCCGCTCGAGGCAGGACCTCCTCGATTCTCACCTCTTGGCGTCCCTGTTACTGATGTTGCTCCCTGTTTCCTCTCATCTCGAGGAACTCCGGGCACGTGCCCGTGGCGTGCCCCTCTTCCTGGTGGAAGTCGCAGTAGGGCAACTCCACCCTGACTTCTCTTCTCCTCCTTCGCGCTGCTCTCCTCCTCTCCCCCATGGCTATGTCCATAGCCTGATCTTGATTAGGGAGTGGATGCCTTTGCGCCTGCCTCCAACCCGGGGAGTGGAACTGGTCCTGGCCCCCTTGGTGGTGGTCCCTTCCCTGGTATACTCTCTGTGGCCGCTGGTCTTGCCACTCGGGCCTTCAGCCTAACCGACGGTCCGGCTCCTGACACCCCCACCTAGGCTGTTGCTGCCCCTGGAGTTGTCTCTGCTCCCTCTGTCGGGGCTCGGCTCTCCTCTCCTCTTGCCCCCTTCCGCCTCTTGGCTCCCTCTCTTCCTCCGTGGCCCACCTGGCCAGCTTCTGGGCAAACTCCGGGTTCAATGCCTCCCCGTCAACTTCCCTTGCCGCCCTCTCCATCAGCTCCTCGTAGGAGAGGGGGGGGGGGCACTCTCTTCAGCTCCATCCTGAAGAAACTCTGCTGCAGCCCCAGAGTGAAAGCCATCATCAGACTATGGCCCGACATCTCCTGGAACTGGGTGACCTCATTCTGGAACTGATCAACATAACTTCCCAACGTCTCATTCACTCCCTGCTTGATGTGGAACAGGGACTCTGACTCCATCTTCCTCCTCTTCGAGGTGGTGAACCTCAACATGAACCCCCGACGCAGGTACTCGAAGCAGTAAAAGGAGCTGGCCGGCAACTGATGAAACCACTCCCTCGCCTTCTCCTTGAGGGTGATGGCGAAGAGTCGACACTTGAAGCCATCCGACATCTGCCGGATCAAAACCACATCCTCGAACCATTGGACGTGCTGGACTGGGTCCCCCTTCCCGGTGTAGTAGGACATCTCTGGCTCCCTGAACCCCTCTGGAACGGGAGCAGAAGAAACCAACTCGTTGAAGGGGCTTCCTCCCCCTACTGGGCGAGCTGGAGCGTCTCACACACCCATCTCGCCGATGCGACCTCCGCTTGCCGAGACGGGGAAGAGCTCGCGCCCGAGGAGCTCGCATCCCCTTCCTTCCTAGGCGACCTCCTTCCCAACCCGCCTGCCGGGAGCGTCCTCGCCTAGAGACGGGGCAGCTTCGATTTGGGCAGCTGGAGTCGAGCACTCGGCCCGCACACCGAGTGCGAACTTGACGAGGCTGAGTACCTCGTTCATGAAATCTTCAACATTCCCACTGTGGCCAGAGGCGGCGGGGGCGGTGAGTCCGACCTATCTGAACCTTGTCCTCCCGTCATCGAGTCTGCTGAAGATTTTCTGTGTTGACCACTCTCCACGCTCACCGCACCAAAATGTTGAAACCGAAAATTCGGTCTCTCGTAGAGTTCACCTATGGGGAAGGGGTGATCGCGCACCTACTTCTCTCCTGCAAGCAAAATGACAGGAAACAAAGGAAAACTGACCCAAGGGCTCGACGTGGAGGACCCATCACACACCCATAAGATCTTAGAGCGCTTCCCCTCCTTAGGCAAAAGGCCGAGCTAAGGCTACCTCAGAAAGCGTTAAAAGATCAGCGAACAAGTGAGCATAAGAAGCCTGCTTTCTGAGGTGCCCCTTGGGTCCTATTTATAGATTTCTGAAAATGACATGTAAATAGTCAACCTCCGCTGTTCCAAACAGCTATGTGCATCCCAATCAGGTCTGCCAACAGCGTAACTCCGCTGTTTTAGCAGGCTATGGGCAGGCCAACGCGGGCAGAATGGTAAAAATACCTTACAGAACAATGAGCGAGTAATCCTCAGCAACCTCTACTCGACAAGGGCGGCGAGCACGGGCCCGGGCATGCTGCGAGTTCGCTCAGCAGTCAGGACTCGATGAAAAGCCAGAGCTCGGCGAACTCCGAGCTCCGTTCGACGAATGCCGAGCTCAGTTCGTCGAATGTCGAGCTCCGTTCGACGAACGCCGAGCTCGGCAAGTGCGGGCCTGGCTGGCCCTACTCGCGCGCGACTAGCTGGACTCGCCTGGGCGAGCTAGGGGCTGCCGAGCTCTGGCCCCCTGGGTGCTCGGCCGAGACTGAAAAAAGGAGAGTCGGCTAGTCTGGTTCCTGGCGATCCCACTTACCGGATACGGGGTTGTACAACGATCATTAGTCTCTCTTTCAAATTCTCAAATGCTTGGTTTTACTTATATGTTAAATAAACCTGTGATCCTTATGGATCAAACTAGTGAGGGGCAAAACAATCTGCGAAAATTTCTTCACAGACCTCATGTAGTAACTGCATGTCTAAGGAAGCTCCTAACTTCTGCTGGGTTTTTTAGTATAGGCCAATCACGAATAAACTCGATCAAGGAACGCTTAGCCTTTGCCACGAATAAACTCGATCACGAATAAACTCGATCAAGGATCCACTGTCACACCTTTGCCACTAATAACATGATCAAGGAACGCTTAGCCAGAACTTACACTTGGAAAACCTTATATACAATTGGTTTTCTTTTAATGTCTGCAGCATGGTATACAAATGATCCACATGTTCACTTTCCGACTTAGATTATACCAAAATGTCTTCAGTAACTACTGGCAAAAATCCTTCCTAGTACTCCTGAAACATACAATTTATCAAATCCATGAACACTGACGACAAAGGTCAAACCAAATGACATAACAAAAAACTCGTAGGGTTCATAGCGTTTACTAAATGATGTCTTCGAGATGTTTACCTCTCTAATCTTCAACTGATAGCACCCTGACTTAGATCAATATTGGAGCACACAAATGATCCTACCAACTGATTAAACAAATCATCAATACGTGAGATTTGACACTTATTCTTCACTGTCAGTTTATCTAATTCTCGGTAGTCGATGCAAAGACGCATATAACCATTATTCTTCTTCACAAAGAGCACTGGAGCACTCTATGGTGAAGAATTTGGTCGAATATACCCTTGGCCCAACAGTTCTTGCAACCGAATCTTTAATTCTGCTATTTTTTGGTGCCATTCGATAAGATGATTGATGTGGAGCCTTGTCGCATCGGTTGAGGTGTTGTCGTGCGACCTTGAGGTTACGGGTTCGAGTCTTGGAAGCAGCGTCTTGCAAAAATGTATGGTAAGGTTTACCTACATTTCACGCTTGTGGTGGGACCCTTCCCCAGGCCCTCACTGTGTGGGGATGCCTTTGTGCACCGAGCTACCCATCCGATAAGGGGATCTCGACACCTGTCTCACTCCATACACCAAATCTATCACAAAATCAATCTCTCTCGGATGGTTCTTGAGGAAGTTTGTCGGGAAAGTCGTCCTCATACTCAGACATTATTGGCACATCCTGAATAACTACCTTTGAAGGTCGGGTCTCCATCAATGCTATGAATGTTTTGCCTCCCTGATTCATTGCACGCTTAACTTGAACGACATAATTTATGGCAGAAGCAACTCCAACCATTCCCATAAAATTAACTTCATCTGAATTTCCTATTTTGAAAATGACATCCTTCAATTTGCAATATATATGGGCACACTAATTCGAGAGCCAGTTCATACCAGTAGCACATAAAACTCTGTCAATTGTAATAATGTTGCATCCAAATCAAAGTCATTCTGCTCAATCCTCTGAATAACTCGACCTTGCCTGCAACTCAAATCGAAGTCAAATTCTTCGGATGAAGATTTTCGCAAAAAATGAGTGCAACTCACCCATTCAAACAAGACTTTAGCTGGATGGTTGAAAACTAACACGACACCAAGGGGCGGATCTACATAGGGCCTAGTGTGGGCGGCCGCCCACACTCAATTTAAAAATAAAATATTAATAATAGAGAATTTTCTTTAGTTTACATTTAAATATACCTTAGATTATAACAAATATAGTAATTTTGCTTGGCTCAGCTGGCAGAATGTTAGAAGAATTTTCAAGTGGTCATGAGATGGAGCCCTATTCTACAGTTTTTTACAACTTTTTTTATCTCTTAGGGGCATGAAATTATGTTCATCAATTTTTTATTGCCAATTTATTTTTGCATAAATGATTGTCAATTTTTTTAATATTCATCTAAAAGTAATTTTGTAAATAGTTATTAAGTACTTATTAATAAAAATCAATTTTTTGATCCTTACGTTAAATTTTTTTGATCGTGATTCAAGCACGCTTGAAATCAAGTCAATTTTGAATCAAGTTAGGTCGATTCAAAGTTGATTTTGATTTCAAGGCGACACAGAGTCAAAAAATTTTATTTCTAGTCAAGCCTGGTTTGATCGAAATCGACTCGATATCACTCATTATGTGAACAATAATTGATTAAAGTATCATGACTAATAAAAAATTATGCATGTATAAAGTTTTTTATTGTAAATAAATTTTATGTGACATTAATATAATAGACTTATTTTTTCTATTTTTATCAAATTATTATATGAATAATTGTATACATCGCCACACTAAATAAATTTTCTGCGTCCAAAACACAATGCAAATGTCAAATAAATGTATCGTACCAAAACACAATGCAACAAAGGATTCTATATATGAAATATTATAATAATTTCATACTAGTCACCACACTGTGTGGGTGAATCGCCTCATTTTGCCCCAGGTTGTAATCCCTGAGCTGCACCGGTAGTCTGGTACGAAGCGAAACACGGTAGACTCCACCTCCTTGCCCTGCTCAACATAAATAGGTCCTACAACTGAAGGCCCCGTAGGTTCCTGCCTCTGCTCTCCCGTTGGTGACCTGTGCAACACTGCCAGGTTATATGCCGCACCTTGCCGCAAGTGAAACATGTAGAGGCCCCCCTCGATGGTGCTCCTCTCGTCATAGCTCCATTGTCATTCCCATACTGCTGCCGGCGAGACTTCTTCTGCCTCCAGTTTCCATCGGATTTCTCTTGAGATTGAGAAGCCTTACTATCAAAATTCTTAGCCTCAAATCCATTGTGGCGTTGAGTCTTCTCTATATCAGTCTTCAAGGCTTTATCGGCCTTTACCAATGCACAAAAATCAGACGCCTTCAAAGCGATACACGGTTGCCTCAGAATGTCCCTTAGAACCTCATAGAAGCTACGAATCTTCTCCTCATCGTCCACAATAATGTTCTCAGCATAACGGCTAGACTAGTAAACTTCTGTAAGTACATATCCACAACCATGCCATGTTGTAGCAGCCTCATAAACTGTCCTTGAAGTACAAGTCGTATGCACTGGGGAGATAGCACTTCAAGAATACCACATAAAATTCTCTTATAGCAATCTGACTTCTAAGATACCCAACAAAACGTCTTTCATACTCTTCCTGCCATTTCAACTTCACATCACCTTCCATCATAAAAGCAATACGAGGTAATTTCCTATTTCAGTAGTCTCAGTGACATCCATCAATTTCTTGATTCGAGCAAGCCAATCCTCCGCTCCCGTCAGAATACCTGTGAACACAGGAGGGTGAAGGCTTAGAAAATTCCTAAGCTGGCGGTCCTTCTAGTCGACAACCTATTCCATAATTAGTTCTACCACCGCAACTTATACATCAACAACACTTGGAGTACTGGGTGTCCTTTCAACAACAACTCTAACAAACTGTGCAGTTTGAGTCGACACATTGGCCTTAGTTACCATCTTACAATAGTCTGCATGGAAACATTCATGTTCATCAAACTAGGGAGAGTATTACTACTACCGGTATGACCCTCCCGATCCAGCGATGTTCCCGCATCACCTCCAACCTCCAACGAACGAGAGCATACAAAAATATTGACTTCAGTACACTAACATCAAACAATCATCAATCAAAGGAACACTCATGGTTCTAAACAAACAGATCGTAAGTGGACAACTATTTCCTAAAGGTCTAGAACCCCTAAACCTATCTCTAGTACCAAATTTTAACACAAAACCTATAATTGTCGTATAATAAAGGTCTGTTTGGGACCGGTAACATACAACACTCACAAATAAAATACAATAAAATGGTATAGAAGAAACGTCTCCAACATCATTCATACATCTCAGAGTAATAAAGTAGCAAAAATTATAACAAACTATAAGACTGTCCATAACTGCAGATAGAGTTCAATGTCGAAGCCTTATGGTTATACAATACAATCCAAATAAATATATAGTTGAACAAAGGCTCGCAGGCCTAAATGGTAGAAATAAAAGTACAAGAAAAAAAAGTAAAAATGCTTTGCAAAATTTTCTTTTCATCAGGCGGATATGCTCTACCTTGCACAATATGCCCAACAACCAACATAAAATAAATGAAAAACGTGGGTCAACTACAAGTTGACCAACAATGGTGTAACAAACCACTCCTCCCGGCTGGCCTAGCTGACAACGGGGAATTACATTATCCTGCAAGTAAGCATTTTGTGTAACAATAATTAAAGTATGACAATCTATTCAATATGCAACAGGAAGACCTCACAAACATCAAACATATTCCCTACGGGTTGAGCAAACAAATAAGTGTCTACTATGCAGCATCCATGCATGTCGGGAAATCACTACGGAAACTTCACGACTCCTAAGCATACACATATCATTTTTATAACACCCCTTCCTAGTATTTCAGAAATCAGCCGTCCGACCGGGTCAGCGATATAAAGAAAACTAAGAAACTATATTAAAACTAGTAGCAGTAGGTAATAAAAGTTTATACTAAGCAATTTAAGACCTACAATTGAAGTTAAAAAAAATAAACTAAGGGTAACCACATACCTGATATCTGGATTCACAGAGCCACTAAAAAAGAATGAAATTGTAATAACTGAAAATCTGTATAACAATAATAGTCTGATACACGTTATATATAAAATATTAACCATGTACATTGTCCACATCTACAAGTACATGCTGAAATAGAGTAAACTGAATGAGAAAAGTACTACAAACTGACGTCATCATAACGCTCATCCTAGACGTAGTTTCCCACCTGAGTCACCTGAAAAACATTGCCCACGAAGGGTCAGAGTAAAGAAAAACAATTCTCCTTAGTGACACTAAAACAGATTTACATATGAATGCATGCATGTCTTTAAAAATAGTCTCGTGCACTGAAAACATTTTATGCTATATGTTATGCATGATTTTCCTATACTTCCTAGTCAATACATTATAGTCATATATTCATGACTTTCCGTTCATTTACCCAAGTCCTGTCGTTCACTAACTGGTGGTACTGTCTCACGTCAAGTCTGTACTTGAGTTCTAGGTGGCTTCTAGCCTACACATTACTGGGAAGGCTCTAGGCAGAGTAGCTCCTAACGCGCAATGAAACTGACGACCCGAGACCATCTGACGAACTCAATTGTTCTAGTGTCGCGTGGACACGGTCTCGAATCTACTAACTGTCTCAAGGGGAGTCAACTCCCAAGACTCTGTAACTCATAGGATACCATATGCCCTATGAGGAAGGTAGTGCACATCTAGCAAGCACGAAAAGACTGGTGTGCTACTGACCTTTTTGGTCTGACGCTACTCTGCATGAGATATCTTTTCTGGTGTACTACTGAGCGACCTTGACTGTTCTTGTGGTCGACTTGAAGGGACCTTCGCGCACTTGGTTGGACAATCTCCAAACTTACACACGGTAAAGTTTTGTTGAAGCCAAAAATGACCTTTGTGGAGTTCGGGGTCCCAAAAGAGGGGTGACCGCGCACCTACTACCCTCAAGCGAACGATCTAGGCACAAGACTAGGAAACACAAGGGACAGACCCAAGGTCTCAGCGTGGAGGACCCACCGCATACCCAAAAGACTAACAAACTCTTCCCCTCCCAAGCCAAAGGCTGAGCAAAGACACCTTCGGAGGGCGCTCTTGGCCGACCGGAACATCTAAGGAGGATCTCAAGACCAACTCTCTCCTATCCAGATGTGTCCCCTTGGGGTCTATACAAAATACTGCTCACCCGCCCATACTGATGGCGCAAACTCGCCGAGCAATTCCACGACACGCTGCCCAAGTGGGCCTCTAACAACGTAATTCGCTATTCTAAAAAGATGTCAACAGGCCATCAGGGGCTTCCCGGCAACTATACCTCGGGGCCCCCACGGGGCGAGCGGTTCACGAGAACACCGCCGCCTAATATGAAGAAGAAGTAAGCTACAATACACAGAGCATCACAGATATTATAAAATATTACAGGAATATGAATTCCATACTTCGGCACGCAGGCCGGCAATATAAGCAAAAATAGGCCTTCGAGGGTCGTCACAAGCTTGGGCTTAAGCCCGCTACTCCCCGCTTGGTACTGCAACACCTGTACGTCAACGTCTCAAATGGCGGCGGTCAGCTAAACGCCAGTCGGCTAACATGAGCGGACCAAATATATTGCACCCACCCCTTTTTCGGGGGCTGTGGCGCACATTCCCTGCAAACGGATAATATACAACTTCCTCAGAGTCTTCTCCGGGAACCCCAGAACATCACCAATCCGGCTCACACGTCCGGATGAGCTTCACACAGCATGTCTAAACCCGTACTCACGCTTCGAGTGCTAATGCAGTTAATTTCAGGGACGTACACGTCAAACCGTCGGAGAGCTCCCTCCCCCACCCGTTGGTGGAGAGGGGCTTTCGTGCAAATATGTAAACTGAAGGCTTCACCTGCCCAAGTAGAAACATCGTTACCCTGACGCGTGGTTTTGACGGCGGTGTCGGGAGAGGAGCTCCTGGCTATTTTTACTGAAGGCGGTGCCGCGAGAGGAGCTCCTAGCCGACCTCGCTCTATGGATGGACAAAGATCTTTCCATTGTTTTTGATAATTTCCGCGGTAGGTTCCTCTCCAGAAATCTGCTTGATTCCTCTCTATTTACAGAAATCAATGGCACCAGAATCGTAAAGAGCATGCAGCAGTGAGACTTTTGAAGATGAAAATGTGATTCACTCTCCCTCCAATTTCCAAAAGAGACAAGCCCGGGTCAGCACTGTTGATAAAAGCTGTGAATCACCCAGATTAATCGGGACTCTAGTTCCTCTCCCGATCTGAGGGAAGGGACGCCGTTTGGTCCTCCTAGAGCAAAAAAAACAGGGGAGGCAGAAGATCTCTTGCGGCAAGCCCTAGGAGCCGAGGACAACAGAGCTCTATCTCCCTTGCCAAGAACCCCTATCCAGTGGGTTCGATGCTAGAAAATGAAGAAGGAGAAGCAGCAGTTTCATTGAAGAAGACGGACGCCGACGATGAACACCCACAAACTTGATGATTAACAAGATCCACAGATGCCTCCCCCAACTTTCCCCAAAACGCGATGAAGATGAAAGAGGCGCGACTGTTTTGCGGTTAGGGTTTTGGTCGTGGGAACTGGGAAGGAGAAACCTCTCTTTTTCTTCTTTTTTTCTTCCCCCTCCTGTGCCAGCCCTTCCCCGTTTCTTCCTTTCTTTTCCTATTTTTTCCTCCGTCCGATGCCACTCCAACGCTTCCCTTTATCTCCTTTCTCTTTCTCTTTTCTCTGTGCTGTCCCCCTTTTTCCAGCCCCCCTATTTCTTCTTATAATATAAAATCTGATTAATATATATAATATAATAAATATAATATAATATATATATAATATAAAATTATAATACTAAACATATATATTTATATATTAAAAGACTATGCACATAAAACCTCCGCACGCACCCACGGGACCCCACGTCTTTCGAACGGGGTTATACCAAAACATCGCCCATAGCACGGTCTCTGGCCGCTAATTGGGGAGGGTCCCACTTGGCCGGATACGGGGTTGTACAAGTCTTCGTACCTAAATAATTGTTCAGAATTCTTTACCTAAAACGGGTTATGGGAAAAAGGGCGTTATTCATACGTGTTTCCACAAATTATTTTTTTACTATCCACACCTTTAT